>VFFE01009228.1:3737411-4029341 GCA_008921705.1 Burhinus oedicnemus
CCCCCCTCCCCCGGCGCTCGCTCCGCCGCTCCCCCACTCCCCGGGACGGGCCGCCTCCCCCCGCCCCGGCTCCGCTTCATCCCGGGGCGAAACCCGGCGAAGCACAAAATAATTTCACGCCGCCAGAAGACAAACCCCGCCGCGCCGCCACCCCGCCGGCTCCCCGAGCGGCGTGTTCCCGCGATTACAGTCATTACAGCCCCAGCGGGAGCGCCACACAAGCGCCAAGCGCAACAGCGCGGCAATTAACAAACAAACGCCCCGTCCTGGGAGGACGACAACCCCCCGGGACGGCCCCGCCGCGCACCGAACCCGCGCCTGCCGCCGCTCCCCTTAAGGTGGTCCGCCTACGGAGGAGGCCGCCGAACACACGCACACCCCCCCACCACCCGCCTTCCCCGCAGCGGGCGGGGGAACCCAACGAGTCCCCTCAGCCCCGGGAGCGGCGGCCTTGCGCGGGGAGCGAGGCGCGCGCGTGGCGCCTCAGCCCCCTCAGGCCCTCACGGCTGCCCGCGGGCGGGCGGCGGGAGCCACCGCGCTGCGCCTCGGCAGGGAAGGCGCCGGTACCGGCTCCTCTGCCGCGCCGGCGGCCGGCGCTGCTCGCTCAGAAGCCGGTCCGGGCGGGTCATCCGGCCCTCGGAGGCTGCGCCCGGTTCCTCAGCGAGTCGCCGCCTCCGCCGCCGGGCTGACGCGAAAGCTCGGGGAACCGCGGCCCAGCGCGAACCGGGCACCCGGAGCTCCGGCTGGGCCGCAGGTCACTCGCCGGCCCCCGCGGGGAAGCGGTCGCTTGCCGGGGCGCGGGGCTGCTCGCCGCGGTCCCCGGGCGAACTCCGCACAGCGCGGGTGTGGGTGCTCTCCCGCGCGGGCGTACCCGCTCTCGCAGCCGCCGTGCCTGGCAAGCGCCCTTGTACCGGGGCTGCCTGCGCTTCAGGAAACCGGGTTTTATTGATTTCGTACTTCCTCCCTGCTGCTTGGCCGGAGCCGTGACCCCCGGTAGCAGAGCACCAACGCGGCGTTTCAGACTGGCGCTGTACACGCGTGGACCCACGGCTGTGCCTTGGGGCGGCCCCGGGGAGGCGGGAACCCCGAGGAGGCGAGGGCGGGGGGGGGGCCAAACCACCGCCCGCTGCCACCGGGTGCCCGGCCTCGCCGCGCTGCCACCGCCTGCGCCAGCACGTGCAGCAGCCCGTCCCCAAGGCGGCCCCAGCACACGCCGGGAGGCGGCCAGCGCTTGCCGCGCTCGGACCGGCGCAGGCTGGGAACTCCCGCGGACACGATAGAAAACCCCTTCCCAGCAGGCTCCGGGCAGTTCCTAACTGCTGCCACTCCGGGAGGGAACCTCACCCGAGCGCGAACCCTTGCAAGGGGGAAGCACTGCCCTGCCGCAGCCCACGCAGCCGACGGGCAGCGCTTCGCGGTGCAGAGCCGCGCTTTACCGTACGGACAGCCGCCCGGGCAACGCGCCTCCGACCGCCACGTCCCCCGCGGCTGCGGGGCACCGAGCGGCGCCCGCCGGGCCACCGCTCCACCTTAAGGAGGGCTGGGGCCGGCCCCCCCGCCCCCCGCCCGGACCCGACTGATAGGCGGCCGAGGCGATGGGGGCGGGGCCTGGCGGCGCTCGCTATAAATATTCATGAGAGCGCGGCGGCCGGAGTGGCGCTGCCGGGGCCGGAGAGCGAGAAGTTGCGCGGAGGCGCTGCCGCGCTCGCCCCGCGGCTCAGGTGGCGCGATCGCGGCCAGGGGCGCCCGGTTCGCCCCCCGCCGGCAGCAGCAGCAGCAGCGGAGGAAGGCGGAGAGCGAGGACCGGCCGGCTGGCGGTCGCCCGCGGAGCCGGGCGCTCGGGCGGGCGGCAGGAGGAGCTGCTCCGGCCGCCCCAGCACCGGCCCCGCCGCTGCCCGCCCGCTCGGGGCGGTGGGAGCCCGGCGCCGCGGGGCGCACCGCCTGGTCCCCGGGACGCCTCAGCCATCTTGACCGCGCCGCGCGGGAGCTGAGGGCGAAACTTCTTTGCCGCCGCCGCCGCTCCGTGCCCGGCCGGCGCTGGAGAAGCGGCGACCCCCCCCTGCGCAGCCAGCCCCGCGAGGAGCGATGCGACGGCGGCTGAGGGGCCTTCCCTGAGCGGACCCCCCCCCCCCCTCCTCCGGCGCCGCGCGGGGGCTCGCCGGCGGCTCCCCCTCCCTCCTCCCGGGCGACGGAGCCCCGCGGGGGCCGCCAGCCCTCTCGCCTGCGGCCGGCACGGAGGGGGCCACCCGCCGCCCCCCAGAGGGGTAGCCGGGGCGGGTGGGTGCTGTGGCGCCGCGCTCCCCGTGGCTGCTGAGCGGGACGGGAGAGGAGCCGGGGCCGCCGCCCGCCGCCGAGCATGGAGTGGAGTTACCTGTTGGAAGTCACCTCGCTGCTCGCCGCCCTGTCCCTGCTGCAGCGCGCCGGCTGCGCCGCCGCCTCGGCCGCCGCCGCCGCGTCCTCCTCCTCCTCCTCCTCGGCCAAGGAGCTGTCGTGCCAGGAGATCACCGTGCCCCTCTGCAAGGGCATCGGCTACAACTACACCTACATGCCCAACCAGTTCAACCACGACACGCAGGACGAGGCCGGGCTGGAGGTGCACCAGTTCTGGCCGCTAGTGGAGATCCAGTGCTCCAGCGACCTGCGCTTCTTCCTCTGCAGCATGTACACCCCCATCTGCCTGGAGGACTACAAGAAGCCGCTGCCGCCCTGCCGCAGCGTCTGCGAGCGGGCCAAGGCCGGCTGCGCCCCGCTCATGCGCCAGTACGGCTTCGCCTGGCCCGACAGGATGCGCTGCGACCGCCTCCCCGAGCAGGGCAGCCCGGACACGCTCTGCATGGACTACAACCGCACGGACCTCACCACGGCCGCCCCGCCGCCCGCCAAGCCCCCGCTCCGCGGCGCTAAGCCCGGCGGCCCCGCCAAGGCGCCCCCCGCCGCCGCCGCCCCGCCGGCCGAGGCCCCGCGCAAGCCGCGGCCGCCGCCGCCCTGCGAGCCGGGCTGCCAGTGCCGGGCGCCCATGGTGTCGGTGTCCAGCGAGCGACACCCGCTCTACAACCGCGTCAAGACGGGGCAGATCGCCAACTGCGCCCTGCCCTGCCACAACCCCTACTTCAGCCCCGACGAGCGCGCCTTCACCGCCTTCTGGATCGGGCTCTGGTCCGTGCTCTGCTTCCTCTCCACCTTCGCCACCGTCTCCACCTTCCTCATCGACATGGAGCGCTTCAAGTACCCCGAGCGCCCCATCATCTTCCTGGCCGCCTGCTACCTCTTCGTCTCCCTCGGCTACCTGGTGCGCCTGGTGGCCGGACACGAGAAGGTGGCGTGCAGCGGCGGCGCGGGGGGGGCGCGGGGCGGCGGGCGGCGCGGCCGAGCTGCAGCCGGAGCTGGCGGTGGCCGAACACGTGCGGTACGAGAGCACCGGCCCGGCGCTGTGCACCGTGGTCTTCCTGCTCGTCTACTTCTTCGGCATGGCCAGCTCCATCTGGTGGGTCATCCTCTCCCTCACCTGGTTCCTCGCCGCCGGCATGAAGTGGGGCAACGAGGCCATCGCCGGCTACGCGCAGTATTTCCACCTGGCCGCCTGGCTGCTCCCCAGCGTCAAGTCCATCGCCGTGCTGGCGCTCAGCTCCGTGGACGGGGACCCCGTGGCTGGCATCTGCTATGTGGGCAACCAAAGCCTGGAGAACTTACGGGGCTTCGTGCTGGCGCCGCTGCTCATCTACTTGGCCATCGGCTCCATGTTCCTGCTCGCTGGCTTCGTCTCGCTCTTCCGCATCCGCAGTGTCATCAAGCAGCAGGGTGGCCCCACCAAGACCCACAAGCTGGAGAAGTTGATGATACGCCTGGGCCTCTTCACCGTGCTCTACACCGTGCCAGCTGCCAGCGTGGTCGCCTGCCTCTTCTATGAGCAGCACAACCGGCCCCGCTGGGAAGCCACGCACAACTGCCCCTGCCTGCGTGACCAGCAGCCCGATCAGGCCCGCCGCCCTGACTACGCGGTCTTCATGCTCAAGTATTTCATGTGCCTGGTGGTGGGCATCACCTCTGGTGTCTGGGTCTGGTCTGGCAAGACTCTGGAGTCCTGGAGGGCCCTCTGCACCCGCTGCTGCTGGGCCAGCAAAGGTGCTGCTGTGGCTGGGGGAACAGGGGCGGGAGCAGGTGGGCAGGCGGCAATCGCTGCAGCAGGACTTGGGGCTGGAGGCGGTGGCTCCCTCTACAGCGATGTCAGCACCGGCCTGACGTGGAGGTCAGGCACGGCCAGTTCTGTCTCCTACCCCAAGCAGATGCCCCTGTCTCAAGTGTGAGGAGAGGGAAAGAGGCCAAAGGTTAGGGAATGAGGGACACTGGCCTGCCTAAAATGCCCCCTCACTGTTTGGTGCCATTAATGAACCCCTAATGGTCCTTATTAGCCACAGCTTGTATAGAACAATGCAGCTGGCAGAGGCCCCAGGCTCCAGCCCCCTCCTCCTTCCCCTCCATTCACATGCAGGGAGCATGTACTTCAAGGAGCCAGCTTATTATTTTGCTGGCAGAGGAGGGTAGAGGCTCACCCGTGTCTTGCAGAGGGCAAGGCGCAGCAGCTTCTGATTCACTCTGGACTAACAGCAGCTCTTCCCTCATGGGAGGGAGGGTCTTCCTTCCCCCCCATCCTGAGGTGGGAATCTGCTGGGACTGCAGGTTTTTTTGGGATATTGATGACCAGGCAAATGCCTTACAACACAGACTGAATCAAAACATGTCTTAATTATACACCCCAGCTAAATACGGGTTTCCTACATTAAAGGATGTATTTATATAATTATTTGTTACTTTGTACAGATGTGTAAAATATGTATATATCCAAAGCTATACAGTCTGTAAATTTTTTTGTAAAAAAAAAAAAAAAGTGTAGAGGCTACCCCTGTAAGAGCAAATACGAGTATTCTATTTTGTCAATAAAATGACTTTTGATAAATGACTTTTTCAAGCCTTTCCCCTACTCCTGCCCTGGTTATTCCAGCTGCTATGTCTTTAGGTGGTTCTATAAACTACAAGCTACGGTCGTGCTCCAGCCATTACTGTCTAATAGATGGCTGCCTGTGTTAAAGCAGTGAGATCTGTAGACACAAGGAAAACAAGTCATTCAACAAGTTCTTCTGAAAAAGTGTTTGCCAAAACTGGGAGGTGCCTTACCATAGTTCTTCTCTGCTTTTTGAAAGATGACAGTGTCTTTAAACTGAGCCTTTACAAAAGAGTCATCTCACATGGCATGTTAAGTATCCTTTTAAAATGGGTGTTATTTTAGGAATGTGCACACACACTTCTCATATCTGTTGTCTACACTTCTGTAAGCACCTGCCTTTCCGGGGATGCATACTGAAGTGTAAAAGGTTAATGTTTTAAATTCATAGATCATCTACTACGGTGGAACAGCGAGTTGAGATTTGTTAGATCAATCTCTTCTTAACAGATTAAACTAACATCTTAACCTTTCATACTTAACTTTTGTATATCAAATATGGTCCTTTTTCAAGAGAAAAGGTATTGTTCTTCTGTCAGGACTAAGCTAATTTATTTGAGCAGAAGGCTGTTGAATTAACAGAAGAATGCTTTGGCAATTGTTGAACTTTTTACCTGTCTGCCCAGTGGCTCAGAACATCATTCCTTTAAGAGGAGCTAAATGAATAGGGTTAATCTGTAGGGAACTTGGTTTCTTTTGAGTTTGGGAAAACTTTGATCTTTTCTCTTCACCAAATGTGATGTATAGTCTGAAGTTTCTTTCCCTGCTGCCTGGTTCCTCTTGTTGCAGACCAATTGGCCACCATGGAGCCTTAAAGTTCTTCAATTAAAGGGACGTGGGACTTTTTTTTTTTTTTTATTATTTTAAGAGGAAGACTTGTAACAGTTAGTGAACACCAGAGGGAAAAGGGAGAACAGCCTTTTAAACAGCTTTTCCCTGCATTGTTAGCCAGACCGCAGGCAGCAAGGCATGGCTTGGAGCATTATAGAAAAGAGCTATGAATGCCCTACAGGTGGTCTGCGCACATAATCTCCCCAATTTAAAACATTTTCCTTTACAGGACAATTGCATTACAAAACTCCCTTCTCTTTTGCTCCTAATTGAACCAAAGAACAACTACAAGATTTTCTTTAAAAACTGAGTATCTGAAAAAAAAAGATAAATCTATTAACGACATTTTAATCTGTTTTCTAAAAGTGAGATCACTCGGAATATGAGGAGTAAAAGCTGCATTAGACATATTTCAGATATTTTTATGCCTTCTGCTTATATTCTGTCAAATTAGCAATCATTTAAAAGCAATTGGTTAGGTTGTGTGCTAGCAGTGAAAAGATAGCCCCAGGTCCCTTATTAACCTGTCAGTCATGATAAGAGATGGGCAGCTACCCTACTAATGACACAGATATCAATCATGATTTGTGGGAAAAACCTTGTTCCATTGAGCACTCACTTGATTATTGGTGTCCCTTTCAAAGATCCCGTAACTTAATAGACTCCTCCACTTCTACAAAGTTGCTGGGATCATGGAAATGAGGAATTTAAAATGCCAATCTAACTCCTTGGAGGGAAAAATAATTTTAACTACTCAAATGCAAAGGATGTTCCACTGGCATTTATGCATGGTGCCTATTTATACACCAATTGACCAGGATCAGAATATTGACATACCTGTAGGTTGAAAAGGCCCTAGTGTTTTCCTGAATTGCTGGAAACATTTTTTAACAGTTGTTGAAACATTTAAATCAACGTGGCAATTTTCCCTACTGTCAGTGGGGCTAAGGTAGAGGTCTTCCTCCTGCTGGGGAAGACCCATGTATGGAAGCACAATCACTTCTTCAGATAAAAATCTGTGTTCCTTCCCCTCTAGCGGGTTCTAGCAAGGAAGACAGAGCGGAGGTACAGCCACAACTATTCTGTGCGAACTTGTTTAGACAGGTCTCTTGAAGACTGCTGGTATAGGTTGCTAGTGCTGAGATAAAAGTTTTTCTAGTAGAAGATAGGAAGTAGCTCTGTGGCTTTAACCTACCCTGGAACGAGCTAAGAGGTGCTGCAGGTGGACTTAGAAAAGCGGTCTCAGAGCTGAGTTAGGTTAACAAGGTGCCTGCTTTGGTATTTGGAAATGACTGCATAATAATGCAAAGGTTGAACAAATGAGACAAAATTCAAATCACTAGAAACATAAGCCCGGGGAAATGGTGCTACAGAAGTTAATTTACAGGTGCAGATTTTTGTGAATCAAAATAAAATTTGGGTCTAGGGGGAAAAAAAAAATCAGAAAAAACAACAGCAAGGCATTTAGGCATACAGATAAAAATCCACAGCTACACAGAACTTCATGTTATTATGATACCCTCTATCAGACTTCAAATATAAATTTGCTATGAAGATCCAAAATATATTGGTGAGGTGGTAGGAGTTACATGGTACTGTTCAAGGTCTGATGATAAAGTGCCTTCTCCCTAAATTTACCACAGAGTTACTAAAAATAGTTTCAGCAGACCCGTGGCCCCAGCCCTTGCCTGCAGATCAAGAATGCCCTCGGCATCCCTGGTGGCATAGGCTCACCCGTGGGCAGGGGCAGCACCCACACACCCTGACAACCGCATCAGCTTTTGAGAGCCAAGAGAAGGCTTTATTATCACTGATGTGGCTCCATAGCACAACTTGTGTAGTGACGTTTGGAGAGCTGGATGGATGGCAACTAAGAGCCTCCTGCAATTCACAGGAAGGTCTAAGTAACTGCTGCATTCAGGAGAGTGACTAAGCTAGCAGAGAAACATGGTTTGGGATATTGTTTTTCTTCTCTAGTAAGCAACATACCTTTAGCGCGTTCCTTTTCTCTCCAAAACCCCTCCCTGCTTTACATGTTCCTGCTCCAAAAGGAAATCCTATGGATTATTCTCCTCTTGCTGTAACGACTGACTGATCCTGCAGCCTCCAAAGCAGCTCCCCACCTGCCAGCGGACCTTTTAAAAAGCGGCAGGGCAGTGCAGGTGTGCTGCCGAGGCTCAGGAGGGACACCACACCTCCCCTGGGCCCTGCTCCTCAGTCCCCGGGAGCCTCTGTCCTGCAACCTGCTCCAAAGCTTTCCCTGTGCAGGGGAATCTTCCCCGGAGCTTTTGTAATCAGTCATGGAAGGGAAGGGACTTCAGACAGGGAGGAATTGGGAAATTCTTATGTATTGAAATAATATGAATATGGCTGCCCTTTCTGGGAAGGCTGAGACTGGCACACAAAGAGTCTTTTTTCCTTCTTTCTTACACATTATTTTAAAATCAAAGTATTAAGGTGCTCACCCATTAAAGAGTTCTTCAAATGTGCTTGACTAGTCCTAAAAGGTCTCCCGGGTGGGGTAGGAAAGCTGGAGGCAGAGGCGCCTCTCTGCACACACTACCCACAGCGTGCTTCAGCCCCGCTTCAGAGCCCAGGCTCTTTCCAGATTCACTCGGGCAGACACCTCGCTAGACACCTGAAGGTGGGTTGTAGGAGAAACTGACAACAGTTCTTCACAAGAGGAAACCAGTACTGGGAGCCAAAGCAGAATGCCCAAATTTAAAAAGGAACCAGTAGCTGAGAAAAAAAATACCAGAGTCCTTGGGAGAATCCCCGGTCCACTTTGAAATACAAAAACTTCATCACAGGTAAGACCACTGATCCCAGTGACTGTGCTCAGCACACTTCTTTCACAAACACTACATGCAGTGCAAAAGCCAGACCTAACCTGCCCAGTAAGTTAACCTTCTTAACCAATAAAGACATGGAATTTTATATGGGATAGACAAGCCACCTCATACAGGGAAGATGCGAACTGGTGATAGTGAAAGTTGGAAAATGACAAAAGATGTTCCTGAAGTGAAAGCTCACCTACAGTCAAGATCAGGCTGGAGGAAAGCTCAGTGTGGGCCAGTCAAACCAGCTTGTAGAATCACAACCAGTTTCCAAAGCGCCTGTTACAACTTGCCTGTAGCATGTCCTGCTCCTGCACCCCATTTCCAGAGCCACGTGGCCTGTGTTTCTCTAGGCACATACTTCTTCCACTCCCACCCACCATGGCCAACCCATCTTCTGGCCCAACAGGGAAGCAAGTGAGGCACAATCTCTCTCCATTGCCCATCCTGGCCACGTTCCCTCTTTTTTTGTCCTGCATACGAAAACTGGATGGTATGGAAAAGATAACACATCTCTTCCTAGAATTAAAGAGGCTGGGCAACAACGGTCACCCTGAAAGCAACAGGATGAGCCTAAGAAGAATAAAGTAAGTGATTTCCAAGGAAGAACTATTAAACAGGGCAGACTCCCCGCATGTGGTCTTGATGAGTTCTAGGCAGCCTTTAAGAGAACTCAATTAGAAATGTTCAGACAGCTCTATTTATTTAAGCTTTTATAAATGTCCATCATTACCGTAATCAGGTATATGAATTTCACTAGTTCAGCAGAAGGGATCACACATCATAAATGCTATGGTGGTATGAAAATAACTCCTGTCTGGTATTCAAATGTGGAGCCATAATCTGAGGTGAGTAAGGGTAGTCAAATCACTTCAGAAACTAGTACCTGAGGTCAGATGCTGAACCAAGCTTTTTGAAGGCTGAGATAATACTTTTTCACTCCTACAAGTCTCTTATCTATGATCTCAAAACACTTTACATTCACTAGTGAGTTAATAGTCAAATTTCTTCTTGGGAGACAAAAGTTGCAGTAATAATACCCAGGCTAATGAAACTTAAGTGCAAGTCCAGGGGAGGAACCTGCATCTCCTGACTCGTCTGTGTTTTCAGTAACGCTCCATTTTACAAGCACATCCTCGCACCTATGCCCTTCCCACCAGTTTCCCCCCAACAACCCCCCCAAAAGGCCATAGTCCCATATGTCCGGAGTGTACACAGTTTCCCAGGCACAGCACCAAATCTCTCACCAGTTTTCAGTAAAGCTGGCACTCTCAAACACCAAACCCACTGCTGCCCTTACAACGTACAAAGTACCCTAGCCCTCACATGTGGCCTGGTGAGAGATGTGACCCTCGCCATCAGGAAGACACGAAGAGATCGGAGGGCGTTAGGTGAAGAGCAGCACACCAGCGTGGAGCCACCACGTTGGGTTTACCAACCCCAGCCCGGGCTATGTATGCTGAGGGGCTTTTAAAAGACTAGAGAAAAATGACTCGTTCTTCCCATTCTTTAAGGCAGGCAGGTATGGAAAAGAGAGCCTGCAACAGTTTTGGGGTCGCCTCGGGCAAGAAATCCCGGCAAACGGAGGAACCCCGGTAGGAACCGGTGTGCAGCGGCAGCCTGGGTGGGGCGGCGGCAGGACGGGGACACGCGGGGGGGGGCCCGCCGCTCTGCTGGCCATCCAGCAGTGCCCTCAACTGGGAGAGACCGGGAATTTCACCCCGAGGCCCTTCCACCGTTGCCTGCTCTCGCAGGGCTGCCCAGCTAAGGTTTGCACCCTTTTTCTCGGCTTCTCCTCTCCCTCCGGTGCGTGGCGGAGGCGGTGGCGTGGGCGATGCCACCGTCCCCGTCCCGCTGCCGGCCGGGAGGGCAGCGCGGCCCGCGGACCTGCCCGCTGCCCTCGCACGTCCCCAGCTGCGACCCGCTGGGCGGAGGTGACCCTCACTGCAACCAGCAGAGAAGGCGGCGGAACCGTGACATCCTTTTTTAAAACACAGCTCTCCATGAAAATATAAATTGAGTCAGAAAGAAGCGGGCAAGTTACTGTACATACCCAATATGTTATAAAGGTGAAAGCTGGACGATCTCTCTTGGATACGATCTGATTGTTTTAATATGTTGCAGGAAAAAAAATGGTTCTTTTCCAATCATTTTTGCCTTATGCGTGACTTGTTAGATGCTTTCATGTATGTTTTAAATGCTTTACCCACATGTTATTTCCTCCAAACATTTGTCGTTGCTGAATTAAACCTAGCGTTTTTCACAAAGAAGCATTAGTCTCAATTAGCTTTTCTACTTGTTTTTTTTCCCAGAAAATAAATCTACAAGTAGAATGTCCCATTTTCACATCTTCTGAAATTAGAAAGAATAATTTTCGTGCTATGAACCGGCTTGATTCAAAATGTGTGTTAGACACGATACCCTCGTCATTTCCCAGTGGCTGAAATCTAAATGGGCTCTTTCAATGTAAATCAGAAAATGTTGCAATCTGGCTTATGAAACAAAAAACTGTCTTTGGCTTTCTGTCCAAATGTAGGGTGGGAATAAAATCAAACCTGACTTTTTGGAAGGGAAGGGGAAATGTTTCCCATTCAGCTACAGACCCCGCAGCTTCGGGGCGGCGTGTTCTGTACATTGCTGCCATCTGGAGCTGCAGCCTCCCAGCGCCGCAGAGAGGGGAGACCAGCCACTCGGCAGCCAGCTGCATTACTTTCTTTCCCCAAACCTGCTGGGCAGAAAGCACATTTACAGTTGTGATTTTTAAGCTGAAGTTACTTTTTTGCAAAACTCTAGGGAAGCGGTATTTAGCCTGTAAGTATTTGGAAAAATCACAGTTTTCAAGAATATGGAGCAGGGCATTAGGAACAGTCAGACCAGGAAACCACAGAGACCCACAAGGAGCTTCATTGCTGCCATCCTCTAGCTCATTAGTGTACGAGAATTGTGTGTGCTGTTTTTAGCAGCTAAAGAGTTATTTATGGCTTCTATGTTCTCAAGCCAAAGTGAGTGAGGGGTGCAACCAGGGCAAACGCATCAGAGCAATGCAAATCACTGACAAGGCATCATGAATGCAAGCTGAGCAGAATTTAAATACAATCCATGAATGAGAGGAAAGATTTGCATGAGGGAAAGAATCATTAGAATCTGATTTAACAAGCAGTATATAAAATGGGCCTTTGCAGCTTAAAATGAAGCAAAGCACATTCACGTTATACATTCTTAATGAAAAAAAAGCAAAATCACAAAAAACCTAATTTATTAGTAGAGCTTGGAATAGAAATGGTTTTCACAGAATACCTTTAGATCCTGATTCAGAAACTTGTGCTTGATTGCTTTCGTGAATAGCAAGCGGATCATAAGCGTGTAGGGTGGTAAGGACTATTTAAGTGCATGCCAAAGTCCTATTGATTTCAGTGAGATTTTATAAGATGCTTAAAGTAAGCGCATGCATAAAAGTTTTCCTGAACCTGAGTGCTTTTCTGAATTAGGGTTTAACTCATGAATTTACACAGTGCCTTCAAACATAATTCCTTTTGGGAAAATAAGATAGATGAGAATTAAAAATATATATATAATTCTAAATGTCTTAAAAGAAAATAATGGAGAATTATTGAGGGTAGAATTTTCTGTAAGGTCCAAAAGCCAACTGTGAAAAATCTGTGGAAGTTGAAGGTGAATAATGTTCATAGAGCAACTTTCGTAGACCCTCTGCTGGTTTCATCCCAACTAAATTATGGAAGATTTTTAATATAAGGTATATAGATAATGGCAGTCTCTTGGAAGAAAAGGGATATATTATTTTACATTAAGTGATACTATATTTTAGCTTGGAGAAAAGTAAGAGAATTGCTTTTAAGAAACTCCTGCCTTTTTTCATTTCCAGTCAGTTGTCACAAACACTAGGTAGAACGAACTTATTTAATGTCTCCTAAAATGCAGTGCGTCTGCCTCTAAATACCTTGTCTTTTGAAGCAATGGATGAGGTGGCAGATTCTGATGTGCTGTGTTTTCTGGTAATAAGAGATCATAGATCTCTGTCCGCACTGAACAATCTTCTTGTTTCTATTGAAGCATTGGTCCACCTGTGTATTCACATCTCCTAGCATATTCCTGTGGAACTACAGCACTTCTTTTTATACACTTCTCTCAAGTAAGTCATTAGCAACAATACACATGAGAATTAGAACTCAGTCTACAGCTGTGGCCATATTGACTGTAATTGTGAGAGTTTTAGACTTTAATGCCAATTTTTCTTCTGGCATTTTAGAAGATTTGAGTGTTGTAGTGGTGACTTGCAAGATGTCTTGTTGAAATCTATGAAAGGTATGACCACTGTGGTTTTGTTTTTCCTGCTCTTTTTCTCAATAATTCTACCGTGAAAATGTTTGACATCGTGTGATATTCCAGGTCAATAGCAATACTATTTTCCTGACTTTGCTTTCTCTCTTTTGTTGATCAAAATCAATATCACATTTGGTGAAAGGTAAGATCTTCTACAGTAGTACTTATCCAGCTGTAAGCATTGTTTAAATATTTCTCAATATTTTCATACTTTTATTTTTTCTTTCTTCTTTTTCTCCCCCCTTGCAAGTACCATGTTTAGGTGAAGGCTGAGGCTCAGCTCAAGACTAAGACGTCTAAATGCAGGTAGGCATCTAAATTTTTTTTTTTTAAAGGTAAGCTATTACATAAACCCCAGTTGCAGTCAGTAGAGCGTTAGTGATGTAGTCAGTGGGTCCGGGCAGGTGAGGCAGTTCCCTCTGAAGTAAACTTGTGGGCTTTAATTCAGTTGCACAGACATAGGCTCCAGGTGGTCCTGCAGACTCCTATCTGGTTTCCACCTGCCTCTCCAAATGATCATGGGTCTCCTGTAATTTTTTGTCATGTCTGAAGTCCCAGGTGAATACCTCCGTTACCCTCTGGCAACTCTGATAACATCAGATACCTTTTGTGGGCAACTGATTGGAGCCCAGATCTGCATTTGACCACATCTCCTTGGAGAGTAGTGGGAGTTTAGACACCTACCTCAAACCTATGTGACAGAATGTAGGTGACTTAATCTTGAGCTGAACACTGCCAAGAGAGTCTGGTTATTATTTTCATCATCAGCCACATCTCTCTTGCAAGATTTCAGTATTTTCTCGATGATGGATTCTTTAATTGCAGCTTCCTTAAGTTTTACGCTTTTTGCTGGGCTCTATCATGTCTTTGCACAAGCTGGTACAATTTATTGTTTTGATTGTTCAATAGAGAGGTAGTTTCGCAGCCACTGGTTTGGCCTCTTTGACCCTCTTAAAAGCACTTTGCACATTGGCTGCTAAGGATTTGGGAGGGGTCAGTCTTGATGAGGTCTTTGATTGGTATAATCATAATTTATTTGGTAAAATCATAATTGACTGAAACATACTTTGGCGGTCTCCTCCCTCATCTGTAATGATATCCATTCTCTTCTACCTCTTTGCAGTATATTAACTTCTCTGTTCTATACTTTAAAATTTATATTTCTGCTGCTTCATTTCTTGGCAATGTTTTAGGGAGGCTATTGTTTACTTTGGTTTGCTTCCTTTCTTCAGTTTTGTTCATTTATCCAGACTTTAGGTCGGCTTAAAGTGCATAACAATATGTCTTCAAACCATGCAAGTTCCATCAGTTCCTCTAGAGAGCAGCAAATATGTTCAAATAAAATAGTAACATGGTTCAACCCAACGTTCCCTGAAACACTCACAACTTTTACTAACTGAGCTAGCTAAGTACTGATAAAGAGCAAAGAACTACCAGGAATGAAGGTCCTATATCCGAGTCTGGCATTTTCAAACGTTGTCTGAGACCTGCCCTAACCCTGGCTAGGACCACTTGGTGTGGATGCAGGCCCCTACCCTCTCTAAAAGCCTGGCTCAAGCCCAACCCCAACTCACCAACATCTTATGGCAGAGGGGAGAAGGAAGGCAAATGGTGGTGCAGCCTGGGCTAGGGACCAGACTTGGATGCCCACCAGATCTGTGGGCTGTAAAGCTTCCTGTCCTTATCCACTGTCAGCCAAGAGGAAGCACTCACTTTCTGAAAAACACCCAGAAGTTCTCCATTCCTCATGGCCATCAGTGGGCGTTTGACAGATGGGGCTCTGTCTCCTGGTGTGCACTAGGGTTTAAGGGAACTTGGCACCTGACAAACCGCCACAATTTTTTTTTTTAAAGAAAAATATTCAAAGTAATGACAAGTCTTCCCAGTTGTAGACCTCTTCAGACTGACGCTACCATGTGTTTGGACCTAAATAATACACAAATCTTCAAAAGAAGGGCAAAGCTCCCTCTCTTCTTTGAGGTCAGTCTTCAAAGCAAGATTGACAGCTGCCTGCCTAAGCACTCGCACAGCTGGCACAGACCTAACAGCAAGGCAAACTCCTTCTAATGGGAAAACCCATAAAAAAGAAAAAACACACTTGTGTTTGCAGCCCTGTCTCTGGTAAGGGTTTCTGTCAGTAAAGTGGGCCTGTGCTTGGTTTTGTATCAACTGTCCAAAGCAGCTTTTGCAAAGGTTTTTGTCTCAGATATAAGCCTGGCCAATTAAGCCAACTTAAGATCTGCAGAAGGCCTATGGCCACAAGCAGAGCAGCTTTTCCTCACAGTTTTCTGTGAACCACACTACATTTCATCATCACTACCAACCATCCTGGCGGCATTCGCTTCAAATTACCAGGTACCAAGGTACAAATGGGAACCACCTTCCCCAAAATAACCACCTGAGCTCTGGTAAACACAAAGGGCTCTAAGAGATGGCTCTGGATGGACAGAAAACATTGCCAGTGTAAGAGCTATCGCCAAGACCACACTGAAGCAAGGGACTGAAACCCCTTCTGGCAAATGGACTTACCATGGGTAGGGGACCAGGCCAGGGTACAGACGGGCTGGCCTGTGACAAAGCTGGAGGGGGCTGGAAGAGATGGGAAGTGGATAGGGCCGATACGCATCTTCCATTGCTTCGCTCAAGGACGCTCACCTCATCCTGGCGTACTAGTGCAATGCAGGGGAGAGGGGTGAAGGCAGGCAAAGAGGGGAAATACAGCGAGAGGGAATGCTCCATGTGCAACTAAAGATGATATTTATCACCACGTTTTCCCTATTCGTGGTTCATCTTTCATACCAGGATCCTGCCTCTTCAGTAACTGCATGGCACTGGCTAGCTTCGGCTGGTAGGCTGGAAAGTAAAGGCAGACACAGTCGGATACAGCAACACAGGTGGTCTGGTTAACAAATTCTGCCTCAGTTTTGGAAAGGCACTTTGCCAAAGATCCTGAAAATGGTGGAAGTGGAACGCCAGGGTGGGTGGTGAAGGCTGTACCTTGCTGCTTTGTGAGATGCGTGCTGCCAGCTGGGGCAGCCCCACGTGGGGTGCAGCTGATGTACTGGAAAACCACAGCCTTCTGCACCATGACACCCCACCTGGTTTTGAGGTAGACAGAGTATAAAGAGACTGGCAAAACTGGAAGAAGTTGACACTCACTAGCACTTTCTCTTTACAAACTTAATTCCTGCAAACACACGCACATTGCATGGGGGTGTGCTGAATTGCAGGGAAGACTCAACCAAGGGAGCTCAGTCCTCACTGAGATGGTAGGTGAGGTTTTCTGTCAGGCTGACTGAAGCACCCATACCCTCATGATATTCTTTATATAGCCCAGTTTCAAGCAAGATCCTGCTGATTCTCCAGTCCAAATGAATTTATCTATCGTTAACTTCGCAGACAGAGCGCTGTGCGTGCAGTTGTATTGCATATCTACCAAAGGGTTGCTCTGCAAGCTGGCCTTGGCTTTGCAACAGTTTCTCAACATAACCCTATAGCATACGGTTCATTTCAACTAACCTACTGATTTCTTGTGAATCAACAGAAGTAGTACTCTGTGTTTAAGGTGTTTGGTCTGTATTGGCAGGGGCCTGCAGGCTGCCTGCAGGGATGCAGTGGGCAGCTCTGTAGGGACTGGAAAGTCCTGAAATTTGTCTTTCGGTGTCCCAGCTGACCCGTTCTTCTGATAACTGTGTGTATGCTCCAAAACCAGGGCAAAATTTGTATAGAATTTGGTGTCAGAAGCCGTGTGGACCCCAGATTCAGCAACAAGAATATTACCCTCTGGTATCAACAAGCATTTCAACAGAAGTAAACAGCCTGAATGTTTTGCTGAACTCTTTAACTTGTAGGATCTTTGGGTTATACCAGCAAAACTTCTCGAAAGGTAAAGTATGCTGAGACAAATTGTTGCTGGAATTGAGCCTTGTAGGAATATTTTAGGAATCTCATGTAAGAACAAAAGAACTGCTTGGATGTTTTAATCAACTCTTTTTTTTTTTTTTTTTTTTTTTTTTTTTGTGTGTGTGAGAAGTACTGTCCTGAGGAGGAATGAAATGTCAGCTGCCAAGTTTAAACCATGCTGGTACCACTTTAAGGACTTTTGCTGAAGTACAGAGCGCTAATTAAATAGGAATCGTGAGACTGTTGTTCTAAGGGGTTGTCAATATTTCTGTCCAGAAGTCATGAAATATGTTGCTCAGACACAGGTAATTTGGAGAAATTATTTCCTATTTATCTGCACATTTCAAAGTCTATTGCTATAGCCTCTGAAAATTGAGATAGATTTCTTCTAAACTGAAGTAGCTCTGTGTTTCACATAACTCCAGGCCATGAGGTGGATAATTATTACCACATCTATCTATCTATCTATCTATCTATCTATCTATCTATCTATCTACTTACCTACCTACCTACCTATCTACCTATCGTCATTACAGAAAAAAAATCTGTGTTTAGATCATTCCTTAATTTAGGGTCATCTTTTGAATTTCGTATGGGTCTGTGCTCCATGGAATCAGTTCTGAGTGACTGGAGGGAGACAGGAGTGGGGCTGCAATGCAAACTCTCTGGTTTTATCTGGTCATTCAAAGATCAGAATCCTTTCCAGACTGTGCACCAAGACATATGTGAAAGTCTCTGGTGAACCTGTATAAACACGTGTCTATCAGTTTGGTAAACTATGTTATAGATATTCCATGTTTATGTTTCTGAAAAATGCTTTAGAAAGAGCCTTGCTGAAGCAAGAAAAAAAAGCTTGGATTTGTTTGTTAGCCAATGTTTACATGAGTCCATCTGCCTACCTTTGAATATCTCCACTAGACCTTCAAGGATACCGCAGAGCTTTAGGAAAATGCAGGTACCAGAAACAAAGAGCTGATTGCACTGTATATGGTCTGTCAGAAGTAAGAATCACTCACACTGGCTTCTAGAGAAATGAGCAGGAGGAGTGGGTGTTTAGGGGGTGTATAATTTCTCAAGACAAGGAAGGCATTGCTTAACAAGCCTAGTGGGACTCTAAAAGCATCTTATCCTGGTTTCTCTTAAAAAAAAAGTGCCGATCTTCAGTATAAGGAAAAGGCAGGAAATCACAGAGGAAAATTTAATAAAATCATTCTGCTGGGTCATAATCTTCTGTTTCTTTCCATTATTGTTATTTCTTTGCCAAAAGTAACATGTTCAGTGAAAGAAAATCCCCAAACACACTCTGGTGTGTGGTGCCTGAAGTCTCACAGGCAAAGTAAACGTTACACACATAGGAAAGCCAGAAGTGAAAGGACTTACTTGTGATTGCTGACCACAAATCCTCCATCTTTCTTGAGGGCACCATATGTAAACTTCAGTTTCTAAAGAAAGGCTCAGAACCTGCCGTCACCTTCACTAAGTAAATCGCTCATCAGTGAAAGCTTTTCAAAGCTAATCCACTACTTAACCTAAAGTGTTAGCTGCAGAACCTGAGTTAGAGACAGCTCTCTACCTCCTGGCATTTCCACGCTGTGAATGGCACAGGATCATAAAACAGCCCTTGGAGTTAGCGCTGTATGTGTACTCCCATAATTAAATTACAGTTGTGGAGATGGCCTGGGACATCCTGCCTGTCATCACCAAATGGAAGAAAACGGAAGGGGAAGTGGGAGAAAGCAAAAGCTAGTGAAGTAGATCGTGATTGTAATCTATCTACATGGATGCTGGGTAGTTTTAATTGTAGAGATAGAGTTCACACTTTCCGATCAGATTTCTGCCTTGGCAAACTCATTTTTCAGAACTGGCACTGCTGTGCATCACAGGCCAAGGGTTCCTGCTATGACTTGGAACAGAGACTATCTAATCTGCAGAACATTTTAGCAACTCTATTACAATGTAAGAACACCACATTGTAAAATTACTTCTCTATCAGTCAAACATCAGACTATTAAAAGCAGTACAAAAGACAGAAGAAAGAACAGCCTTTTCAACTACTCTACTTTCCTATTTTTGGAGATGTATTTCTTTATTATCCTAAAATACTAGAAGCAGTAATAATTTATCTGTTCTCCATTGTAATAATGACATTAAAATAAAATAATGTGCAATTAATATCCTCTTTAATGATCTCTTCTAGAAAGATAATCACTGCAATAACCATGTATCACATAAGGGCAGATAATTTTAATAACTTGAAAGAATACACTAAGGATCTCTCTACATTGTTAACTTCAGATTTAATACTTATTCTGGTCTGAACTGAGAGATTCATGGAGAACAACTGCTGTTAATGGGAAATTATGCATTCCCTAGACACCTGTCTACAGTGTATTTCACAAGAGAGAGTCGCAGCTATCTTATTTGGTGGTAAAAAAAATATTTTTTTTTTTCTTTAAATCATGATAATACTGCAGAAACTCCCAGTGATACTTGATTTTGCTGCATGGAAAACATGGATATTCCGGGTCTCCAGCAGTCTAGTAGATACTTATTAAGCAAGAGAAGTGCTATGATGCAGTTGAAGATACTAAGAAAACAACATTTTTTTAGGCATTTCATAACTTTCCAATAAAAATTTTGTTTCCCATATGAAAGCTATTTTGTCACAGATTTCCTGAGCAGTCCCAACTCTTATTTCCAGGGAGCTCAATTTCTTTCTATATAGTCTCATTTTCAGTACCACACGAGACTGGATGAGCAATATATGTAGCTTATGTATCGTTCCATAAACCCACCTCAGGGTGCAAGCGATGCCTGTGCTGCAGCTACGGCAGCCTTGTCCGAACACAAGACAAAGCTTCCTGAGGCAAGTTCAGGAGTATTGTGTTCTCAACACATCTTCAGAAGTGCTTTTCTGAAGTAGACGGGTTAAGAAAAGATTTAAAGACATGCAGGCAAACTTAACAAGCAGCTTTTGTAACATTTTTCTGAGTATATGTTCTGGAAGGACTTACAAAACCAATTCACAAATTTTAAAGACTAAATCTTTGCTTAAACAGCAGTTTCCTTGATCCACATCTATTACTTCTTTTACTCACTCTTTCTAGGACTTCCAGACATCTTCACAGTACCTTAACATTCAGTGATATTGAATACAAGGAGAAATTAGAGGCGATCCTCTTTGTTCTTTCAGACAGATCATCTTTCCCGTTTCCTCCTCGCTTTGCAGATGCCCCTGCCAATGATCTCTTCTCATTTGCTTGAGCCGTGGAAGCTCAGAATAGTTCAAACAAATTTGCACATCTTCCCTTGGTCTTCCCTTGCTGCTAGATCCCCCCAGTTTGTAAACCCATGTCTTTGTAATTAATAAACATGACTTGGAAATAGTTGTTAGAAGAGACTCAGAGACATTCCCTTAGGAGCAGGTAGTTGATGCCAGAAGCTTCTATTCACTCCCCAGTGAAGAGCCCATACAAATCCTGCTCTTTTAGTACACAGTTTTCATAAACACATTAAGAGCTTATTACACTGGCTCTGAATTATGAGTCAAAGGGTCCACAAGTCCTAAAAGCAGCCAGGTCTGCAGCTGAGTGACACAAACCAAAGGCCACAATCTCACAACAAGAAACCGCAAACAGAATAAGGAAGAAATTCAGTAATTTCATTTTCCATTTCAGACACAGACAGGATCTTTCTGATTTGAAATAAGACTCCCTAATCATTAAAATATGTCTAGCTAGAGACACCAAAAAGCAAACTGTGTCCAGCCACAACGCATTTATTATTTATCCAACCCTATTTATATCTCACGCTGAGGGATTTACATGATAGACTGAATCCACATTTGTTCCTTGCATTCCTTCTTACAGCTGAGAAGATGCAATGAATCATAAAAGGTTTCATTGTTGCAAAGTTTTGTCATGGTATGTGTAATCAGCATAGACCTGGTTAAAGAGGCTTTGGAGGATGAGAAGTTTAAATATTTAATGTTTTTCTGTCTATGATAAGTTTAATAATTAATGCAGCTCCTACCCTGGAAATGACAAATCATACAACAAGCACACATGATAAAAGAAACAAACACAGCTAACAGAGAAGGAAACTTTACTTAGAAGCTAGTAATTAAAAACCTCTGTAGCATACCTCAGGATCCCAAAGTACTTCGCAAGCAGAAGTAAATTCTGCCTCCTGACCCAAAGAGCAGTTCTGTTCATCTATTGAGCTACCTAATTTTTGAAGGGATGCAGAAGATGAGGGGTAATTAAGTGCTAGTCTTTACCTTGCATAGGTGAGAACTGGTACACAGGCATTATGACCCAAACTGTCTTAAAGACATCTGCACCCACAGGAGAGAAAAAGAACAATGTGAAAGCTGTTGTCCCTGATAGTCTGCACAGAGGAGCCAGCCATTAAGTCAGTACAGAAACCTGTTACATGGCAGAGTAAGAGCAAGACTGGATCTGTGCCTGCTTACTGCTTTGCATGGATCTAAATGGAGAGGGAGCTACTCCAGCTCCAAGCACCATCTACAAATACCAGCTCTTGCCACCCTCTGAATAATCTGTTTTGTAAGACACTAACACCAGTATATTTCTCTGACTACATGCCACTCCACATCCACTCCCACTGCTGATCTGCGGGTATACGCAACCTTCAACCCCCACTGACTTGTTGCTAAAAGAAAATTCAGCTCACGCACCGCTGTGCTTCAGTGCTTCTGCTGGACCACGCGTATGTAAATGCAACAGAATTAACACTGAAGTACAAAGCATGACAGTGATAAAATCTTCTGTGATTCACTCAATTTAGACACATTTTCAAATGATTAGCGTTAAAAGTCTGTCAGACAAAGAGGGCGAGCACTTTGATATAGACGTTGCCAATAAAGCCTTCTCTCGGGGTAGAAACCATTTTCCCTAAGTCCAGGTCTGAGGTAATCGCATTGTGGGAGAAATAGGTATATCTAAAAAGTGACTCATCTTACTTCAGAGATGCCTAAACCAGGTCAGGTAACTCATTCCCCCTACTGAAATCAAGAGCCTAGTGTGACTATTTCAGACAGAGACACCCTGCAGAGATGTCCGCAGTACACCCACACTAGTGCACACTCAGCAGTGCCAGGGCAGGGGCACTGGAGCTCAGTCCCCTGCGCTGTCAAGCTGCTGGAGCACTCCCTGACACACTTCTGACCCACACCTCCTACTCTTCTCCTGAGCAATTCTCCAGCACGGGACCATTCACAACAGCTGATCTGGATGTGGCCACCCTGTTTTGGAGGCTAATGGAGTTATTCAACTCACATGTGGTCAGACTGTGCCAATTGATCTCAGGGTCCGAGAAAGGTACTGCCATAGCGTTGCTAACTAGGATAGGTGTAGCCTTCAATCAGTAAGATCCAAGGGGGTTTTTACACATTAATACTTTGCTACAAAACATGTGTTTTTATTTTATTCATTGTCTACTTTTCTTGCTTGAATATCCTTTCTTAGAGTGGGCTTAGAGAATTTAGTATGAGGAGATAAATTAACCTTCTGACAGTAGACAATGTACAAATGTGTTTAAAAGTCACATCTTTCCTAAGCTAAATCTTTTACAATAAAACTAGGTTAGGGTAAACAAGTGTTCACACGTACTCCTGGAAAACCAGGTCAGTCACATCAGCAACAGTCCATAGCTTTTTAAAGTCACTGACACTCAGAAAAACATAAAGATGTTATATTTTTCAAAGAGCAGTTCCCTTAATGTAATAGCCTCAAACTCTTATCTGAGGTTTTTGCTTCCTCTTCAATGGAGGAACACAGCATAGTAGTATCTCTGCAGCATAACCTCAGCCAAGGGATCCAGCTGCAACTGCCTGAAGCCTCCTCAGTGATGTAATGATGTGTCCTGCTGAGGTCATAGGGTCATGTTCAATCAGGGCTCTATACCCATTCTGACTTTTTAGACCTCAAGCAACTAGTACTGCTATAATTTGATTGTACATCAGGGGTTTTTAGCTCAGCTGAAGGGTAGTAGCCTAAAAGCTTGCTCTGAACTACAGAGGAAGAAACTCCAAGGTGAGACTTGATCTGAGGTCTCAAAGTCAGGGCAGTATCTTTAATGAAGTCTTGCTGAAGCCTAGGTCTCGCTTGCCTGCATGTAGTTCCTTGGTGGTCACTGGCACACAAGGGTTCTTCAGTGCTGTCTTGCTTAGCAGCAAGATCTCCCGATATACAGGGCTTGTTGCTGTTGCTGTTAAGGTTAGTGCTGGCAGTCTGCTGAGAGACCACTTCAGGGTGAAGAACAGCCTCTTCTTCCTCTTCAGAGAGAAGTGAGCAGGAGCCATCACTGATCTGGCTACTATTTGATACAGGACAGTCCTGATTTTGAGGTGGAGAAGAGCTACCATGCTGTACTGGGGGAAGATTTAAAATGCACTCATTCTCTGCGTGGAGGTTTGCCAGCGACTTGTTCTTCTGGTTTCTTGCTGTCATTCTCCGAAGAGCACAGACAAGATCAGCAAGGCTAAGCAGAAAGGACAGACTGCTGACCCCCCAGATGAAAATCATCATGATGGATTTCTCAGTGGGCCGGGAGATGTAACAGTCAACTATGCTTGTACAAGGTGAATGGTAGCAGGAAAAGCGCTCGGGAACAAAAAATCCAAAAAGAAAATATTGCACAGCTGCAAAGGCAGCCTCAAGTAGTGTCCTAAAAAAAAGATGAACAGTATATGCCCCAGAAAAATTAAGAACACTTAGGTTGTTTGCACCACAATCTAATCTATTGACAACAGCACTTCTACAGAGCTCCTTCAGGTCTTTGGGGCTTGATAAACCTTTATTCCCTTTGCATCCATGCACCAAACAGTGCATTCTTACAATGTACATAGCTACCTTGTGCAAAACATAAATGCTGAATGCAGCGTAAGGTAGGAGGATAGACACAGTCTGAATGAGCCAGAATCTGAAGTGAGATACGGGAGAGAACAAGTCATAGCAAACGTTGGAGCATCCTGGTTGCAGGGTGTTGCAGACGAAGCGCTCCTGCTCATCTTGGTAGAGAGGATAGCCTGCTAACACTACCACCGCCATTCGCAGCAGAATTACTAACATTAGCCAGATCTTTCCTAGAAGAGAACAAAAGGTAAGAAAAAGAGTCAGAGCACTGAGAAGGAAGGCAAGGCAGTGATGCACTCTCTATACAAAAGACATTTGAAGAAATAGTCTCTGTAATCAGTCTCCTTTCCTAAAAGCTCCTCTTTGGCTTTGTTTTGACTGGGACTGAAAGTCGTGTGAAAGTGTATTAGCTGACATATTCCATAACCTTCATCTAGACTTGACAGTTTAGGAGTTTGACGTACAATAAGCCATGCCAACTGAAATCTCAGCCTAATGAAAACACTCTGAACATGTCCAAATAGGATAAAAGAGTTCACAATTGAGTGAATAAACACATTTCACTTACAGTTCTTCTTTGCTGTTGGTTTCATACTTCTGCACCTGGATTTTGTCCTATTCAATAATATAGATCACCTAACACAGTGTGAAACTCTTCTAGATACAAAAGTTTGTTCCATGACATAGTATTTGTTCTTGGCCATGATATCATATGTAAAGTTTGCTATAGCCAACGAAATCTCTCTGTTGTGTCTAGACCAGTATTTATTAGTGAGCTGGTTAATAGGTGCTATTAGCAAACTTATGCAAAATGTTCTACAAATTTGTGTGCGCACATGCGTACCCCGGTCATTTCTCTCTGCTGCTTCTTTGGTTGCCCTGTCTTGATCATGCCTTCCAGCCTTCGTTCACCATGGTGTGCAGCTTCTCTCTCCATTCAGACCAAAACCTCCCTTCTGTCTTGGTACCAACATCAAGTGAAGCCTTACAAGTTTGGCATTTTCATACATTGCTTACTTCATCTTTCCCCAAATTCTTTCATATGGTTGCTTTAGTCTCATCTTGGTCTCATCTACTTTGGTTGGAAAGATCAGGCCTTATCCTTAACCTGTTACACCAACAGCAGTGAAAAAATCAGGCATTGGTACCCTGTGCATCATATCTTTTGAATAAGACTGTATTGTTCGTAGTAGTTTCCTGGAGGACTTCTGGATGATGTAGGTTTTTACTAAAAGATTTTGTGAAGTTACACACACTGCTGTATTACTGACAAAGTTAGTTATTTAAAAAAAAGAAAAAGAAGAAAAAGAAAAATAGAAAAAAGAAATCCTTTTCCTAGGCAGGATAGGAAGCCTGAAAATATACTGTTATACTGCCAAAAAATTAAAAATATATTCTGGTCAAGCACATGGAAAAACTCAACATCTGAAGTTAAGTTTAACACTTGAATTTATCAAGTTTCCTTTTGAGTCCTCTCACTAGTTTCTTATATGGTTTTGAAAAAGTAATTTAATTTAATAATCCCTGGCCTTAATTTGACATATTTTTAAAATATGCCAAGAAAAGAGAAAAAAACTCCACACTGAGGGACAAAAAGAAAAAAAAAGAAAAAACCCAACCAAAAAAAAAGAGTGACAAGGTTCATTCTGTGCTTTGAGGAATGGTTAAGAAACCAGTTGTAACCACAGAGAGAAAAACACCAAGACTCAGTGACTAAAGAGAAGCGTGTTATATGGAGTTAGTGGTTGAGAAATGCACTGAAAACCTCAAGTCATTAATAGTGATTGCATATCTCACCTGCACACAAGGTTTTAAAGGCAGTCTGTGAAATAGCACCAGTACACATTCTAAAGGCTTTTTAAAAATCCAGATTCCAAAGCATTTTTTTCTATAAAATATACAGTTATTTACAGGTATTGTCTTGAACGACATTCTTTTCTATTTCCCATAAAGCTATTTCCCTGCAGTTGGTGTGAATTTTAAATATTCAAATATTTCTTCAACGTTGTTTGATACTTATTATTGCACTGAGCATGCAGTTTGAATGCCCCCATATAAACCATTGGTGGCTAGTAGACTGATTATCGGCTGGAACAGTAAAACTGCAAGTTTTTTCCAAAGTGAAAAAACTTCAGCTGGAAAAAGGTTAAGGATATATAAGCTATATGAGAGATATCAGACAAACCTGCTGTTACTGGCACAATAATATATTATCTAACCATAATAAATTGAGGCCTTTCCATTTTATCTTGAATCGCCTGAACTTTAGTGGTGGTTTTGTTGTGTTTTCAGCTTCCTGCTTTTTGGTGTACGGACTGTACTCTTACTCTCTTTTCAACGTAGCATGGGTCAACAGAAAACACCAGCTGTACAGAATCAGTCATCTTTAGCAAGCGGTATTTCATCCTTAGGTAGCATTTTTTTTCCCCTGTGAGGACCTCAAAGTGTTTGAAACACATTAGTTAATTAAGCTCAAAATACTACATGCTATTTCACTATCAATTTTTAATTAGAACATGTACAATAGGGAGTGCTGCTTAAGAAAAATCAATGGCTCCTTAGGAAGCAGTTTAGTACGACATACATTTTAGAGATAACCCCTCTGCGTATCACCTTCCCTAATGACTCAATCTTGATTAACGCAGTAGAAGCAGCCCCTTCACCCACCTCCCTGCAGCTTGGTTGGATGCTCCCTGCAATGCACGGCACAAACTACAGCAACGGTCCCCGAGTGGGGGCGAAGGGTCTTTGAAAGGCCCTTGAAAGTTGTTCTCTGCCTCACGCCGCTCAAAGCAGCCCATGAAAAAGGAGCCGTGTCTTATTTAAATAAGAAGAAGAAGAAGAAAAAAAGAAGCACTCAGGCCACTGTTAGCGGAGGAAAAACAAACTGAATTTCGGGGGTTTTTTTAAATGCATGTAAACTTTGTTTGTTTATAAAAATAAAGAATGAAAAACAATGGTAATTAAACACAATGGTAATAAACCACAGAATTCTTCCTTTAAAAGAGAGGGTGGGGATTTTTTCCCTTCTGTAAACTTTTTAATTAATCACTAAAGCCATTGCATATCTTCTACTGTTCACTTTATGTTGTATAAATAAGGCATTACTTCTGTGTGTTTTTACCATGATCCCTACAACAGCCATTAGAGCTGACTGGAAGCTCAGGCACCAAGAAAACCCAAATTTGAAAACCTTGCCAGAATTTTTTCCATGAAGTTCAGAAAATGTCTATCAAAGAGGGAGTAGGAATCTATTTAAAAAGAAAAGAAATACATTAACTACTCTTATCACATAACTATCTAAATAACAACTTCTTACTGTAAGGATCACAGAGGTGTAGCTAGAAATTAAAGTCAATTATCAGTAGGACACTTGGGTGGCTTCAGGATACGGAGCAGCAAAAGAAAGAAGAGAGCTTTTTAAAAGTACTTACCAACAATAGTCACATTATAGTTGAGTGTGACAATCAAAAATCCCAGCGAGTCCCAGTGCTCCATGTTTGAACAGGTTCACAATGCTTCTAGCTCCTGATGCCCTGATGATTTTAGCATTTCCACAGGAGATTAGACCTGGACAGGGAAGAAAGAAAAAAAAAAAATAAAGAAGGGAATTTTTGGTAAGAGTCAAGGATGGAAATGAGAAACCCAGCCACAGCAATGTATTGATGAAGGATTATTTTGATGATTTGAACAAGACTTAGCTTTGGATGTTGGAGCAAATCTTCTTAAGGCTTTAACAGTTTCTCTTGGAAAAGCTCTAGCTCTCAGATCCAATTGCTCCTACCTCCTTTGTGGATCCTCTGTCCAGACAACTGCAAGTAGACAAACAACAACAGGAGTGATCTCTGCCATTGTAGACTATTCTTACCCTCCCAGGGCATACCAGCCTCCTGGCATTGCTGAGATATTTCAGTGGTGAAAGACGGGGAGAGGGGAGAGACGGAAGAAAAGCATAGACTGGGAAATAACAGACATCCCTCTGTCTCCCCACAAGAATTCCAGAGGGATTATAGAAAGAAAGGGGATAGAAAAGGACAAGCATCCTGATATTTGAAAGGCACTTTCATTTTAGCTCACTGGAAGCTATCCTATTGCAATTTCCCAAAGCAATTTTATTTCTAAAACACAGCCTCCCTGACAGGACATCATGGCCCTGTCAATCACAGCTGCACCAAATTTTCTCCTGTGTGCTGAGCCAGGCAGCGGGGCGAGCCTCCCTGCAGGCACGATGGAAAACAGGGGAAGCTCTGGGGGGGAAGAAAAAAAGAGGAGACTAGTTTTCCAAGATGCCGCAAGTCACTTACTTTTAATTTACATCAGTTCTTTCTGCCTAAACTGCTTGGTACTGTGGGCATCACTCAAAAGATCCTACGGCTGATTACCCAGCAACCTGAAAGCCCAGCAAGCCTCTGCAGCAATGATGGAGCCAGCTGTCTCCTCGGAGCAGGACGTCCCACGGGGTGCATGCTCCTTGACTGCTAGGTGCAATTGCACAGCATGCCCTCGACACCCGCACTGTACCCCAGGAAAAAAGCATGGATGGAAGCAAGACTCAGTTTTTCTTTCCTCGCCCCCACTATACCCGATTCCCTTGGGAAAAATCATCTACTACCACTTTCTACCCGCTGTTCAACTACTTATGGGATGTTACCCTGTCCTTTTTAGTCTGTGCTGTAATAGGGACAAACATAATATGGACACTTATTATCAGGAAATCTTATCAGTAACTAGAAGAACAGCAGAAAAAGAAGTCTGCATGTGACATAGCAAGGGAGAAAAGCGGTGTCGCGACAACCTGATACCTCGCGCTGCCGGCAGCCTGGGCACAGCATTGTCACTGCAACCCTGCTCACCTGCTTCAACCCACGACTCTGTTCCTGGGGGGAACGGAGACGAGTCGGCTCAGACGGGGAGCCGCATGCTGATCCTGCATGAGTTATGGTCAGTGTGACAAGGCTAAGCTTTATGACTTAACATGCCTTACCTGGAAAAAAAAGGTAAAACTAATCATTTAATAAAGTAAAATGTAACTGTACAAAGACCATTTCTCCCCAGCTCTCTGCTCACAGGATGTGCGATGCCTTGGCAGAAAACACTGAGCATCCTTTCTGTAGTAAGTCCCATATTAAGGAAACCCTAAAGGTGAAGTTTGAAAGGATGGCACTTAAAAACTCTTTATCCATTAACTGCGTAACAAGATATTTAGCTGCAGTAGTAAATACAGGAGTTTTCTTCGTTTGAGAATTGTTTTATGTCAAATATTTGCCAAGCAACCATTTCTTCTGTTACCAAGTGTTATTTATGGTGCGTCATGATGCTTTTAGCTTCATTTCCCCACACACACACTTTTTTTTTTCTTCCAGAGATTTGTGTGTATGAAGAGAAGTATGGGAAGGAGGGAAAGCTGGAGGAAGGGAACAGAGAAAAGATGCAAATGGCCAAGATATAAATTATGCTGAGATATGAAGGTATCCCTGGTTAAACATCCTTTGTTAAAAATAGAGTCAGGAATGCCAAGATGGTGGCAGGGTATGAATGCTCAGCAGCTGCATCCACACAATAGACTATAAATTGTCTCTGTCAATATTGCCAGTTAAAATATCCTTACTTGTGTAACTGTGAGAGACCTCTACCATTTGTGAAATAAGGATAACAGCTCAGGATTTCAGCCTCCAAACTGTTGCCTGCAGGACTACGCCAGGCAACAACATCTGATCCCGCAGCAGGACGTGCTGAGGTAGGATGGCCCATTTTCTTCTAAAAGAAAGCAAGAAACATTACCCTCCAGACTCACCATGTAAGCCTAACTTAGTGCTGGATTTAGGTCAGAAAGCCTAAATTCTATTTTGGCTTTTCCAGACAACTTTAGCTTTTTTATTTTTGCTTTTCCAGACAGCTCTTATCTTACTTCAACAATTCTCCTTTTTGTGATATGCCTTCTTCCCACATTCAGATTAGACCCAGACCATCTAGCTATCTGGGACCCCTCAGAGCCCACTTGGATTTATTGCACCCAGTGGCTTCTTTTGGATGTGATTTGGAGCTGTTTGGTCAAAGAAAGGCAGGGAACATAAACATAGCCAATGTCAGGGCATAGCCCTCAGGGGTGCTGCAGTGATAAAAACTGCCTTTGAAGCACCAATGTGTCTGTAGAAGGACAAAAACACAGGCCACAGGCCTGCTCTGCTCTACAAGTCCCTGGCATCAGCCCAGCTCTGGGCTACGGGCTGTGGTGGTCGTTATAAAGTGTTTGACCTGTGCTAAAACATACACTGTAGTTTCTTCATCCCTTGACTCAGCACCAGCTTTCAGGCCAGGGTTCACATCTGAAGATACTCCATATTTTATCTGAGGATACCCCACATACAATTCCCCTCCTTTACAATTTATTTACCTGTAGCTGTTCCCTGTATTTCCTGTTCATTTGTAAAGACTGTAAGTAAATAGGGAGAGCGATACTACTGACTGGATGTAGTAGCAGAGGGACTCCAGCTCCGCAGTGCCACCAGTTGGCATGGCACCATCTTCCACATCAGAAGACAGGCACGTGGTGCACAGCCCTGTCCCTCTGTACATACCTCAGTACTAGAATCTCACAGAAAAACATTCCCAGGGTGTAATGAAGTTCACTCGTCAAATCTATGAACTTGTACTAGTTAAATAAGAGAGAAAGGTAGAAAACATGGACATGGTTTTGGGTAAAGCTTTGAAATCTAGCAGTATCTCATCAACATCTGATTTTAGAAGGGGTCCTAAAAGCCACTGGAAAACTTCCAGAGACCAACAATGAAACATTAGAAGATGCAATTAAATCTATTTTAAAATCCACAACTGCTGTCCACATTTCTAACCCCTTACCACAGATCCAGGGCTTGATCCTACAAAAATTCAGATATGACTCCGTCACTGCAAGTGACCCACTGAAACTTTCTGAACTACTGGAACTGCATTTCACCGTGGACCTGTGTCACGTCCTTAGGCTAAGACCCAGGTTACTTGGCACAAAGCCCAGCAAAGACACTTCACCCAGACCTTGGCTCAGAATGACATCCAGAGGTCAGGTACAGTTAGCTTGAAGTCACTTCAGATATTCCCAATTCAGGAGCAAATCAGTCACCCTAAGGGTGCCACTGTCTACATTGCAAAGCAAAAAACCCCAGAAGCTAGAGGCATTCCTCTGGTACAGCAAATCCCAACTACATCTGTCTCACCCACTCAACACGTACACTCATGACATGGAAGTGCAGTGAAGTGGGGGTTACTACAGGAGGTTGCACCCTCCGTAGCACCTGACAATAAAGAAACCTCCCTCTACCAATTTCATTAACATTAAGGCAAAACAGATGAGCATAATACAGCATAATACCCTTAATACAGAAGGGGATCTGCCATTTCAGTCCAGGTTCTTTGGCAGATTATTATTTAAGAACGGAAAACCACAGATGCATATCTAATATTTTCAAGTCTAATTTTAAAAACTATTTAGAATTTTTCTAGTTAGCAAAAATGATGTATTAGTCACCAATCTTGCAGTAAATCTAGCTCTTCAGAAGGGAATTTATAAATTCAGGGAAAAAAAAACCTACTCAGAAGGGACAGTAAACATTAAAATTAAGGCAACTAATCTTGACGGCCTTATTTTTAAAATTGGTAAAATACAGCAGCAGGGTGAGAAGAGGAAAACAAGGTAGCTGTGAAGGACAATAGCAAACAAGTAGCAGAAAAGCTGCCCAGAACAAATGTTCTTTTTAAGAGATACATAGCGCATATGCGTGCACATAAACATGTCAGACGATCTCCAAAGCAATCCCGGGATGCGTGTAAAAGCCTGCGATAGCACACACACAGCGAAGCAGCCCGCATAGCGCGGAAAGCCCTTGCTTTACACAGGCACACGCAGCGCTGCACACTTTGCATTCCCTAGGACCTCTGTCCATCTGCCACTGGGATGGACAGTGCAGGCGGAATACGCTTAAAAGTAGCCTCTCCCCAAAGCAGCTATCGTAGCCATACAGACATGGAGAAAGCAAGAAAATTGTAACTCCAGAATTGGGGCTATGGAGCCTACGCACGCTGAGGCAGGGGAGCGGTGAACGTTTTCCATCATGAACTATCCAATGGGGAGCTTAAACAACATGCTCCTACTCCCCACTGCTCAGCCTCAAACCCCTCGGTCCCCACAAGTGGCATTATGAAGAAGGTCTTTTAGGAAGCTTTCAAAGAACTTGTCCCACTTGCCCTTCCCTTGCTGTCTACCTCCAACTCCCAGGAAGGTGATAGATACACATGTGCTCAAATATACGCAAATGCCTTGTGCACATAGACGTGCAACAGTCCAGAAGGAGATTCAGAACGGTGGAGTTCAGCACATTTTAACTGCTCGGATTGATTAGACTTGGTAACTTCCACACTAGCTTGGTCATCTTGGATACTTAAGCCTGGTGCCTATAGCGTCTCGCATATGTCTTCTTGTCTCCCTCTTCCACTGCTAATTTGGTAAATCTAAAAAAAGACTACATTTTACTGCATGCTCTTAAAGATTTGGACTATTCTCTTACTTTGCCTCAAACAGATCCCCTTACTATAAATATTTGAAGGTTTAGAAAGGTCATCTTTCTAAAGGGAAACTGCTCAAATGGAAAAAGCACCTCTCCTTCAGACTTTGGTTCAGCAACCTCAAAGTTATTCAGCCGAGAACTTTAAACTTTTCAAGACTGATCTGAAGGGAAATTAAGTAATGGGAAGTATATTCTCATTCAGGAGCTCAGGGCCAATTTCTTCAAAAGTATTTAATTTTACTAAGTAGTGAAAGTACAAAGTGAGTCCACGGGATTTTCAAAAGCACATTATTAATATCTGCTTAACTCCCACTGAAATAGGTAGCTACAGCAGCACATGACATTATTACTGAAATTTGCTCAGCTGTAACTCAAAAAAATCTCGTATAAGAGAGGTTCCAGCTATTTTATTTTTTTTTAATTTTGCACTTAACATTTAACACCAAGTTTTACATTACATTTTTGCACAGTGCAAATGCAAATCTGAAGGTCTGGAAAGTTTTGGGATCCTGTATTTTATGATGAAGGTGGTGAACACATGTTTCATTGGTGCCCAACACAGGCCATTAATGAGAGGCTGAGTTCTTCGCTCAAGCAGGTCCAAACCTACCAATGGTCAGGCAGGCAAGAAGTATGGTGTGCTGGTACCGTGGAAATTGTTTAAATAAGAAAAATGCCTTAAGTAACTGGGTAATAGATTTCATAGTAAATAGAGGATGGCAATAATATCTTTGGTTGACTATGCTTTAAATTTAGTACTTATATATTATCGTTTTTCAGTATGAACATTGCTAGGTTTGTGGAGAGCAAATAGAACCCTGTTTTCAACATACACAACAAAAAGGGTTATTGTGTCAGTTCTGGGTATCAGTAAATAAATCTGTCATCTCAGATTTAACGTACAGGCAGCCGCTGTGGAATTAATATAAGAGTTCTTTACACCTTCTTGTATTTCATGGCTGATCGTTTTAAGAAACAAGACCTATGCTGTTAAGTCTGTTATTGAACACTGACACTGCTTTTTCTTTCACTAGGGACAAATGAATTGTAATTATATGGTCACTCAAACCAAGCACTGGGCACCACAAAGGAAAGGCTAAACTAACACAAAAATTAAAGAAGGGAGCTGAAAAGAGAAAGGTGATGTTTTTTCCTCTATTTCACATACAGTTTAAATGTCAGGAACCAGTGCAGACAGTACGGAGCGTGGATTTCTTCTTGCACATGAAGAAACGTCATTTTCAAGTTAAATTCATTCCTATGCAGAAGTCAAAAGGTACAATCTTTTAAAGCTCATCTACATCTCGAAAATATGACTTCAAATCCCCCAAAAAGCTGTGTCCTGTACGTAGTAAAATCCTTATCCAGAAGAGTATTTCTGTCTAAAAATACTGTGTACTTTTATCATACTGATTCACAACAAAGGACTTTGATCTTCAGCTGCATTTTAAGAATAATGAAGAAAAAATCTAATATTTTTCATAGCTGCTACTCACAACTTACTAGGGAAAAAAAGAGTAGATTTCTTGCATCAATATCAGGATGTACAAGTTATATATGTACATATAGCCATAGGATATCATTTATAGGACAACAGATAAATGAGTTTTTGAACCTCATCTTGATTTTACAAGATTTGTTTTGACCTTAATCTGTGACCTGCTAATAGTCTGTTTATTAAAGTGGCCTTGTAAAAAGTGCTTTAAACAAACTGTAGCTGGGCCAACTTCCACAGCATTGGGAAAAAACCCCCAAATTATAATTTCAGGATGTGAATTCTCCCCCCTCCCCCGCTCCAAAACCTTTGCTTTACAACCCACAGCTGCTTCGCTAGTTGCCTCCAGTTTCCATGGTTTCTGTTTCGCCTTCTCCCAAAGAGCATTTTTAATAATCATCATTAATGAACGCAGAACACTGGGCAGGACACAAGGAATTCCCCCGTTAAACTACAATAGTATTTGTATGTAATGTATTATATCAACCAGGATTTTTTGTTTTAAAGAGAAAAGCATCATAAACTTCAGCTTAATGGCTCGGTCCTTAATAAAATTAATAGGAGTTCAACACCTGACTCTCATTTACGCCACTGAAAATTTTTACCATAACCTCAAAAGGGTAACGTGGATCCTGAAGGATTTATTCTGATGTTTTAGAAAGCAAAAGAAAACAGATGAGAATCACCAAGCATGGATTTCCCAGCAGGACCCCATCCCCAAGGCAGGCTGCAGCTGGGAGCCCACCAGCCCTGCTCACCTCCCCGGGGCCAGCTCCTGGCGTGGTCCGGGGCAGGGAAATCTCACGTGGTCCGTACATCATCGGATGTCGTATTTGGGCCAAAGCAGAGAGCGATAAGGGGGGTTTGCCAGGAAGGTAAACCAGGGCATAAATGGATAGGGAAGCCAATTTAGGTTCTCTTCAGCTCTGGGTTAGGCAAGGGGAGGTGAAACACAGCCCGTCTCATTCTTGTGTTCAGCCTGCCACGGAGCTGCGGACTGGTACTGCTGATACACTTAACAGCGGGCTTTGTACTGACAGCAGCTATTTTAATTGGTAGCACCTATTTAGTTTTTAGTTATCAAAGCTCTTGGGAACACACTGCTGTGGACATCTCCCATTAGCTGATTATTGGAGAGTTGAGTGGAAAAGCAAGGGATTCCTCAGGTACTACATGGTTCCTGCTACCAGAAGAGGCCAAGAAACATCGTAGCTTCTGGAGACACAATCTAGGCTATAATATGCAAGAAAATACACAGCAAATACTTCAAATATGATTCAACAGAATATATTGGTAGCCTTACCCATAAAAGTGTGTAAGAAGTCTTTCTCTACCACCTCTATTAATAACGTGCTTTGTTTCACTTTTAAATGGTAGTTGGACAGTCTATTTTCCATCAAACAGCAGGGACTACTGATTACGCTGCCTTTTACTTACCTGCTTCTTGCAGGGCACTTCAGACTCTGTTAGCTGTGCCCAGGACAAATGCAGACTGAACTACCTCATGTTTCTAGGCTTATTCTTCTTAAGCTTTTTTCCAAAGGTAGCTTTCTCCCAGACCTGAGAAACATCTGCAGCCAACCAAGTTTTGCCTCAGCAAAACCTTTCAGTTTGGCTGGGTAAGGTGATTTTGCCCACTCCAAGATATCAAAGAGCTTCCACTGAAAATTCTTTTAGTACCGATAATAGAAATGAAATTTCATTACTACGGCAAGGCAAGAACACAGCGTGCAAAGACAAAACAGGACTATTAGCTCAATCTTTCTGCCTCTTCTGCATTATGACAGATACTTTGCCATTTCAATCTGATCTACAAAATTGCTACCAATTACTGTGTTCCTGACACATTTAAAAATTGTATTAGTTCTTTCAACTGGCCACAGATATTTATGGATATATTCCCCTGTGAACTGCATTGTGCCTCCTGACTGCTGGTACTATTTCTGTTTCTCTCTTTTTTTTTTTTTTTTTTTTTTTTTTTTTTTTTTTTTTTTTTTTTTTTTTTTTTTTTACCATTTTCTCTTTTTGCTGCCTTTATTTCTCTTCATGGGGAAAAAATATTTAGGGCATCCAAAAAGTCTTATGAAACATCTCAAAGAACAGTTGTTTAAGTACTTTCACCCACTCAATTTGTCCATGATGTTTTCATTTCTGGGAAACCCATCTTATAAATTACCAAAGACCTGCATTCCTGAATATAACTGTAGTCTCTTACGTACATGACAAATGCAGTTATGTCATGTTTATGAATATCTAGACAATTAATCTTTGCTTCAATGACCAAATTAATTTATCTGCAAAAACATACAACTTTGGAAGGTTGTAACACCTTGTATTTGAAAGTCAGCATGAGTCCTTCAGGACGTGTTTAAACTGCATTCCTCCCACAGTAAATACTGTTGTTTCTCCACACTGAAGACAGTCAGGAGGATTTAAAGTTTTTCACTTACCGTTTAATGTTAAAGTTACTTACATATTGACTTCTGCTCCATTTAGTAGTTTGTGGCAGAATCCCCTTGACACCCGTTTCTGATCTGCAGGGATTCCTGTCCCAGATTGCGATGCCCAGAAGTAGGCAGTGGTAATTTTCACTTCAAGTAATGCGCCCCTCTTATTCTTCCTACCTTCAGCAATTACCTAATTCATCCCCCAGGTTTAGAGGTTTCAACTCCTCTACCATAGATAAGTGACCGTAAGTAGCCAGCAGTGCCTGACGTGAGCTCGGGGTGTCAGTTCAGCTGCCCTGCTGCTCTCGGGGCGGGAGGCTGCTACACAGTCCCGCTTGACGAGATTTCCATCTTCCCCAGACTTTCTCTGATGTAATGCACAAACCCCACTACAGACACTGCTCAAGCACGTGCAGATGAATACGCCAAAGAAAACCCACCGGCTAACAATCCTGCTCCGTTCTGAAATGCAAAAGAAAGATAACAACATAATGCTGATGGAACCTCCGAATTCCAGATTAGGTCTGCTTAAAAGTGCCGGCAGCTCTGGCCAGCACGCGGGTGCCGACCCCAGCAGGGGTCCCCTGCGGGGACAGGTACGGCCCAGGGCGGCCAGGCGTGCGCAAGAGCATCTCTGCAGACCGACGCAGAAGGCGACAGCCGCAAATACGTGTTAGGTTAGAGATGGGCTGGGGCTGCCCGGTTATACAGACCCAATTTCACCGAAACGCACCCCGTACATAAGCTGACACCACAAACCAGCGCTGACCTGCAGAATTAGGTGTTTTCAATGTCCGGGAGAGGGAGCTGGGTGGCAGCCCAGGATTTCAGCTGCAAGGACGAGGGTGAGGAATCTGTGGCTGGGGCGCCATGGGAAGCGCTGCCTCCTCTCCTGCTTCCATAGCCCGGGTGCTGGCGCTGCCGCTGCCCCAGCAGATCCTCTTCCCCCCTGCCATGTATTTCCATTTTACATCACATTTCAGGCTGACTTCTCGGGGAGCGCACCTCAAGTCTTAAAAAGGGTTGTTGGGTTTTTCTGTTCAAATCCTGAGCAATTCCGCATTCAGGAGAATACAGTACATTCAGCAACAGATGCCGAAACTGGTTTTAAGGACACTTTATGAAGAAGAAAAGCTGAGGGAGACAGACATTGGAGTCTGCTAAAGAAATCAAAGTTCCGCTTTTCTCCCCTGCCTCCCAATCCTCTGAAGCTTTCAGTTTATCCTGTAATTTGTAAAAAGTTCATTGTTCATGTTACAACATGAAGGGGACGGTGCCAAAACCCGCGATCTTGTATCATTGGATTTACCTATTCTTAGTAAGTCCAGGAATCCAAACAAATGCATTTCTTAGGGGAGCAAACAACAGGTTCAAATGACATTTAAAATACTTGCTTTTTTCTATTAGCAACTGCCATAAAAATTCCTTATCTAATGCAATTAAGACAAAAAATAAATGCTTGCACGCACACTCACATACAAAAATTGTCAAGGAAAATTCAGCTCAAGTCTGAAATTATTAAAAAAAAGATCTGAAACAGGAAAATGAGATACTGATTTGGAATCTATGTATTGCACAGAAAATTCACCGCTGATTTCTTGCCCTGGTTTCTTTTTCTAAAAGAAATTCGTTTTAGAAAATTTAAAGGAAAATGTGGCAGCTGGGATCAGATATCTAAGCACACAGCTCTAGCTGATGCATGGTTTAGCTATCTGCATGCTTTAAGGAGCAGAACAACTTCGTTCTGCCACATGCCAGCAAAACAGAGAACAAAAAAAAAGCCTTTCTGATGTACCGTAATGACAGGCCACCACAGAAAAGCAATGATTTCATGGCCTAGATTTCTCACAGGTCAGAAACACTGAAGATGCTTGCAGTGAGATTCAGCGGTGGAATCATTACTAAAGGGGGAGGCGGAAGCTTCAGGCGGGTCCTTTGTTCACTCAGGCACTTGGGCTCGGTGTCAGGGTGACATGACCGGCCAGCCGCATTTCTCTAGATGAAGTCAGTACTGCTGCTTTATACTTTGTAGTAGTTATTTCTGTCCAGCAGAAGAAATCATTGATCCAAAGCATTAAATCCAAGCAGATCAGGCAGATCACTTTACCTGACAGTATTCAAAAATACTCGAGATATCCACAACTATTTTCCTAGGATACAAGAATCAGTCCTCTAATTTCTTTATTAGGACGAATTTAGAATCACTGCCCTATAAAGCACCATTAAAGTCCACATTCAGACTGTGGACTCATTCCCATGGGAAAATATCAGGTGCATACTCTTTGGCAGTAATAAGTAAGTGAAATATTTAATGTTACAAATGCTGGTGGTGATTTGGAAATTTAAGCCATTTTCACTCACGCAAAGTGACTACATAAAGAAGTTGCAACATAATTTTCCATCTCTGTTCCCAACTCTGCCAGTGCTAATGCAGAATTACTGTAACCACAGCAATGGACTTTTTTTGGGGGAGGAGGGGATGGTGGGCAATTCTTCTCACCCTCCCACCCTGTGACTTCAAAAGTGTCACTGACACGTACTGGGAGGTGTCACGAGCAGGAGACTCTCTTTACCCCTCTCTTTACACAACGTTCACACTGATGAAGCCCCACAGCACCGCCAAATTACCCTCAGCAGCTTTTGTTCTTAACAGGAGCCCTTCCACTTTTTTTTTTTTTTGTAAAGTTTACCTCCAAATATTATCGATTATATTCTAGTACTTGATAAAGTGAGCTAAGCTTTTGCGTACACAGGATGACCTTTTACTTTAAGGCCACAAAAGGGCCAGGATGTAGTTCTATAAGTGAGGTGACCACCAATTCTTTCTAAACTCTGCTAGACTGTGTCTCAGCACCAAGATGTTCCTTCAGTTCTAATGCATGACATTCAAGATTATTTGATGCATTTATTTTGCATGTTGCTTCTGTGCCATTTTGCTCATACAATGTGGTCTTCCTCCTCCTAGGATTTATGGCAATACAAACTGCACGTCCTGTCCAGTTGAAGGAAGACAATTATCCCTCAAACTCCATGCCCAATAGATATAACAACATCACGCTACTTGAAGTATCATGACTGCCTTTTGGTACTGACCCCATAGAAGATACAACTAAATTTGCCTGTCTTTGTTTCCTGGTTTATCTTAAAACTACGCACACCTAATTCTGCCTCATAACCCTTCTAGCGCACCAATCCCCATCTTTTTGGCCTCTCCTTTTTCCACAGAAGAATGCTTAGTTTGCCCGAAATACAGGAAAGAGAAGTATGTGGTCACAGGATGATCTGTATGGCTTAAATACAAGGCAGCAAGTGTATCACAGCTGCCAGTTCCCAAGATACTGTTTCCATGGAGAATAATTTGTACTCATGTCGAAAACAAAGGGGCGTGAAAACTCAGAGGCAGTGAGGCAAGAAAACATAGACGTAACAGAAGAATTAGCTCTAGACTTAAGTGCGCTGCGGAATCTCTTGCGTGAGGAAGGTGTCTTACTCTAACGCCTGGTTTAGTAAAGCACTCCTCACGTGAGTAACTCTTCATCTGCCTTCCGAGTACCTGCTTCACTGCCAGTGAAGTCGAAGAGGGCAGCAGCAGCGTTAGTTCCAAAGATTTTCTACCTTCAAAGTTTTACTGCATTAGTTACCACGGCACCCCAGTCTAACTGTCAGAGATGGAAGGAAAAACAAAACAAAACAAAAAGGTGAAACTAAGTTATGTCAGTACATTAAGTAAGCCAGAAACTGTACAGCTTCACAAATACAATTTTTTACATTTCTTTGTTATCTGCTGCTCTCAATCTGTAGACGCCATTGACATCTTCACAAAAGACACTGTCCAATGCCTTGAGTGAGCTTTACAAACCTAGAGATTCTGGACAACTCATATGGGATATGCAGGTATACTGGTGTCACCTATCACCACAGCAAGAAGCTTGCTTAGTGCATCATCGCCAAAGAGCATCTCCAGCTAGTAACAGCTGAAAGTCTCTGCCGATAATCATAGAACGGTTTGGGTTGGAAGGGACCTTAAAGATCATCTACTTCCAACCCCTCTGCCATGGGCAGGGACACCTTCCACTGGACCAGGTTGCTCAAAGCCTCATCCAACCTGGCCTTGAACACTTCCAGGGATGGGGCCTCCACAACTGAATGCTGAAACACATTACACATGGTGTAAAGGGCATGAAAAAACAACTTTTTTTTTTTTCCACATCAAATTGCATCAGACCAATCATTCTAGAAGGAACACAAGAAATACAGTCTATTTGTCCTGCTTTGTCACCTGCCTTTCTTCAATCTGCCATCCTGTTGCTGGGAAGAGCCTGATGATCCAGCCCAGACAACAGAACTAGACCCAAGTGTGGCTTTCTTGGCTAATGGGTTCAGTCATTTATAAGCTGCGGTTCTGGGATTCACCAGTTACTTTTTGCGGATTCTCAGAAGAGGACCCAGAAAAGCAGGTTCATACACACTATGAAACAATCATTTTCAGCATCATAATCTATGTCTGCTATCACTTTTGGTTTCCTTATGATCAGCAGCTTTTCTTCTAAATCTTTTCATTTTTTAAAGTATTTTCTCCTAGAAGTGGTTGCTACGTATCTTCTGTCATTACCTTTAGTCTGTGCAGCTCAAACTCCCATCAGTTCTGTGGATTCCTCAAGATGTAGTTCAGTTGAAGAGAAAATCAGAAACAGCAGAAAGACACTTACTGCACTTTGGGCGTAGATACTAACATTTCCGTATACATCTAGGTCACATTCACGCAGGTGTTTATATTTAAGTTGTTTACTCAGAACCTGTTAGAGACACTCAGTGGGCACTCCACTGCAGAGGTAGGCAGATGTTTCCAACAACCGTCAATTCAAGTCAAAAAAATTTAAAAATCTTCTGATTACAAAAATGTGTTTGAAACAGAAGTGAGGAAAGTGCTAAACGCGAGGTTGAATGCATTCCCTATGAAGACCACAGGGAAGCAGAGAGCAATACAAGTCCGCAGTGGATGCGCAGCACTTCAGATAAGTAGTTTAAACATGTCATTGGAAAATGCAATGTTCGTTACCAACAAAGGACAACTGTAAATAATTTGTTGCTTCAGCTGTTAAGGCTTTGGTTTTTTTCTGGTTCTGCTCTTCCAATCCTCTATCCCCTCCCACATACTGCTATTTTTATACATAGCCAACACTACCAGATGTCACTTTGTGACACCAATACACCATCACCCTTTTCTGATGAGGTTTTTGCTACTTCTAATCCTTAGGTTATATCTAAGGTTTCTGGCACTAGGAAAGTTAGGAAGTAGAGAAAGAGGTGTTAAAAAACAAAGTCTGAACTAAGACTCCATAAATGTAAACAGTTGTTCCACCATGTTTTTAGTTTACATGATAAACTAAGCTAAATAAGCTAAGTGAAACTAAGACATATATGCTGATCTCTCTCAAAAAAAAAAAAGATAAGTAAAGATAATTAAAAAATACCATTATTAAAAAGGATACTGTTACCCTAGTATGGGACAGAATTTTTGTATGTTTTTAGCAACAGAAAAAGTGTATAATTTGAAAGACTGATCGGGTTTGTGGAAGGTGGAAAAGGTGATTTGACTTTTTTCTTCTTTTTGCACCTTATCACGTGACTCCAGCGTTCTCAGTCCCAAAGAACAGTGTCTGTCAGAATGATATATATCACTGATAAAAAATTAAATATAAACAAAAAAAGAAATATAAACGTGTCTGCGGATAGAAAGAGGAGTTAGGGAAACATCTCTGGGCTGCAGAGGGATGCACGAATAAAAACTCTTAAAAGATGCCTTTTTCAAATATTTATCCAATTACAAATACATAAATGACCAAACGAATGGCTCACTGGCTCAACATATAAAAATAATTCATTAAGACAATGATGCTTGAAGGGACAGGTTTATTACATCTCCCACACCTTTTCATTTCTGAGCCGGTGACCAAAGCAATAATGAAAACCTTAATCCAGAAAACATTTACAGCAAGTTTAGTTTCAGGTTCTGAAATGAAAAACACAATATATTTGTGCTGTTAATTAAAACACTATTTGAGTCTCCTCCCTTCTCACACCCCAGGTGATTCTCTAACCTTGCAGTGGCATTTTCCATACAGTAATGCTTAAAAAACTACACTAAACACAACATAATCCTAAATAATATTTCGTTTTTAATTACATGGTATAGAATACCTTGCAAACAAAAGACACTCGTTAAGATTTACTGACAGGTACTCCATTTTTTGGCAACCCTGGAACAAACCAGAAGAAAAAGCAAAGAATTATTCTAGAACCATGAAGGAAAGAAACATCCATCTTAATGTAGAGGATTCATACTGCAAAATTTAAACTAAAGAAAAAATCCACACTTACAGCAGATTTTTTTTTTTAATTCTTAGTGCAAGAAACATAACCAAGTTAATCACAGAATCAGTACTAATTAAGAATATGGAAAATTCTCCTATACAGAGGTAGAGTCCAGTGCACAAGGCTAAAACGATATTCAATAGTCTAAACAAGACTGAGCCAGGTTTTACGGAATCCACTTTTTAAAGTATCAGACTGTATGTACATACATACAATAAATAGACTATACAATCTTCAAAGTAGTTTAATAAACTTCACAAAAATTATAGTAGATGCATTGAGATCTTTACATAATCCAAAGTTCATATCTCTATCACGCAGAAATGGATAAAACCAATATTCCTGATATCAAGTTAAATGGAAAATAGTTTAGCAAAGTGTTGATAAATCAAAATATTTTACATATTTTAAAGCCTAAATTTATGCTTATAAAGGATGAATTTCAAATGCTCTGAAAATGTTCCTTTTGATACTATCTGTAAAGAGGTTTCAAATGATATAATTTGCATTTGTATTGTTATAAACACTTTCCTTACATTCCATGTTCAAGGGAAAAATGGACTTGGATACTCACAGTTCTGATGCATTGGCACAACGAGAAGTGATGAAGAATTAAATTATTTTAAAGGCCCAAAGGAGATCAGGAGAATTTATGGACAAAACCTTCAGGTCTCAAACTACACAAGTCACGTTAGAAAGTTAACAGAAAACTGTTTGGTATTACTGCTTCAATCCTGTCAGTGCCTCTCCACCCGGAGGCATCGGATGAGCATTGCACTGGAAGTCAAGTGTGCATCTCTGGGCCCCTCGGTTTGCTACAAGCCCATAGGGCTTAATAAAACAAATACGGAATCTTCATGGTTTACCACAGTAGTGCATAAATCAGGGACGTCTGTTGCCATTCATTTCGGTGATAGTCGCAAAGAAAGGATTTCAGGGAACTGAGAGTTTTCAGCTAAATCTTTCTAAACTGCGAAAAAAATGGGGGGGGGGGAGGGGAATCACCCTGGGGCGTTTTATTATAAAGCAAATATGCTTATACTGACAAGTTATTTTCTATAAATGGTTCTTACAATTCCAAGGGGGCAACAGCTACAGTAAGAGGGAACCAGTAACAACAACAGAAGAGCTTAATAACTAGAGTTGAAAATTATGTTCACGGTTTGGTTACTTTTAATTTCTATAAGCACCTACGCTGAAAAACATGAGGGTTTGTATTTTAGCTTCAAAACTGAATCTACTTGTGACAAATACCTTCTTAAGATTTCCATTCTGCTCTTCTACAGGCCTTCTCACTGGAACAATTTTTTTTATTATTTTTTATTTTATACAAACAGACTCACTTTGATTTAAAGTAAACATATAAAAATTGAGAATATTGCTTGCAACAATGGACCTGGAGGTGAAGGAATGAACTAGTCAGGCCATACAAAAAAAAAAAAAATTAAAAAATTTCCCTCAAAATGAATTCTGCTAAACTTCCTAATGGTATGAAAATCTGCAAAAAGGATCACAAGATCTGTTGCAAATTTCAGAGATTTGGCCCTAATCTTATCATCATCATCATGTGAATACTTTAATAACCGTATCTTTATATTAAGGAAAAATAAAAGATTCCAAGAACTCAGGAAGGCACACACACCCAAGTATAGTATAAATAAAACACATCATGAAATTCCAAAGATCTTCTGATCCCTGTACACACTTTTGGTTCAGCACTATGGTCAAGTTCTCTCTTTTGAAATACAATAAAAGGCATACAAGAAATATAACATATGCATAATAGTTATGAAGAATAATGCTAATAAGACAGCTTACAGAGAAAAGTGCAGTGAAAAAACCCAACGCTATTTATTCAGGGGCTTGTGCTACCGTAAATACAGACTTCGTATTTGCTGCTCTGTGCAAGGGGAAGAATTTATCCTGGGAAGCAGCAATAAGGAACGCAAAAACCAACAAAAAATAAAAAAAGATACTAAAAGAAACCTTTAGGATGGAACTCTCCCAACTTCATTCCTCTAGTGCACAGTCATCTGACTACATGGTTTGTTTTCATGCTGCCATTTCTCTTCATGAGTACAGCATAGTAGAAAATGGCACAGTTCTTAAATATTTTTCTGCCTCTACTTCATTTTTTTGTTTCTTCTTCCAAGCACCTGCTTTGCTGTTTCCTCATAAAAAAGGTAAAGCTGTTAGCGAAAGTGAGAAAAAAATTGTTGCCCATGTTCTCTCCCGAACACCGATTCCTCCATTTCTCCTTCCACTAGGTATTTTGCTTGTGTGCTACACAATGGGGAGGCACTGTAAAGGCAGCTTGACAGATTTTAAAATAAAAAAAATCAAGTCTTTTTTCTTTATCCCCCCACCCCCGACCCACCCCCAAAAAAATGGATGGATGAAACAGTACGTCCATAGGAATATTCCAGTCTCCTCTGTTAGGAGATAATAGCAGGGGACCACCTAACCACAGTCAGATTGTCAGCACTGACTGACCGTTTCTTTGCAGCTTTCCTGAAGTCCTTGTATTTATCTTCACACAAGCGGGAAATGGCCTGCAAGACAAAATGAAAAAACTTCAATTGCACTGACCAGAGCTGTAGAGGTAAAATAAAACTGAATGCTGATTTCTACATAGGTAGAATTACAAAAAGTCACTTCATTAAGCAAAACACGTGAAGAGCTCCTTCCCAAATGCTCTTACTCATTTCATCAATCTTAAAAGAAAGAAACACGCTGCATTGCATTGCATTGCCCACCACAGCTGCTTTTGAAGGAGTCAGCGAGCGTTTTCCAAGCCTTTTCTTTACAGGTTAACCATCACAAATCTCATCGAGGTAGCTGACAACACTTACCCACTGCTATATTGTAACTCATATGTAGCATTTCATTGGTGAAAAATTGTGAAAAACCTAATAAAACAATTACAGAAATTGTAAGTATGTTTGTAGAATTTACAAAGAGGAGGGCTCTTATTTTTTTATTTCCTAAAAAGCCTTGTAGTAATTATGTTTTTCTCCACTGATAAATGGTCTGGCAGAATACTCGCCCTGCTTCGCTTACAAAGCTGATGTTTACTTGCCTTTCGTAAGCAGCTGGTGATTTCTGTGTGATCAGGCTATCTTATATGGTACCAGTGGGAAACGTAACTCATATTCCAAATAATTTAATTTGCATTAAAAATACACAGAAATGTTGAAAACCTTTTGAAGAGAGAGACAAACATTATTCAAATGTTGACTCCTATTATACTGCACTGCAGTTAATGTTTTATGTTTCTTCCACCGTTTTTAGCCAAGTTTAAAACAAATATTTATTATGGACCTCATATGCACAAATAAACTGTGCCCTAAAATAGCATGTCTGTCAGAGTTCCTATGGGTGGGACAGGCTATGGTTGGCATCAGCATGGATGTTAACTCTGGCAATCAAACACGCAGAACTGCAGAGAAAGCTCACTGCAAGGAGTACTCAAGGTCAAATTAAAAAATACGATGAACTAAACAGGCATTTTTATTTACTCAGGAATGCTTTTTAAGTGGTGTCTTAAGATAGGATGTTTAATGAAAAGTGTTATACACACAAAAGCAGTACAAGTATTTGATTATAAAACAAGGCAATACAAATAAACAGCCTGACACCATTGATCATCATTTTCTCTCTTGATCTTTACTTTTACAGCACAGCAAGTTGTAGCAGTGAAGAGCCCTTCCATTTTAATCGTCCCACAAAGACCAGAGGCAGGTATGGCAGAAGCACACAACTCATGTGTTTGAGAGCAAGTCCACCTAACGCTTTGGTCAAGCCAGCCACGAAACATGGTTAAACTAAAAAAAACCAAACAAACCCAAAACAACACAAAGCCCACCTCCACCATCAAGAAACCAGTAGCTACTTTTTAGTTGGAAACTGAATTTCCTTTTGTTAAGACCATTCCTGAACACAGTTTTCTTTCTTGGTGCACGTGAAGAGAACAACAGAATAAAATAACGCAAATATTCCCATTGCTTTGTAGACCATAACATAACTCACTTAAAACTGCTTAATAAGTTTTTATTTAATTTAACCAGGAACTCAATGGACTAAGAAAGTTTATGTAATTCAATCGGATTTAAAATCCAACAGATGAAAACCTTTTAATCATGACATAATGTGTCAAGGCATGGCTTGGCAAATAGGTGTACTGAGGTGGAGCTCAGCTTCTTTCAGCTGCCAAATCAGGCTATTATCTTAGGCATCAAACAGCCAGAGAAGGTAATCACTTCAAAATTGCCTGTTTCACAGGAAAATTTCTGTTCTGGCACTTGGTCAGACAAAATGAAATTTTGCTTGGAAGTGGCACTTAATATTTGGCATTTCTAGTCTCTAGTGATTAATCATATGGATAAGCAACACAGTGACTGCTGTTTAAAGCAATCCTGTATCTAAAAATGCCTCTTCATTTGCAAATAATTTACAAAATTGGTATTTGGAGCCTATTTGGCAAGTTAGTCAGTCAACTGCAGCGTAACATATGGGGAAACAAGACAAAAGCAGAAAATTGTAAATATTTATTATTATCCTTCAGTTAAAATAAACCCAAATAGCTTATAAACACCTTTCTGTCATCTGATATTTCTGTTGCTTTTTTTGCTAGAAAAAGGAACCAATTTTTGACAGTTGCAAGGGACCATTTCTCATGTGAAATCAAAACATTCTTAAAAACAGCAAACACAACTGTGAAATTTTGTTGGACTTGATTGTAACATCTGTAATCAGCTAGAAAAATGCATACATATATATTCTTCCATTAGATATATGCATACAGAACTAGAAGTCAGTTCCTCTGCTGAGTTACATGACCTAGACGAGACTTTGTCACTGGGAAGGGGGCAGGTAAGGAGAAAGGAGGGGGCCGAAAGGCGGTAGTAGTGTTAGCGGTATAAGTGTTGGCTGCACGCACATGTTTGTGCAGGGCAGGAAAGCAGTGGGGCTGGCTGTGGCTTCACTGCTGGGAATGCACAAAGGCACCCAGCACCCCCAAAAATGGACAAACTGGAGAACTCAGCAGGGACAGACAGCATTAAGTCCAGAAGGAAAATGTAAAAAAAAAAAAAAAAAAAAAAAAAAAAAAAAAAAAAAAAAAAAAAAAAAAAACAAAAAAAAAAAAAAAAAAAAAAAAACAAAAAAAAAAAACAAAGGAAGCCTGTGATGCAGTAGCAAGGGGGAGATTGTCCGGATCATCAGTAATGTTGCATTTGTGTTGCCAAAGCTGAGGGAACGATGTTCCCACATTCCAGGGTGCATGCAGGGAGCACTCTCCATTTGGTAGTTGTGGTTCACGCGCTTCTGTGCACAGTAACAGCAGTGCTTAAGGAAGGACCAGTGGTTACCCTGGAGGTCAGTTTTCTAAATGAGTATCAAGCACTTCTGAGATCCTGTGGTAGCAATAGCTGTAGGTAACCAGATACCAAGGCATATTTCAAGGCAGGTTTGTGTTTTTCTGCAGCTATACTGCTTGAGGATGAACAGGGAACCTTTGCATCTCCCTCCCAACTGCTGTTTGTTGATCAGCTGTCCATTGCAGATGTACCCAGGATGGAAGAGTGTTGTGCAGAGTGGGGTGGTGAGGAGTTACTAGCTTCTTAAGATTTTTGTTTAACAGCTGTTTGGCTTGTAGTTTTGCTTAGAACAACTGAACATGAGTATTAGCTCTGCTCCCTGGGGCTCTCAGTGATTAATCCACATATGGGGATCCAGAGCAGAGCTAAAGACTTGTCTAACAGCTTTAAGCTTTTCCTGTATGATAAATAGGAACTACAGGGCATTTCATCTCAGGGACTATTATGCTATCAGTATAGCTATAGATCATTTGAGACCTGCAAATAGGCCCCCACAGAAAGCATCAGAACATCAACTGGCCACAGTGCTTAATGGGAGCTAGGAAGAAAGCTGCCAAGTTGAAGAGGAGTGAGCCTCTGCAGGGATGTTTGTTGGTCTGTGTTGTCCAGCTCTCCACTGCTCTCATTTAGAGAGAACCAATGAAGAACCTGGTTGTATTTGATGGATGCAGCAGCTTCCCACGCCTCAAGCACCACCTCGGACACTGCGTTTGTGCCTGCTCCCCTACTGTTCTGCAACAGCATTTTAGGCATGTGGTGAGAAACATGCTGCCCTGGGTTAGCCAAAGGAAACAGACGCCTGTTTGGCTGTAAAGCAAATCCAAATCCGTGCATCAAACACTCTCATCAGGCAGGGAGGAAAAGGAAGCAGTGGGTTTCCCTGGAGGTTTTTGCTCCACCAGCCAGGGGAAAAACCCTGTAGCAGGAACTAGTTCCCAGAGGTGGAGGAGCAGGGCCACGTGCACCAGAGAGAGAAACGCCGCTCAGCAATCTTAATTAGTGTAATACTCACAAATGACCCCCTGCCCTCCTCCTCAGCTAAGCTGGATTGAGATGTATCTCATGGAGGAAGGGTACATAGCTCCCAGCGAAGCTCTCTGAAGAGGCAGAGGCCCCACCACATGCCATCCAAGGCCCACCAGCTCCGTCTTGGGTGTGGTGGGACTCGAAGAGCCACAGCTCCAACCCAGAGCTGGCAGTGGAGCACTTTGGAGGCAGGACCAGTCTCTCCTAATTTTGAGAGCATTTGGAAGAAGATAATTGACCCTCAGATCGGGGAGGTTTTCCTTAGAAGACTTTCTTCATGCTGAAGTTGGTTACTTTGTTTTCCCAGCAACACCCCTGTGGGCTGCCCTGGTGAATGACCCCCTGGGCAGTTTGCAAGGTGGGAGGAAGACATTGCCCACCTGCAGCTCGAGGCCAGCATCCAGGACTCACACGAGTAGGGCAGTACCTCAGCTCCATCCCAGCTCTGGGGTGGCACGTTGTCCAAGGAGGGGAAGATGGGGCTGAAGCCTACCTGGGATGTTCCCACTTCCATGCGACCAGGAGGACACATGAGGGAGGAGGCACTGTGCCCAGTCTCCAGAGGAGTCTCACAATATGAACTGGGGACATCAGGATACTACAGGAGCTTCAATTAAAAGTCAGTCACAAGGCAGCTGATTTGCGTCTATTTCTCATGAGTCACTCCCTCCCCTGTCCTTCCTGGCCTCCCTGCAAGGCGATGGCAGGGATGACTTGGGTGGCTGCTCTTTGCATCTCCTTTATCTCTGCTGTGATGAAGAGGAGTGGAGATGGAGTACTGATAACCCATGGGTGGTGTTGGGACATGGTCTTGCAGGGGACTCTGCCAGCTCTTCAGGATGGAGAAGAAGGTGGAAATTTCCAGGCCACTGTGAGGGCTGTCTGGGTTTTACAGGCCATTCAGAGATGTGAGAAGTGGCTGAACTTCATAGGGAAGAGAGCTTTGGGGACCTTTGGGGGAACAACTCTCACCAGGCCAGCAGTGACCCTGGAACTGCGTTAGTAATAGCATAGAGGACAGAGATTATATGGATAACCGTATCAGAAATACTGAATGTAGCAAAACTGGAGCCAGTGGAGAGGCAGTAATTTGGAGGGACTTGTTTGTTTGGGAGGGGATTGACCTGAGAAGGGGAAGGACAAGGGCAGCAAAGAGGATCAAGTAACAGGATACTAGGGTATGCAGTCAGGGCTGCCCAAGGACAACTGCCATGCAGCCCTGCACCTGACCACCACAGCCTGGGGCAGAAAAAGAAACCAAACCTACTTTCTGATCATACCACATGTGACTGACTGCAGCCAGGAGGTTGAGGAGGAGAGCAGGGAGCACAGGCTGGCTAGCAAGGGAGCACTCAGGACAGACCAACCAAGCATCCCCATGCCCAGACGCATTCCAGACCTGATGGCCTCAACATCTTCCTAACACGTAGCGGACTCCTAATCTCCAGATTTTCCTGTGGATACTTCTGCGTATGAGTGCATGCATGGGTCCCACCTCCCCATGCATACATAACCCCTTGGCAATTTCAAGTGCATGTGGAGGAAACCAGGGAGACTTCTATGGCATGAGACACTCTTCAAAGATCTCTGGTTAGTTTGATCATGTCAAATGTTGCAGTGATATAAAACCATTCCTCTCAGGTGCAACTTCAAACTGAAACTCTAAAATAGGATTAGAAGAAAAATAGTTGCTGTTATCAAACTCATCAGGAAAGCTGAAACACAGAGAGCAAAGATCTACTTGCATTAACCAGGAACAGAAAGATCAGATGACTAAAAGGAAACCTGGAGTCAAAGCCAGTTGATGAGAGAGGAGACTGATTATAAAGCCTTTCTTGGATCAAAATGCAAACTGCAGTGTGAACAGCAGTAAGCACCTCTTAAAGTCAGCCTTCAAACGTTCCTATTTTCATACATGATTAGCCTCACTAGAGCAGTAAGAGCTGCCTGAAGTCCCCTTACTGTAATCATTGCTTGTGGAAAATTTCCTCTTGCATCTTTGTTACAGTTTCTCCCACAACATTTCTCTCTGAATAGGTGATCATTTCAGTCAGACAGTGGGAGGAAACATCTGGGCCCATCTGGCTCAATTGAAGTGCCTTGTTCCAAAAGCATAACCCATCATTTTCTGTTCATCTTGTTGTATTTTCACTTTTGTCTGAAATTGGGACACACTTGGAAACGCTAATTATTTCATGAACATCGGACTTAATACATCTTTTATTGTTGTTGTTATGCAGAACCCTTACTTTCAATTCTTTTGTCCACTGATACCAACATAACACTGTTTGGCTTATCTCATTTCACAGCCGCTAAAGCCTTCCTGGCAGTAAAACTGGTGATGCATAAGGCAATGTGCTCTGTATATTCAATGTGTCTGTTTACTAGTCTTTGCATTCTCCAGCATACAGAGAGAGAGAGAGGAGGAGCAGATCGTGCTGTGCAGATGACAAAAAGGAGATGCTGTCAGCTGGTTCCCACCACCCAGACCCCCTGACTGACAGGGTTCATCACCCCAGGGCTCTGCATCATTTGCAAACCAGCAAGCCTTGCACTCAGATGTGCAGCAGGACTCCAAAGTACATACATAAAACCCATTCTGGGGCCAAAGCACACGCAGTACTAGGCGCAGGCCTTACGACCTCAGGACCAGCTGCTAGGCAGCTCCTCGGACAGAGAGTAAGAAGCTGTAAACGGTGCTGTGCCCTGTGACTCAGAGCAATCGTCAGACACAGGAGAGCAGGAGGGAAGCACCGGCCCCTCCGCAGCACCAAGGAAGGACTGGACTGAACAGCAGAGCCTCTTGCACTGTTCTATTAGACAGAGATGTGTCTATTGCAGAAGGGCATGTCAAAGGCTTAAGAAGTGCAACTTTGGACCTTAAGGAGAACATTGTGCCCCACACTTTGTAGCTGCTGTGACAGGAAGAGGACCAGGCCAGGGATCACCTCCCTCTCCAAGGCATTTGGGACAGGATTTACAGGACACAGAAATCATCTCGTTCCTCTGGTCTCCTGTCCACTCATGAGGTGTGGCAGGGGGAAGCAGCAGGAGACCGTGTGTCCCCAGAGGGCTGGCTGAGAGCACCGCATTCCTTTTACTCAGTCTCTTGCCCCATGGCACAAAAAGGTACATTGCCATAACATGAGCCACTGGAGAAGGGCAGATCCCTTCTCCGATGCTGAACTATTAAATCTGTGTTTGCATGGTTGGCTGTTCCAATGCTTCAGGCTTATACCATTGCAGACAGTGTACCAGGGAGCTTTCCAGAATCCCTGAGGTGTGATTTGCCCTGGAGCTACACAAGCAAATGCACCAAGACACTGTTCCAGGGGCCCAGAGCATACAAGGCATGTAGAGCTAGAACAGGGTCCTTGGGGAAGCAGCATGGAGATTCCCAGCTGTCATATACCGTGTTTCAAGGAGGAGGGAAACAGCTCATGCCATCTCATCCTCCACATCCCTAGGGCTGAAAGGTCCATATTGGCATATCTGAAAGCAGAATAGATGCTAAATGGATGTGTTATTTGCTAGAGATCAATTACAGACCAGTGTAAACAGCTGATCTACTGAATTAACTTCTTTATTATGCAATTTATTAGAGGATTATTCAGACAGCTCAGCTGGATCTTACTAGCACTTCAATATTTATTCTGCCCTTTAGCAAAAAGCAGAAATGCAAAGCATAAGTTTCTTGCTAAACTCTCCTGTTAGGAAGACAGCACGTTGCACAAAAACCCTCTCTCTCCTCCACGAAAGTTTATGGTCTCCCACAGACCACCACCGGGCCCAGCTCAGGGGCACAGCCCAGGCAGCATGGCGCCCACAAATTACTAAAGAGGCACATCTGCCCAAGCCAGGTACCCAACTGCACAGGCTGGTCTTTGCTGCAGAAACCTGAGTTGTAGCTAAAAAGCTAAGTGGAGGTATGACTGCAATTATACTTAATGCCAAGGAAACCACTTCAGCTTTCAAAAAATGCCATAGTGAGAAAAATAGAAAACTCACCACTATTTCAGATTACTCCAACACTGGAGCTGCAGAGAGGTCGATAAGCAGCTAATTCTGCGAAAGCTGCATATCTGAAAACAAGGCTCTGCTTCAGTGCACATTTAACAAGAGTGCCAGGCTGCTTTCTTGTTCCTTCTCATTGCTCCAAAACTGAATGCTTTCAGCATTGATAACTGGACATGTAAAACAAGGGCAAACCTTACCTCAGACTGTCAAACATCTGAATATAGGAAGCACAGAGGCCCATACGACCCATACTAAACGTACCAAACCTGAGGTATTTTAGAAGCTATCTAATCAGAAGTATTGACCTCCCATTGCAAAGTCCATGGTATTCTAGGTTGTTTGAAGGACTTAATTCCTTCTAACTCTTGGAAATTCCTTACAGGGGAAGGTGGGTGTTTGCTTGCCACAGACGTATCACTGGCACACAAGAATTTCTGAAATTTCAGGTCTTAAGAGGCCCTGGACTTGCCTTTTCACACCTAGAAATTGTAACCTTGTAACTCAGCCATACTCATAAGAGACCTCAACCTTTGTAACATTAATTCCCTATACTAGGCCTCAAGTCTTGTCAGGCCTTGAGCCTATCTTAGCTTGATTTCAGCCATCTCTGCAGAACTTAATTCAGCACTTAAGTATTTAACATGCTGACAAGATTAATTTTGTGCCATTCACGGTGGGGCATCTACGGGTGAGAAACTGGTCTTTGCTATGAGAGTGCGTGTCGAGGATGCCAGCCCTGAGACTAATGCTTGACAGTGCACAGGCATCCTTTGCAACCAGCCAGATGAAGGCTCAACAACCACACCATGAGTGAAGCAGCCAGGGTTGAACAGTCAGTACAGCCTCATTTACTGGGGGTCAGAGCAAGTATTGAGACAGTATAGCAGATTGCACTTCTAGGAAGCTCTGGCTGCTTAGACTATTCTTCCTCCTCCCATTGCAAGCAACTGTGTCTGAGTATATGCAGTCCAAGTACTTGCACGTCTGTACTGAGGTCACATCTACTTGCCACAGCCTGGGCACGTGCAATGCACAGCCCAGTGATTTACCTACTTACTCCTTAGCCCTTTGCTTCCCTATGCTGTTTTCAGTCATGTGTATCCCCCCTCCCCAGTTCAGAGACTCCTGTGGAGCATGTCTCCTCTTCCCCTTTTCTCTAGCTATAAGAAAGCAACAGCAAGGTAGATTATTTGCTCCTGCTTCAAGTAGTGGACCACCTGTTGTCATGGAGGAACAGTTAAAAAGCAGCAGAGGCAGAGCTTGTGGACTCCTGGTGGGGGAAACAGGCAGCGAGTGCCTCAGCTTGAAACAGAAGCAGCTACACAGCAGGTTCCCCAGCAGAGCCTGGGGAGATGAGCTGGGTGCCTCTGCTGCTCTTCCAGCCCCAGCCCTGTGACAACTGTGAGCCCTGCCTCAGACATCATCAGCTCTATGACTTCAGACATCCAAAAGCAGCCCCTTTTCTGCAGCATTCACATGCAAAATACACAAACACATACAAAATCATTAGCGTGGCACAGGTTTGGTTAAAAAAACCCCAACAACTATGTGGTACATATGTGAAATAGCTATGAGTATGTCCTTCTGCCAGCAGATGGCAATCAAAACAAACATAATTATTTCTGATAAATAATTCCACTTGCTGTCAGGTGCATTTTGTTCAAGGGAGCAATGCAATGCCACCCATATGGTGGCATGGGAGATGTGCTCCTCATGGTGGCCCACATACAGGCGGTCTGAAAGTGGCCCCTGCCTTGCACATGTGGGGAAGCAGCTGCAGCACATGGGCACAGAAGCAGATGAGGAATTTCCAGGTCTAATAGGCATTAGGCTCATGCTGGTAGGAGCAGCAGAAAAGCCTGGTGAGAAGTGGGAGAACGAAAAGGGAGGACAGCTTCCATGGTAAAGTAAGATCAGTGTGAAAAAAACATGCTGGTAATAAAAATCCTGTATTCATCCCTGGTTTCATGATGAGTCAGTGAGGGCAGGAGAGGTAAGTTGAGCCATAATATACAAAAAAGTCTGAGTGAAATTAAGCAGAACATGCACTGGTTCAACAAATTTATTCAATCCATTGAAACACTTGTGGGAGTCCAGTTCTCATGGTTCATACATCTCTGTAACAAACCTGGCCCCTTATTTGACTATAGGGTTAACCACAGCTAGGAAGCAGACAGAGCAGGCATGCAGCAGGAAAGGAGGAGCCATCACAGCTGCTCACTGCCACAGGTTGACTGTTTCTTTTTCTACTTTGCTGAAGGTCAGTTTCTGCATGAAGTCTGGTGAGTCCATTGAAACTGCAGAAGCCTGAAGGAAGGTGAAGACTCGGATCCAAAGACAACAGGGAAGGCTCTGGGTCAAACACACCATTAACAGCTACTAGGAAGGCTGTCAACATCACTTAGCATTTTTGAGCTTCGTAATGAAGCCAACAGGACTTAGCTAGCAGAGATCAAGAGAGGAGCAGATACAGTGGAAGCACTGAGCTCAAATGCTAAGCTAGGAAATGCTCAGCACTTCACAGCACATGACATTCCTACATTAACAAGCACCAACTCCAAGCAGGTGTCCTGATTTCCCCCTGTATTTTGAGGCACTTCCATTCTACTTTTTACATATGTTGTTCCACAAACAATATTCCTCTTTCCAAAGCCAGCCAGGTTTAGGCTGGCACTCAAAATTCGCAGCTGTGTGCTTCAGTTTGTTTCATACAGCAGAAATAAACAGATTTAGCAACTGCAATCTTAAACCTTTGAAGAGGCTTGTCATTTAAATTAGCTTCCTGAATGAGCGGCCCCCTTCAGGATTCATCTTGCACATTAGAATTCTGCTGAATACATTGCATATTGTTAGGCAGGGAGACAGCGAACTGACAATCACATCTCCTCGGAGTGCTACTTGCAGAGTGCTTCTGTTGTCTTGTTGCTCACTAAAACCATGCACATGCAAAGTTCCCTGATTGATAATGGCCAAGATAGGCCTCACTAAACATAAGCCCCCATACACCTACACACAAAGATAACTACTCAACTCTTGGGTTTGCCAGCAGTATTACACACCAGACAACTTCACAGCTATTATTTTGTGTGTGCCCAGGCCTTTGATTAGGAGCAGATGCCACCACAGGAAAACAGCCAGCACCGTTTTACAGATTACAGGAGATGAAGAATCCCTTACAGTTTGTACTAAAAGGGATCATTCCAGTTCAAGTCTTTGCCTACCCACATGCTTCTATGGCGGGCTGATTAGCACGGACACAGTGTGGTGTACTAAATCCAACTTTATTTACACGAGCTGCTGTTATATAGCTACAGATACGGATCTCAACTAGGCAGACAAACAGGGTGTTCACGTACTTTGCTTTTTCTGTTTCCCATACATCCAGCATGTCCTGGTGTTCCAGGACATAAACATCCAGCCACACACAATTAGTGTTCTGATTATGCTCTTTTCACATGCACCCACACACAGCTGAGTACTTTTGAACCCCTGTTATGGTCTGGCTGAGATCCAGTTCTACTTCTTTATCTATGTCCTTGTTCACTGCTTCTCAGGCCCGTTGGCGAGGCTGCTATCTGCCTTGCATTCCAAGATGCCACTACATTTCCCCCTTCTTTTTTTTGCGCTGATGATTGTAAAATCAAAGCAGCCATCCCTCTTGCTTCTGTCTTTTGCATGCTGCGGATGGTTCGCCAGAAGATCTGTAAAACTACAAGGAAAATCACAACAACAAGAATACCCATACCAATAAAAATCCATATTTGCAAGGTTAATTGTGAAAACCATGTTTTTGGATTGAGCCATGTCATGCTGTCTGCTAACTCGTCCATCACTCTCTTGTGAGTCAAAGTTTGTAATTGTGATAACTGCTGGGTTAAACTATTACTTAAGAGTCTTAATTTCATCATTCATATTAATCGTGAATGCTCCTTGCAAATGTGCCTTCATTTGATCCCACTCAGTATTTGATTCGTTCCATTTTAATGGTGTTACACATAAATTTTTATCGGTGTATTCCCAATCACAATGCAATGGTTGTGGTTTGTTTGGTTGGGGTTTTTTGTTTGGTTGGGTTTTTTTCACAAAATTGAAATTAGTTATTTTATTGAGAGCAACAGAACAGATTTGAGATTGCCATTGATAAATTCACTAACTACAATAGCACTATTAATTAAGGTTAATATTGCTAGTAATAATAATAATAATAATAATAATAATAATAATAATACAACCCAGGGGTAACACTCACCAGAGGGTGAAAGGTACAGCGCTTACCCAGAAGGCGTCCCCGCCTGGGGTGGAGGAAGAGAGCGCAGCCCATCGACTGGTCTGTCAGGTATTGAAATTCTTCTCTCCCAATTTAACAGTCATTTTCTCCATCCTTTTATCCCCAAAATTACAAGGTTTCCCTCCCCTAGGTGACGTAGAGTATGATTTGGGTGGAGGGACAAGTCATATATGTTTAGCATGATCTCTATAATCTTTATTAGCATATGCAGGGGTGTCAACTTTAATATGCATTTCACAGTTAATGAGGCAGAGGTCAGTCATCAGGCACAATAGGCTTTCAAGGAAACAAAGAATTACACAAGTTCCTGTTATCTTGTCTTCACTGATAAAAAGCAGAGCTGTCCTGCCTCCACAGGGCTCCTTCCTTTTCTGCATTGCGTGCTGGCCAGGAGAGTCTCCACTCCCTTGGCCTGCACAAGAGATAGCAAGGACAGTCTTAATTGTCCTTTGAGCACAGAGACTTTACCTCATTATCCAAATTCCACATTATCCGCCCCGTGGCTATAGTCACTCGAATTGAAATCCAAATCACACTCTCACAAAATCAATTTTGGGAGTATCCTGTACATTAGACTTCTCTTCCTCCACTTCAGGACTCACTTTCAATTCTGTCCAGCCAGACATCATACGCACCTGATGAATTAACACTCGGGTCAACATAGATTTGACACAAGCCAATATCATACAGAAAACAATGACTACAATGACTACAATAATCATGGATTGCAATAAAGCAGCAAGCCATCCTGGTAGTGAAAATCCCAATCCATATAACAGCTTATTCAACCAGGTTGTTTCCATCCCTTTTTCTCAATTCGTGGCTGGCCTTTGCCACACGTTTTATGTGATCTAGTTGTTCATCAAGGTCTTTAGTCACATTTGGTGTATGAATACAACAAGTATCATTTACTAAGTCCAAGCAGACAACAATAGAATACCCAAACCATATTTTACCAGTGCCATGGTTAAAATTTTCAGTTGCCAAACTATTACCAATGCTATGATCAACACTATGAAAGGAAGTCAGATTGTTAGAGCTATTAGCAAGCCTTGAGGACACTCTGTGTAGGACAGGCCATGGTCCCAGGTGCCATTTGTTGTCATCAGCATTTCTGCAAAGTAAAAACAAAAGACAATGCTCGGTTGTATTCTGACCGACAGAGTTAAGTTAGAAGGTAGGTACCACCCTGTCAATGCCCAACTGCGCAGTCGCTGGTAGTAGGTATTGTTTCACATTGGTAAATTTTGATGAAGGCAAGAGTATAGACATCTCTAACAAATTTATACTTTTTGTCTCATCCCCTCCTGTGTTAACTCACCCAGCAAAGCTCCAAACCCAGCCACCGGGGAGTTTCCATGTTCTGCCAAATAATAAATCAAATCTCAGTATGCTGGGATTGGCTGTACTCACCAATACTTCAGTTTGAGTCAATTTGTCTTCTGGGAGCCATAAAGTGATCTTTGCCTTAGAGTATTCCTTTATGATCCCATCAGTTCCTGTGAATTTTAGTTTGCAGTGACTGAGTTTAACATTTAGGTGTTCTGCGGTCTCCTTAGTAATCACTGATATTTGGGCAGCAGTATCAATAAGGAAATTTACAAAAACTCTCCGGGGTCCCACTAGTATAGCAATAATTGGTCACCAGGGGTGATGTCCTGAGCTTCATGCCTTCTGTTCACCAGGTTTTTCCAAATCTGGAGGTTGATCATCTGTGGTATCAGGTTGCTCGTGGTTTTCTTCCAGCTCATGATATGGCTTCACATGTCACGCAGGAAGCCACCAAGGACCTGAGGGCAATAAAACACAAGCATACCCCTTCCCCAAGTTATCAGTTCCACAGGCCCTTTCCAAGTATTATAATCCGGCAGGTCATGAAACCAAACCTTGGGGTGATGGCTGATAATGCCTTTCTTTTGCTGTAGTTGCTAAGTGATCTACTAAGCAATTTAAAAAATTGAGTGTATAAGTGGCATTATCCAATTGTTCCTGAGGAGTCATATTCCCCCTTCTTTCTTTTTCAAGCATGTTTTTTAAGTTCTTACGTGCACGTTCAACAATTGCTTGCCCTGTAGGAGAATGTGGGATACCAAACACATGATCTATTCCCCAATTTTGTAGAAACAACTTAATGGCGTGTGATTGATACGCAGGTCCATTATCAGTTTTTATAAGTTTTGGAACCCCTAGCATAGCAAAGCAACGTGTCCAATGTCGTTTAACATCTTTTACCTTCTCTCCTGCCAAGGCTGTACATACTAAAAACCCAGAGAAAGTGTCAATTGTGACATGCACATAAAGTTGCCTCCCAAATGCAGGAATGTGTGTCACATCGGTTTGCCAGATTTCGTTCGATCCTAAAGCGCGTCTCCCAAAGGGGTTAAAGTGAGTCGCTGGCAGTCAGCACACGCATGAATGATGTCTCTGGTTTGCTGCAAGGTCAGCCCAAATTCTTTCTCCAAGGCTGATGCATTTGGATGAAAGAAATTATGTGATAAGCGAGCTGTCTCAAACCTTCTAGTTAACAAGGCTGCTAATGTTAATGCATCTGCTCTTGCATTTCCTTCTGCCAAAGGTCCTGGTAACTGTGTATGTGAGCATATGTGCATAATAAACACAGAATGCTCACGCTTCATCAAAACTTCATATACTCTTAGCACTAATTTAAATAACTCTTTATTATCAACTTCCTTTAGCAGTGATCTTTCAAGCTACTGTACTATTCCAACAACAAAATGCGAATCAGCAACAGTATTTAAATCTTGTGGAAAGAGCTCCAAAGCGTGTAGGGCAGCTGCAAGTTCAACAAGCTGCGTAGAGCCTATTTGTGTAATAACAGAATCACACCATTTTGTATCTTCCTCCCATGTTACAGCAGCTTTGCTAGTTTTCCCAGAGCCGTCAATAAAGATGGTACATGCCTTAGGTAAGGGAGTCATGCAGACTATAGACTGATTTGAAAGCGGAATATGTTCTAGTACCTGAAAAAGTTTATGATGGGGATTGGAAAACAGAATTTTGTTCATATAATCTGCCAAAGCCACTTGCAATTGAATTGATTCCCTGAATAATGCTTGGAAGGAATCGGAGGTCATCGGTACCGTAATAAAATCAGGGTCTCGACCACATAAGTGCTGAAAGCGAACCCGAGATTTTTCAATAACTGCAATTATCAATTCTACCCTGGTAGTTACTGTTTTCTTGGGGGTGTGTGACAAAAATATCCATTCTAATGTGATTAATTTATTACTCAGAGTATTGAACTGTCCAATTAACCCAAGTGGCTGAAATGGATTATTGATTATGTATATTCCGAGTGGTAAAGTAAGCATTACACGATGTGCAAATCCCATTTCCACTTTATGTAGAACCATATGTAACTCCTTTTCTGCAGCGTCACTTAACTCCCGAGGAGAATCGAGTCTAGCACCTCCTTTCAGAGTGTCAAAAAGATTAATTCATGTGTGGCAACACCTAATAGAGGCTGTACCCAATTAATGCAACCAAGCACTTTTTGAGCATCATGCAGGGTTCTAATACTCATAGCGAAACGTAATTTTTGTGGCCGAATTATTTGATTGAATAAAGTCCAGCCAAGATATTTCCAAGGCTCCTGACTTTGTACCTTCTCTGGTGCCACCTGTTGCGCTGATAATTCTAAGTTATTCAGTAAGTGCTGCAAGGTCTGGTGTAATGTTAGTGAATCTGTGGCAGCAAGCAGAATATCGTCTATGTAACGATAGATAAATGCCCTAGGAAATTGCTTTCTTGTTGGTTCTATTGCTGCTGCGACTACAATTTGACAAATGGTGGGACTGTTCATCATACCTTGAGGTAAAATAGTCCATTGATGTTTCGTTGGTGCTTGATTATTTATACTGGGCAGAGAAAATGCAAAATGCATGCAGTCATCTGGATGAAGGGGAATTGTAAAGAAACAGTCCTTTAAATCAATCACATACAATGCCCAATCAGCAGGGATCATAGTGGTATTCGGAACTCCAGGCTGTATCGCACCCATAGGTTGCATAACTGCATTAATTGCTCGGAAATCTTGCAACATTTTCCTGATTTTTTTTGGAATCACAAAGATAGGATTATTCCACAGGCTTGTGGAGGGAACTGTATGTCCAGCTTTAAGCTCTTCTTCAACTAATTTCTCAGCTTGTTGCAATTGTTCCCCTTTTAGGGACCACTGGTCAACCCAAACAGGACTTCAGGTAAGCCAAGTCAGTTTGAGCAGGGGCATAGGGACCGTGGCTCCATAGCTAAATTTGTAGCCATTGCTGTGGTTAAGGACATTTGCCACTGAGCAAGCAGATCTCTTCCCCATAAATTACATGGAACTGGCATAATATAAGGATGCAAGATTGCTGTCCTTCCTTCAGGCCCTGAGACTACCGATGTTGCAAGGCTCTGCAGTGGTGTCTGAACACTGCCAACACCTGACACTAGCAAAAGCAGGCATTACAGGCCAGGTTTTTGGCCATTCTTTGTGTGAAATAATGGAAATGTCAGCTCCTGTGTCTAGGAGTCCAGTAAAAGTATGATCTTTAATTTTTAATGTTAACAACGGTTGCTCTAATGTTACCTTTTGTGCTCATAGATTTTTTGGCACTCCAGTACTGCCAAATCCTTTTTCTCCCCTTTGAATATTCAAGGCATTTAGAACAAAATAAGGAAGCAATATTAATTGTGCAATATGATCCCCTTTGGAAATGCTGCAAGGAGAATGTAATGTACAAACCATAACTTTTAGCTCCCCTAAATAACCAGAATCAATCACTCCAAGTAGTACAAAAAGACCCATTTTTGATACTGAAGACCGTCCTAATATAAGGCCACAATAATCTGAAGGTAAAGGTCCATATACATTAGTTCCAATAAAAACAACATCGGTATTTAAAAGGGTTGTATCAGTGGATGCAGCCAGGTCCAGTCCTGCGCTACCTCGGGTGCTTGCTGATAAATCGGTAATGCTGTGTTGCGGGGTACAAGAACTTAACTGAGACTGCAACTGCAAACGGGTGGGGTCGGGATGTGTGCAGGACAGACCCTGTTGGTTTGAGGGGCACCGGGTCTCACACCCCGCTTGAAGTTTCCCGACAACAGTCTGCCTTGATTATCAAATCTAGATCGGCACTGATTGCCCCAATGCTATCCCTTTTTACAGCGCAGGCATAGCATTTGAGGTTTCTTGTGTTTGTTTCCTCCTTTTTTGTTTCTGGTAGAGCAGTGTTTTTGAGTATGTCCTTCTTGATTACACTGAAAGCATTTCACTTTTTCTGCAGGACTATTAGGGTTATTAACAGAGATGTGCCAAGCTAAAGCCACTGCTAACACATTAGCTTTATGCTCCTCCAAACCCACATCTTGACGTGCTTTTATGTAATCTACAATTGTTCGTGCTGAGCCTCTTACCGACGAGAGGGCTTTCCTACAATCAGAATCAACATTCTCATATGCTAGTTGAAAAACTAATACCTTCGCTGCTTCCTCATGTTCGACTTGTCTGTTAACAGATGTCTGTAGCCGGTCGATAAAATTTATATATGGCTCATGGGGACCCTGTCAGATAGCGGCAAAAGGAGAGGTTTGATAACCTGTTTCTGGGACTTTTCGTAACACTTTTAGAGTTAGTTCTGTAGCCTGTTGTAGTGCATTTCTCAGCAATCCTGCTTGAGCCTGGGGCGTTCAATATTGCCCTTCTAACAATTCTGCCATACCCACATTCACTGCATTGGTAATATTATCCATTGTTTGCACTGTGACAAGATCTCTGTATTCAGCCTGCCAGACTGAATACTGAGCAGCTGTTAGAATCATTTTTAATAAGGCTTTCCAATCATATGGAGTCATGGTGAAACTTTCTCCGATGGCTGTTAACAGGCGCATTGTATAAGTACTTTACAAACCATAATCTTGGACTGCTTTCTGTACTTCTTTAATCATTTCATAATGCATGTGTTCATATTGAGGAGGCGGATTGGGACGATATAATACAGGCATTGCCATTAACATGGATGCATCTTCCCGTTTCATAGCCTCCTTACAGTAGGAATCGATTAGTGCACAAGGCTCTTGCGGTGCACTGGGGGTTAAATCGTTAGCAAAATCTGTAAGTGGTGCTTCTCTCATTGCCTGTGTACGCAGTAAAGAATATCCTGGTGGCACACTAGGCACCGTCGGGGTGAGAGGGGGCACAAGAGGCTTTTTCTCTGTCCGCTACACAATAGATAGTGCTGCGGCAGTCCTAGCTTGAATAGGAGTTAAAGGTGGATATAAATTAGGTTCCTTATCAGGATTTACAGGACCAGGCTCGAAAGGATCTGACTCCCACTCCCTCAAGCAATACACTTCATCATAAACAGAATCATTATTTGAAATGACAGGCACCAGCGTTTTAGATTGCAAAGTTTCTTCTGCGAATTGCAGTGTCTTAAGGGCAGTAAACACCATTTTCCATGTAATTATTACTTCATCAGATACCTCAAATTGTAACTCCTTTTTCGTTTGTAATTATTCCCCTACATTCGCCCAAATTTGACTATCATATGTCCCCATGGAAGGGAACCAATTACAATGCGTTTTAATCCATACAAGCAAAGCAGCTAGCTTTACTGGCGACACCTTAAATCCTTGTTCCTTTAAAATACATGGCAACACTTCTATATACAATTTATGCTCTTGAGAAGCTATTTGACCCATATTACCGCAGCCGTGTTACTTACTCGTTCAACGAGAAGAACTGTTGCACATGTTCCTGTCTCTGTCCCGTTCAGCTGTGGAGCCGCTGCCAGATTTATAAAAGTTCCCGCTGTTCAGGTGCCATTTGCGGTGAGCTGATTAGCACAGACACACTGTGGTGTACTAAATCCAACTTTATTTACACGAGCTGCTGTTACATAGCTACACATACGGATCTCAACTAAGCAGACAAACAGGGTGTTCACGTACTTTGCTTTTTCTGTTTCCCATACATCCAGCATGTCCTGGTGTTCCAGGACATAAACATCCAGCCACACACAATTAGTGTTCTGATTATGCTCTTTTCACATGCACCCACACACAGCTGAGTACTTTTGAACCCCTGTTATGGTCTGGCTGAGATCCAGTTCTATTTCTTTATCTATGCCCGTGTTCACTGCTTCTCAGGCCCATCGGCGAGGCTGCTATCTGCCTTGCATTCCAAGGTGCCGCTACACGCTCCATTTTCCCTTCTTCAGTGCTTTTTCCTCAGTTCTGCCACAGAGGGTAAAAATCTCCGAGCAGTCTTCCTCTCACCCTTCACAACAGAGGTGGTGCTGAGGCAGAGCAAATCATATCCTCTTCAGCCTGCCACCATCCAGATCAGGTGTTTATGGTGCAGATTTGGAAGGCTTTGGTTCGGATTGCTACAGGCTGCTCTGCACACCACACTGCACATTGCTCTGCACAGTGTTTCTGCTGCCTTTTTTTAATCCCCCATTTGCTCTTGCTGTTTTGTTTGTTTTGCTTGATATTGAACTTAAGGCCATACTATTTCTTTGTCACACATTCTGCCTACCTGAGCAATTACTTACCAATGCCTGCCAGCTTGACACTGCAGGATTTCCATCTGCTGTGGATTGTACTCCCAACTCAAGTCTTTTAAGTACATGTCAGAGTAGCCAGAGGCTTTGTATATGGCAAAGAAAGATGCAACTGACTAGCATTATCCTTCTTTGCTGCAGCAATAAAGGACTGGAAGTAGGTATCAATATGTTTTTCAGCAGCTTTGCACCGTAAGAGTAAACAGATTAACAGCAAAAGTAACAGCATGTTACTTTTGATACAGGGAGAAAGATTATTTGGCAAGAAAACGCTAGAAGACCTATCTTAAGGTCTTATAAAGCCATCAGACTATTTGAAGTAGTAAGCAGAACATGAAGAATATTCCCAGAATATTCCCACCTTTCCCTAACAGAACTTTGTTTTGCTTGCTTCTCAGCTTGCTAATGCTTCTGTTTCCTGCCACACACTTATGCCACCCATTCTCCTTTGGTCATGCCCGTCCATTCTCTCATATCCTCTGTTTTCCACGCTTCTCCTTGGGAATTCCCTGTGGTAATCCTATGCTGTTACGCTTTTATATTTTTAAAGAAACATTCTCAGTGTCACCAAGTGGCTTGCTCCAAACTATGAAAGACCCTGCCTCCCCTATTCTTGTTTGGGAGCATGGAGTCAAAAGATGCTTTTGGACACCTTGTTATTACTGTCCCAGCAGTGACTCCCCCTTCTCCAGCATTCCCTCACAGATTCCCCAGATATGCAGTCCTGCATCACTGTGTGTCCCACTCCCCCACCCTCCTTGCAGGCTGCTCATTCCTCCCTCCTGCCTCAGTCTTATCCACTTGTTCCTCCTCTCCTTCCCTTCAATTATTGTCCTTTGGGGGACTGGATGGCATTGCATTGCCCCAGGTCCTGTGCAAGAACCTCTCACAGCCCCATACAGGCAGCAGTCTAAGAAATTCAGCTGCCAAACCACAGAGCACACTGCAGGGACTCCAACAGGCGAAGAGACACTTCTGAAGAGACACTTGGTTTCTGAGACGTTCACTCAACCTCAACATACTAATGAGAACCATTTCTCGAACGCTTGCATCTTGTTCAGAAAGAGGCAATGGAAATGCTTTGGGTATGCAGGTCATTTCTCCCTTGCTAAAGAAAAAAACATACAAAATCATTTTGTTTGTTTTAATTGATCACTGGTTAAGTCGTAATACATTTCAAAGCAAAATATTCTGTTCAAGGACATTGTGCCAAACATTAAATCTACTTTTAAACAAGGCTTAATTTGACTATATTACCTTTATATACATACAGGTATAATTTTCATTTCACTAGTAGCAAAATTACTCAGTACATTGCATTTCCTGAAAGATGTCAAAAAGTAGAACTTGAATATTTGTTCTGTCTTTCCACACAGCCCAAACCAGAAAAATCACAGGTATAGAAAGTACAATCACAACTACATGTAAATACAATAAGGACATCAGAGCAAGCTAAGTCCTTATCAGAGATGACAATCACTTCTAAAAGTCCACATTGCAAATATACAGTACGTTCCATTAAAGAGTTTCGGGAGCTCTCACAATGCCTCTTAATCCTCTTTTGGTAGTAAAAAGCTTCTATGACATGATGTATCCTTCATAAAAATTAGTGAATTTGTGGTTTTGGAGCACATGTTGGAAGCTTAATGCAGTCTAAACTGCAGTCTACAATAAACTCACCCAAACAGAGAGCAAGCAAGCGTGGCAAGATTCATCAAGATCAGAATCACTCCTCAGCTGAGTCACCCTTTGCTCTTAGTCACTGGGCATCCAGTAGGTACAGCTACTCTGCACCAGGGACAGACTCAAAGGGTAGGATATGATACATTCCTTCTACAGCTTTCACCTCCAAGTTCTTGGCAGAAAATGTCAACTAACTCATAAAGCACAGCTACTGTACAAGACTAATTTGAACTTGTTTAAAAAGCATTTGTTACGTTGGAATTGTTAGACAATTAAGGACACAGCTAAGGAGCGACAAGGTTGCCACATGTATGCTACCCCTGAAACATTCCTGTGAGCAGCAGAGAATACAATGGCCCATGACTATGCAAACATACTGCTGCTGCCAGGGAACTGCAGTCCAGCCTTGGGAGGTGGAATGGTGCACGTAACCCAGCAGTCCCAAAAGGCAGCTGAGATTTCAGTTATGCTCAAACTCTGCTTTGGTTTGTGCAAAATATTAATCCTGTGCATGCAGCTTTGAGACGTAGTCCGCATTCAGGAAGGAACCATTACTCTGTGCTTGGCAAGACAACACTGGAAGAACTTTGTAGAATTAGCAAGAAAAGGGAGGTAAACAAGGCATTTTTCATGAGCACTAGTTACCCTCACAGGTGCGATGTCAAGGACTCTGCCACTGTTTCAAGGAAACATACTTCATCAGCACTGTTGAAGGTTTTCCATTCTGTACTTGCTGAAGGAAGCTACCACTGATTAGCAAGTATCTGAACATTACCCAAGTGACAACGAAGAGGAACTGTACCTCCCAGGCTTGGTGTCTGGGATTCACTACTCACTAACAATATGGAGCATAATCCCATGATTTAATATGAATCTAAGTGCTTAACTGCTCATTTTCTTTCTTTCCCTGCTGTTAAGTTCAAGGAAATGTGACAGCACTAGGAAACACCAAACAGGCATGCCCAAGGTTAAAGACACCAACTGATTTCCTCCAATTTGGTCAAAACACATCACACTTCTCCATTTGGCAGATTCCAGCCACACACACTCTTAACACCAATTCTTCTTTACACATCTCTATTTTAAAAGTTAAGTTGCTGGACTCTCCAGATCTAACAGCAATGTAACACAAGCAACTTAATTCAGAAATAACTAGTGGAAATGTGCCCTATCATTTTATAAGCCCTACTTTATAGCAACTTCTGCAAAAAAAAGCCAAGTACTTGGTACTGCCACTTGTCTAAAGCCAGTCAGTAGCACTTCTTAAAGGACTGCAAAAGCAGGCTACACACCAGGTTCTTTCTACTAGTCTAGACCTGTTTTTATAGCAGAAGTAGATAGGAATAGGTCAATGAAGATAATTAGAAAACAACGCTTGAGATGTACATTACAGTCTGGATGCTCTTCCCTTAATCTATGTTGCATTGCTTTTCTTTGCTCTTTCAATAACCGTGTCAAGCTATTCACTTTTAAGAGCTGGATTCTGGCAGGCTGCAAAGAAGGCAATGTATTAGTCATCATTAACAGACAAAGGAACTACAAACATGGGCCAAAAGGCACCATGATTTGCTGCAAGAGTAAAGGAGATACTTCACAATAGAACTACAAGTGTCATGTGTGAAGTCTGGTAGGCACAACATGAACCTACTGGCAACAGTTACCTCAACCTCAAGCTTTGCAGTCAGCAGAAGCAGATATAAAGTCCAGCTTTCAGGGCATGATTTCACTTCAAAGTTTCAAAATTTAACTGCGCAATGAATAGTAAGTGTGAATGAAAAATACACATTTTAAGCCCAGGAAGAATTCACAGTATTTAATCAAGTCTGAGCTTAATACATTTTTTCTGTAGCCTATTCTAAAAGCTTTTCAGCTTGTGGACATTAAGAACACAGTGAAATGTGTGTGTAATACTTTGAGTGCAGTTCTATCCCATACAGCAGACAACCAATTCACAATGAAACAGAGTGTGAGAATGGTTGAAAAGCCCTCAATCCCAGGTTTTCTACCATTTTTTATTACTGTTTTGAGATTAATTCAAACAGAACTTCTGGACTTTTTCTTCCAAATGACCCTTTCCTTTAAAAGCAACATTAAGACTCAATATATATTTATATAAAATTTACCTTACCTTCCATCTTCCCAGATTCCTGTAACTAGAAAATTTAATATATAAGCCTTACACTATGAAACACTTTTAGTGGTCCTCACACTGCTTTATCTTTTAAAGAAAACAAAACTTCAGTTTACTATGGTCATGTTCATCACTTTAAAGTTTGCTTAGAGGGCCTTACTACACATTCTTGTATGCAACACAGCTGAATAACATAGTTACACAAAAAAACCCCACCCAAAATAGTTTCATTGTCAAGATTTGAGAGTTTACCAAACTGAGCTTCTCCCAGATTCTTAGCACCAAAATTCAACTACATAGAAAAGAGCAGGGTAGAGGAATCTGCCAGTTCTCCCAGTGAGGTCCAGAGCTGATTAAGCCATAAAATAAGTTGCAGGGTCCTGTAAACCTGATTGAAGTTTCAGTAACTATCAAATGGCTCTTGGAAGAATCCACAGCCAAACTTCATGATTTCCATAATTTTAAAAAGGGGGAATTTCAAGAGATGTTCAGTTCCAGATAAAACTACTGCACTCGTGTTTCCCTCCTCACTTAAAGTCACATCTAAGGTTCTTCTCCACTGTTAAATTTTGCAAAGAGTAGAGAAATAAAAACAGAGAAACGTAGACATCATCCAGAAAACGCTACCAAACATACAGAGGATGACATTGTCCTCCCAATTTTCAGTTTTAATGTTTTATAGACATATTTCAAGAAAAGAACAATTAAAAATGTGTCCCTCAAAATTAAGTATTAGTATGTGCTGAAAGTTAAACTGTACTGGAAGGAACATGGCTTTTAAAGTAGTCCTTCCTTACTAAAAGCAGCTCCCTCAGAAATGCTTTATCTCTCAGCTGTATATAGGAGTGCAGCCAATCACAGTCATTATATATCTGTGTATGTCTTTTTAAACCTATAACCAGATAACATTTGCCCTAAAACTGTGAAAAGCCATGCTAGTCTCCAACTAACCTAACCTACCAGCCTTCAATTTCAATGGATGCAGACCACGCATACAAAGAAGTAATGAAGTGTCCCAAGGGAAAAAGATTAGCTCTTACTCTAAATCAGAGAGCAAGTTACCTGTTTTTATTAAGAAATCTACTGAGATTTAAGACTGCTTCAAAGCAGTAACTGAAATACAACTGCAGCTATGAATAATATATAACCATAACTGTTCTGATCCACAACTGATCCTGGCTTCCATCTTAAAAAAAATAAATCACAGTAGCTGAATATATATTCGAATATACAGACATAAAAGCTTTTATCAAAGGTTAGTAAGTAACTGTCAGATCTAAGCTTAGAGACTACAAATTGCAACCTGTGTTCACAAGTCTCTAACCCATCAGCTCTCAGGCTAGCATGGAAAACCTAATCCAACACACTGTTCAGGTGGCATTAGAATCTCATGTTTTCTGTTCAGATGTTGCTCAGCTGAACAGTTACCTCTGATAATGGTACAACATCCCTCTCAGTTAAGCATGCAAAATGTATAAAACGGCAAGATGATCAAAATATCCCCTTGAATGCCCAGCTGTCCTGTTTCAAGAGACGGCTGCCAAAGCTTTAATACCACAACACTTAATTTTCAACACCTTCAAACTTGGTATGAAAATTGCATTTTGTTATTACATAGGGTGTAACAGTCACCAGTCATTTGCATTCATTCACCCCAGCACTAGTGAAAAACTGCTGTCTGAATAGGAGTGAGAAAACATAGCTAGTTTCCTTATCAAGTTGTGTCTCTACTCATCTTGCACTAGCCAGCGCGTGGAAGGTAGGTGAGCAGAAACTCAACAGTCTACCAATACACCCCATGTTTTCACACACATTGATGTCATGCATATCTCAAAAATACAGAAGTTCAGACATGCAGCAAAATGTGTTCAAACACTTTAAATGCTCTCCAGATGACAATGAGTAATACAGTATTTACTCAGACAAACCAAAGCAGAGTAAAATGTTTTGTGCTTGCACTTCAAGTTTCAGAATAACATTATTTCTATCAAGAGTATCTTAAGTACAATGGTAGGAATGTTCCACTGAAATTGGAAGCAAAAGACACCACTTAAAGAACTAGAAAAATAAGCACTGGTCAGAGTACTGCCTTCCAAATGTTCATAATAAATAACAAAACAGCAGGAACACGCAGACCTTAAAGTCACGATTTGTTTCTAAATTCATGATATGTAAAAAAAATTAAAAATCAAGAACAACCCTGGCTGACTTTCCCACATTTGGGGTCTTTTTGGCTAAACAACTGTTAATTTATTGTAAGGAACACAGGTATTTTCAGAAAACATTATTTACAGAATGATTATCAGATTGATGACATAAAATACAGATGAAAATATACACCTTCAGGTTTGAGATAAGCCAAGCAAATTCACTGCTGATAACTAAAGCACTTTGAATAAGGCAACAGGCACCAAACCAAAATTAAATCACAAAACCACTGAAAGTAACAGACAAATTGGGGAAGGTAGAGGTAAAGCAAAGATCAATGAAATTGGAATGATTTATAATTAATACTAATATACCAGAAATCACGGAGCTTCATTAAAATTCTATTTTACCATATCTAAAACTGAAAGGAAATCTTTACTCCCAGACTGTGACTTCTTCAAGTACTGAGCAGCAATTTTTTAATGCATCTATGTAATGCTTTGTACTCTACATCTTACAAAACACATCACCACATTTAAATGCATCATTAGAAACTGTGCTGAAATAATGGAAAAACACTTCATAAATCATAGGCGCAATAAAGTCACAACAATGCTCAGCTCCAGTTTTTGAAAGCAGTTCTGTAAAAGTTGAAGTTTCAGAAAAGGGACTTTAATCCCTGGTTTTCAAACTCTGACCATGCATCGTTCAATTCCATGAAGATCATTTTGGCATACTGCTCGTAAGGTTGTCCCGTGGCCTGAAAACAAACATAAGAAGCATAAAAATATCAGGAATTACATGACTTAGGAAAGATCTTGCCCCTTTTATATTTGCTGTCTTATTCAACAACTTTAGACTGTTGTGTGAATACAATTTTGCAGACAGAGCTCTCTCCAATCTTACCCAAAGTTCACCACAAGTATTTTAAACAAAGCCAAAGCCTTGGTTTCCTTACATTACTTCAAACTTCTAGTGCAATTCATAAATAACTGAAACTTAGCTAAAACCAGTTTTCCAAGCTGTTCTTTTCGTAAGTAGTTTTACTTAATGATTAAATCCAGTCATTTTTGGAATTGCTTCCTGACAGACCTTGCAGTAGTGTACAAGAATAAAATTTAAGCACTATTTAAGACGACTCCTTTTAGACGGGATTTCCTGGAAAAAAATTCATTGTTGATTGTGAATGACGTTCAAATTCAACATTAACAACATAGCACTTCCTGTGCATTTGCCTCCATACTTAAAGATAGTATGCTCCTGATTCCCTGCCTATTTCACAGCAGCCCTGCCTCTGGGCAAACCCAACCCCCATGGTTAGTAAAGATCCAGTCCCATAAGATGAGTCATTTTAACAAGTTCTTTGCAACACAAAAGGGAAGCCCCAGAGCTCTCTCCAGCATCCTTCCCCTTCTCCTGCTGCTTGGCTTTTGCCAGCTGCAGTACTTTATAGACCCTTTTAGGGATTGCTTTAACTCAAAGTGGCAGAAAACAAACAAGAAAGACGAAAATGCCTCAAAAAGACCTGTGTTCTGACACTGATGTGTTAAAAGGGCTTAATGAAAGCACCAAAAAAACACCATGAAAGTGGAGGAAGCCACATGGCCAACAGCAGCAAAGGATGGGAAGAAGAAAAGAATGAACAGTCTTGTTTCTCTGTTACAGATACAAGATGACATAGGACTTAACACTACTGCTCACTGAACCACCAGTGAAGGCAAGCCTGAAAATTCAAACCAGGTATATTTAACACATATCTTTACATCTACAACACAGCCTAGAGCAATGACTCAGAAAAAGAAGCTACCTTCATACACTGGGAGACTAACAAACAGCAATGGAATACACTAAATATTTTAAAAAGGCAACTGGAATGTCATATTCATCAAGTATTTTTCAACTGCTAATTTCTGTACTCTGGTAAAATTTACTTTTTCTAGTTCCCAGTAAAGTTGTTTAGTAAAGTCGGGTCAGCAGTTTTTTAGTAAAGGAGGGTCAGCAGTTTTTTTCCTACCAGTTTTGCTGTGGCAGCCTCTGAGTCTTCAAATACTGACGAATAGTCCGGAAAGACCTGAACTATCAGCTGGTAGAAATAAAGCAGATTCCACTAAGCAGCATTAAATCTGCCAGCAGTCAGTCAGAACCCAGCATAGCTGACTTTGGTGCTCAGTACAACCTTCATAGGAACTTTCATTTGTTAACATTTATCTGCTGAATTCTGTGCTGTGTCAGGATGACAAGAAAAATCCTGTACTACCTGAATGCAGGAGGACACCAAATTCAGAAGACAATGGAAACTCAGTGAAGGGCATCTAGGGTGCCGATCTAGAAACAAGGCTGCAGCATCTGTCAACAACTAGTATGGTGTGGTAAAAGCAGTTTGTATTACTTCTAAAGGAAAGAAAATCAGAGGAACACACTCACCTTATCTGGATGAACTACAAGCACTGCTTTCCTGTAGTACTTCTTTACTTGTTCAGGAGTTACTAGATCTGCCATGCTGACTGGTTTCCACTTATTTTCACCTTCCCAAAGCACCGTATGAAGAGTGGATATTAATGCTCTGATATTTCTCTCCTTTCCTTCAATCCATTCAAGAATCTGGGAAAAACAGAATGTACAGAACTGAATGCATCACTGCATCACTACCTAGAGACATAACCTTCACTCTGTACAAGACTACAAGATCAAGACCCAAGTACAGTTGTCTTGCTGCATTCACCCTCAAAGTCCAGCTGTCTCACTACATTCTTCTTTGTGGCACCCAGATCATTAGCCACCCAAAAGTGATACTTTGTATCTGCCACTAGGGACTAGCTCATTTTTATCAGTTTATTGCAGAAATTCAGTCATTGCAAGAGAAATTACTGAGACAGTTAATTTTACAGGATTTTTTAATATGTAATGACAACAGAATTGACAGGAGTAATTAAAACCATCTGTTACAATTACATTACCTCCCTGTCAGGCCACAACATTAATTTACTAAACTTCTGACTTGATTTGTACAAAAGTTTCAGATCATGTATTTTAATAGTTAATGTTTACATAAGCAACCTGCAGGGGTGCACAAACTCAAGTGTTCTTTCAGATACCCCCAGGAAAGTTGATTAGAATAACTGTACACTTCACAGACTTTAACAGCAATATTCAAGACACTGATACAGTGATACAGTGTCTCCATTGAACACTGCATTATGCAATATGAAAATTTCTGCCCTCTATCAGTGACTAGTATGGTAAATAAAAATCTGTATTTATTTCCATTTATGGTGATTTGTGTTAAAAGGTACCTATGCACACTTTCTTCATGTAAGACACTGTGACAACAGATTTCAGCATCCCTCCAAAGTTCTTTTACAAACTTTTCTAAAGCAACATAAAGACTACAAAACTGGAAGTATATTAACATGTGATGTTATCAATGAGAGTAATACATCAAAAAAATCTGAGCAGTTGATCAGGTAAAATCCCACAGGCTAGTTCTCTAGCCCATCTCCAGAACGGCATCTTTTAGTAACTTCTTAGGACAGCAGTAGCACTTGTTAACAGGTAAATCCAAGTAAGTGGTCACCCTGAAGGCAGCTATTCTCACTTGCCTGTTTTTTAAAGTGTATTTCTGTATTATCAGCCAAATTAATCTTTTTTTAAGGAGACCTTTGGGAACACAAGAGATAAAAAACAGTTCTGGGTCAAGAAATGGACTCTGACAAGAAAACAGGTTCTTAAATTCTCCAACCTTAGCTGAAAGAAACAGGAACTTGGATTCCATTCACACACTTTTTGTGCTATTGTCACTGCTGCTTCATTGCCCACTGACCCTTTTTCATGTCTATAGTCATATGATTTAAATACATTCTGCTTTATCAGTTTGCTCTGTTAGCCATTGTATCCTTCTGTTCTGTTATCAGCAGTTCTAAGCATAAGCTCAGATTTTCACTTGTATCAAAATCACTGTTAAACAAACCTTGAGTTTCAAGGGGTCCATATCTTTAGACATTTCTTGTTTTCTCATCTCAGCAATGGTCTTTGGTCCCTTTTTATCAGATTTAGCCGAAAACCCTTGATTAGATAAGAGATCCTCAAAGTCATTTTCTGAAACTTTGGGCTTTTGACCTATGAAAGGAGAAAAAGGTTAAATGAAAAGTTACAGTGGAGAATACATTAATGGGGGAAATATATTGCACTTAGATATATACTTGCATGACATTTGTCACTACCATGATAAATACCCTTCAGTGGCTTGATAAACTCCACAAGACTAACAGAAGGATATGAACAAAGGGATCATTGACAAACTTTCAGTCCAGCAAACCAGAATCTCATGTGCATACATGTGACTAAATACTTGCATGTCCTCCTTTTTCAAAAATGGAGTAGATTTGAGGGAGTACACATCTACTTACTTATGATTTTGGAAATGGTTCCATTTTTCCAATATAAAGTAATTCTAACTGCTGTACAGCCGTTTTTCAAGTGACTCAATACTTCAGTCAAAAGCATGTAGTCAACATTTGAGTATGTTGAAACTTATGCAGAATAATAAAGGGGTAAAGTATGTGCATGAATAGTCATTATAGAGGCAAAAAATTTTAGAGAACTGTAGAATAACTGAATTCTGAAGGGGCCTCTGGATGTCTTCTGGTCCAAACCACACTCAAAACACAGGCAACTAGAGAAATTTCTCAGGTCCTTGGCCAGTTGATGTCCACCTGTTTTCAAGGATGAGGAATCACAACATCCCTTCATCACACTAATTGATTTTTTTTCCCCCCTCTCCTCCAATCAGACTTTCCTGTGCTGGAACTTATGCCCACTGCCTCTCCATCTTGTCACATCTTGCTAGATACAGATCAACAGAGTAATTTCAACTTAGAGAAGTACCTGCTGTTCATTGATATGTCAGTTAAAGAGAGGCATAATCCTAATACCAACACACCAGAAAAATAAAGTTAATATAGAAGAGGCCATGCCCATCTCTGTACCTCTAGGTTTGTCTGTTCAGTTGGAACATCTTAAGAGATTAGTACAAAGAATGATTCCACCTACTCCTGTCCCTTTCCTTGTTTGAAACATAAGAATTTCTAGTAAGTTTAACCTTAATCTTTAAGACTAGCTACTACTCTTCAGCTAGGAAAAATGTTGCATCCTTTTACCTGTGCGTCACAAGTAAGCATGAAGCAGTGTTATCAACCGTCTCTCCCTGGATAGATTAAATTTACCTTTCTAACCAAGTGATACAAACCCAGTACCCAAGTGGATGAGTGTATATAGCCTTGAGACTTTATGCCTAAACTTGCAGATAACTGGGCCATGGTCAACTTGTCTCTGAGATATTCTAGTGTAGCTTTGCAAAGCAGGACACATTAGCCAAGCTCTTTTCTGATTTCAACTAGATACAACCTAAACATAAATAAAAAGATGAAGGTGCAAGAGTTTCTGCAGCTAACAGCGCATCTGACTAACTTCACACAGGTGGTAATAAGTAACACCTTCACAAAACTTACCAAAGCTTGGGGTTCTGACTCCTCTTTCTTCTCGTCCTCCAATAACACTGAAGTTTACCGTGTAATTGGGTTTAGCTGCTGTGCTGGATTTAGTCTGGGACTGCCATGAAGTACTTTGTGGTTTTGTGGATTTCTGCCACTGACTTCCCAGCTTCTGAGATGGAGCAGTCTTCTGACCAAAGCCACTATTCGAGAGTCCACTGGAAGAACCTAACAATAAACACTAAATTAGTTGTTCAGCTTGGTATCTGTCACCTGTTTAATACAAGACAGTTTGGTCTTCACACCTAACCATATAGTTTATGGTGATACCAATTTACAAGAGAAAGTGTAACAGAAAAGTGTGTGTAAAATGAGTTTAAGAGCCTCTTTAACAAGTAACTTGGGTGGCAGGAGCTACAGCCTCTTACAGCTCAAGTTCTCAACTGTCAGTTTTAGCAGAAGCATTTGCTCATCCAACCAGCCAGGCATGTGTAAGGCCAGAAAATAATTCAGCAGTGACAGTAGTTCTGCCTCCCAATTCATTACACTTCAACGTCTGTTAATATGCAGGGGACACTGAAAAACTAATTATATGATCAAGAAAATGTAATATATTAGAGAATATTTTCAAATGAATGCTGTCTGTAGTGATTTCTTGCACTACTGTTTAAGAAAGATGAGAAGATTATTCTACAACAGCATTCGCATTGAATGTTGCACGTGAGTTAAAAAGCATTGAAGCCTGCAGGAGATACTGTTGTAATCACTGGTGTGATCTGTAGGTCTCTGTCTATCAACGCAATATTGACTCAATTTTTAGTATCCCATTTTGCTTCATTAAACCAGTATAAATAACACTGCTTTGCAGCTTCACCAGCTACTCATTTCAGGAAGAACACACAAGGCCTTTTCTGCACTCTACAATACTCACTGTAAACAGATTGAGCAGAATAAAGCTCCAACCTTTTAAATTCATTATTCAGCTTTTTGTCTCACTTATGAGAATAAATCTGAGATTTTTCAATTCTAAACCAAGCCACAATTAAATTCCTTCACTGACTTCCTTTGGAAAGATTCCTAGAAACTCAGTTCCCTTGACAAGTTGCATATACCTGGCATATACACATCACAAAGTTGCATGATGACTAAATTTAGATAAACCTACATTTTTTGGAAGAGAAACATTTTATGCTACATATATGGCATCCTAAAACAGATTAAGACCTCTTCATGTTGGAAGAATTCCCTAGAAATGACAGAACACGAATTCAAGACTAGTGGTCAAATATGGTTACACACCTGAAGTCTGCCAGGAAGTATGGATGAAATACTGATACTTCAAAAACAGATCTTTATCGCTTGGTCTTGAATCACAAACTTATGATCCCATCTCATTACTTCTTAGAGGAAGGTGACTTAGTATTTGCACCTCTATACATGTTATTAATCAGCTGCTGCTGATAAGAACCTAACTTTCAGCTCAAACATATCCCAAGTCAGTTTAAACTTACTTGTTCTTATTTCTATTTTTCCCTCTTTTATTCACTCTAAAGCCGCAGAAAAAACACCCAAACTTGTCTAGGTATACACAGCAACGTAAGCTTGGTTTCCTCTTTCAAAACTGGTTCCCCACACCTCAGCTCTCCTGACAGCTCTCTTTCGTAGCTGCTGCTCATAGTTATAACCGTTTACAGAAGCGGATGTCTCCCCAGGGTCATGTACAACATACCATACTATACCTCTAAATACCACACCTGTTAAAACCTAGTATTGCAATACAGCACTTGATAAAATCTAGGATTGCACTGTTTTTTCATGAAAGCACCCAATTGCATAGTCAACTCCGTCTTCAGTCACTTCAAACTTGTGAAATTTACAGAAAAAAATCGCTGTTACTAGTCAGAGTACATGACCTAGCACACTGAAAACAATCTCATTCTATTACTCTTTCAAAGCATTCTACTTTCATTATTTCAGTCTTCAAGGCCAAATAATTCTTCCTGTAGGACAAGCCAAAGCCTCACTATCAGCAGGAACCTTTCAACACCACACTCCATTTCTAGGAATGATACTGTACCAGAAAGTAGAAGAGTGTGAGAACACCAACTATCACAGAACACTACTGGTATCGTACCATTAGCCTAATACACTACTAACTACCTTTAACTATTGTTTCTTTTCTGTTTATATAATATTCCCAAGTAAGCAGCTTTCACTCTCATAACTCTTCTTCTAGAACAATGATTTGTATGCAAAGGCCAAAAAACTCCTATGAAAAAAACCCACCAAGTCTAAACTCCAGTTCTTGTAACTCCCTGAAAATTCAGTTCAAGCCTGAGAAGGTTAACTAGCACAGTGACATCTGGCTACTTGCTAATGCAGCCATTTTTCCTATTGAAAGTTAACTGAAAGATGATTTTATCTAAATCCTGCTAAAACCAGTACAATTTCTTCCACTGGCTCACTGTGTGCTATACCTGCATCTCCAAATCAAAGATAAATTAATTTTTTTACTGTCACACTACCTATAGATTTAACAAGATCATGTTAACCTGGAATTAGTAAACTAGAAAATTCTTGTGAATTGTTTACTGCAGAGCAGCCTTATTGCTACTGCTTCAACACTAGAATTTTGCAAGTAATTATGCACAGACAACATAAAGAAGTCAAACATTGTATGTTATCTTGTGTTTATATAAGATAATTCCACTGAGAGGACATTCAATTCAATACAAAATGCTAACTGCCAAGGCAACAGGATAAAACCTCTGTCAGCTCCAAGCTAAGGGAAAAGCGTGTTTCTGCAATTCAGCAACTATAGGCTGTTTCAAATACTCCCTTGGACTCTTGGGAGCTAGTCACATTTAACAGCTACAAATTAGCCATTTGCTAGGGCAGTGTGGTCCTGAAGTGCAAGGACCTCAGCTCTTTTTGTTGCCCTTAGTTTTTCTGCTGTTTGAGAATGCTGCAGGGCTAATTCCTGAGTTTGGAGTGAACAAAATCCTGGGACAAGTGTTACTCTGATGTGTCTCATCTTTCATAACTTCTTGTGCACATCACTGCAAACTGACAAGTGTTCATAATGCTCATGATACTGGTGTACAAGTATGGGCTTGATTTGTGCTCATCTTACAAACATGACGGATTTGAGTAGTGGAGCTATGAAGGCCTACTGAATTCGAAGAAAAGTACTGAATTAAAAGGAAAAGAACTGTCACTTTGGATCTAACAAAGAATTTAAGTCAACTTCCATTTTATATCTTTCACAGCACAGTATCAATCAATGCTAGGTAAGAAACCTCATGCTCAGTTATTGAGTCAGCAATCCCTGGTTTCTTATCTTCCAGCTAGATTCTGAAGCATTAAGTATTTATGCTGTTTCTAAATCACAGTCATGGTTATATTCTGAAATATTATTCTGGATGTTTCACACGATCTTTGTAAAGATTCAATCTTTTGTTGTTACTTGTCTGCTCTCAATAACTGCCTCAAGCCGGTTGTTAACGATTAAAAGGAAATACTTTCCTTTATATAAGCTACTCGTTACATTTATTGGTATGAGAAGCAAATCAAACTGTAGAGGCATTAAATAAAGTCTCTTAAAAGTAAGATCTTACCTGGAAGACCAGATCCAAGATTGGCAAGATCAGCAAAAGGATCAAAGTTCTGAGATTTAGCCTGGCTGAAAGACAGTCCTGAAGACACACTGGACTGGCTCCCTATGGTAAAAGCTTGGCCTGTGTAATAAGAAAATGTAACATGTACTTGATGTATTTGGAAATTGAGAGAATGAATAAAAGTACTATTTCCACAACACCTCATGTAAATCTCCCCAGCATTACGCTCCATAAGAAGAATCACCATTACTACAGACAGCTGAAACTATTTGGTTCCTCTGCCTTGAACTTACTCTGAAAAACTACACAAGTGCCCTACTAAAGGGGCATTTAAGCACAACAGCATGGAGTCCTTTAAAGAAGAAAGCAAAAAAGCAGGAAGACATGTTCAGCATTTTCAGGTGACTAAACTGACCAAGTCTGGAGTATTCCTTATTCCCTCTAATGGAAGAATTTCATTTCATAATACCTTCAAAAACAGGCTTCAACTGTGGTGACGCTACATTGCTGGTTGCTGAGGAATCTGCCCAAGAATCCCATCCACATAAGAGATCTGGGTGGCTTGTAGAAGATGATATTTTAGGTGGCTCTGGTGTCAAATTCCCTACAGAAGAAAAAAAGAAATATTTTGATTATTCTTTTAAGAAAACCATCACAATAATGGGTATTTTGCCAATACCAATAGAACTGTGTACCACATTGTCAGCTAAATGGCCAGCTACATGGTTTGCTTAAATTTCTCCATAATACAGTCATACAATCTTAAAGAGGACTCAGAAGGGTTTATTAAAGAGGACTCAGAAGGGTTAACCACTGGAATTCCTTCATTTGTATTTGAAACATCCCATGCATTTCATAGAGAATATATTTTCATGCACAGGCAATGCTATGAATTTAACCACTTAGGTCTCCTGGGCAAAAGGATTAGCTAAGGGATGGCTTCAGGGCACGCTGCTGTTCCTGACAACACAGCAGGTAACCAGAAAGCAGCAGTGTTTCATGAAGTGGTACTCTGTATAAATCAGCAGTCTGGATGCTACACAGGTGGAGCTGGGTCACTTCAAACTTACAAGTTTTCCTACCCCAGGCCCCCATGTGAAAAAGGGAGCTCTTGACAAACTAATAGCCCTTTTAGGTTCAATACATGAATGAATGCATGCAATTAAAGAGCAGGATGCAGGAAGAGTGATGTCTTCTGGGAGAAGATTGAGAATCACTGGCTCCATGGATAAAAGCTGCCTTCCTACATGCACAGCAAAACCACCATGCCAATTGAAAGCAGACAATAAAACATCAAAAGGATGCAAGTGTGCTTCCACTAACTTCTACAAAGTATCACATCCAATGCAGGGTTATAACTGCCACCCCTGGCACTTGTAAATAATTCCCTCCTTTCTCACTCACAGTATGAGGTCAACCATCCTCAGAATGAGAGGTCCTAGGTATGGACCACAAAGCTGCGTGCCAGCTCCGAGCATTACCTTTGAGCACAGCTTATAGGGACTCACAGTGAAGCAGGGCAACTTTTGAGTGTAACCAACCCTTCAATGCTAGGACAACAGCCAGTGCTACAGGGAGAGGTGATATTTCAGCAAAATCATTATGTTTAGTAGTGCTCTAAGACATTTCAAAGACCTACAGTTTTGACAGCTAACCCAGCCATCCTTACAAAAATAGTGACACTTTGATGCTTTGGATGTTTTGATGATACTACATCACTGCTTTTCACTTCTCTCTGCTTCTCAACTTTACATTCTGAATATTGATACCAAAACACAGAAACTATTTTACCTTATTCAAGGAAATAATTTGAAGCAAATTAAATATCCCTTCCACCACCCCAATGCACTAATTCTATTTATACTTAGATCTTACAGTTACAAAGAGAGTACATCAAATACAATGTAACAAATGTCTGCCAAGAGCCTGTATTACAGCAGTCATCTCTGCTGCATGTGAAGCAAAACATCAGACTAAAAGGTACAAAGTAGCCGCCAAAGTCTTCTGAAGGTACAGTACGATTTTTAGCCCTTTCTCCAGACTTGAGCCTCATTCACCCTGCCTCTAAAACCACAGGAGAAACAGTATATATTTGCCTCAGTACTCAGGACCCCAGCTATCTGCTACACAGCAGTGTCACTGGCTATAAATGTCACAGCATCCAAAAGTGTCTATTCATCAGTTTAGAAATTGGCTGTACCATATGCCACTCCCAAACATTAAGTGGGCCTTCAATTAATATTAGTATTGATTTTTAAGCTAGAAATAATTTTCGCTTATGATCTCTGCTATTATAAGTTTTTTTACAGGGGCATGAAGAAATTTACAACCACTCACAGAATTAACTATGATAAAACCAAGCTGAGAGAAAAGAGAATAAAGTAAACAAGGAAAGCCAAGGCCTCCTTGGAATTAAATCTGGCAAGGGATGTCAAGGTCAACAGGAAGGGTTTCTTCAAGTACATCGGAGGCAAAAGGAAAACTAGAGAAAAATGTAGGCCCGCTGTTGAGTGAGACAGGAGCCATGGTGACAAATGCTGCAGAGAAGGCGGAATTACTGAATGCCGCCTCCTTCTTCTGAAGGCATTCTTCTGAATGCCTGCTTCAGTCTTTACTGCCCAGGCCAGCCCTCAGGAGTCCCAGACTTTACAGGTAACAGAGAAAGTCTGGAGAAAGGAGGACTTTCCCTTGGTTGAGGAGGATCAAATTAGAGATCAGGTAAGTAAACTGGATATCCACAACTCCATGGGTCCTGACGGGAGGCACCCACAAGTGCTGAGGGAGCTGGCAGAAGCCACTCTCCGTCGTCTTTGAAAGCTCCTGGAGAACAGGAGAGGTGCCTGAGGACTGGAGGAAAGCCAATGTCACTCCAGTCCTCAAAAAGGGCAGGAAGGAAACTACAGGCCAGTCAGCCTCACCTCCATCCCTGGAAAGATGACGGAACAGCTCGTTCTTGGCATCGTCTCAAATCATCTGGAGGAAAAGAAGGTTATCAGAAGTAGCCAACATGGATTCACCAAGGGGAAGTCACGTCTGACTAATCTGATAGCCTTCTACAATGGATGGATAGATGAGGGGAGGGCAGTGGATGTTGTCTACCTTAACTTCAGCAAGGCTTTTGACGCTGTCTCCCACAGCATCCTCATAGGCAAGCTTAGGAAGCATGGGTGGGATGAATGGACAGTGGGGTGGATTGAGAACTGTCTGGCAGATAGAGCTCAGAGGGTTGTGATTAGTGGCACAGAGTCTAGATGGAGGTCTGTAACAAGTAGTGCTCCCCCAGGGTCAGTACTGGGTCCAGTCCTGTTCAACATATTCATCAATGACCTGGACAAAGGGGTAGAGTGTACCATCAGCAAGTTTGCTGATGACACAAAACTGGGAGGGGTGGCTGACACACTGGAAGGCTGTGCTGCCATTCAGCGTGACCTGGACAGGCTAGAGAGTTGGGCAGACAGAAACCTCATGAAGTTCAACAAGGGCAAGTGTCGGGTCCTGCACCTGGGGAAGAATAACCCCATGCACCAGTACAGGTTAGGGGCTGACCTGCTGGAGAGCAGCTCTGTGGAAAGGGACCTGGGAGTCCTGGTGAATAACAGGATGACCATGAACCAGCAATGTGTCCTTGTGGCCAAGAGGGCCAATGGCATCCTGGGGTGCATCAAGAAGAGTGTGGCAAGCAGGTTGTGGGAGGTTACCTTTTACTCTGCCCTGGGGAGGCTGCACCTGGAGTACTGTGTCCAGTTCTGGGCTCCCTGGTTCAAGAAGGACAGGGAACTGCTGGAGAGGGTACAGCAGAGGGCTACTAAGATGATTAGGGGGCTGGAACATCTTATGAGGAAAGGATGAGGGACTTGGGTCTTTTTAGTCTGGAGAAGAGAAGGCTGAGGGGGGGATCTCATCAATGCTTATAAATACTTAAAGAGAGGGTGCCGGAAGGATGGTACCAGTCTTTTTTCAGTGGTGCTCAGTGATAGGACAAGAGGTAATGGGCACAAACCTGAACGTAGGAAGTTCCATCTAAACATGAGGAGGAACTTCTTTCCTTTGAGGGTGGCAGGGCACTGGAACAGGCTGCCCAGAGAGGAAGTGGAGTCTCCAACTCTGGAGACATTCAAAACCCGTCTGGACGCCATCCTGTGCAACCTGCTCTAGTTGACCCTGCTCTGGCAGGGTGGTTGGACTAGATGATCTCCAGAGGTCCCTTCCAACCCCTGTGACTCTGAAACTACAGCTGAATGCATTTGAAAGATTGAGAACACACTATGGGAATGAGATGTTTTATAATTGCTGGTTTAAGATTCTTACCTCCCCCACCCTGAACAAAGCAGGAAGTAGCCTGGAATTCATACAGACACATTAAGGTGAAGGAGCAGAATATCTAAAGAAAGGGTAAAATACGAAGCTTAGGTAAATATTCTGAAAGTTGAAGATTTGAGATCATGGGCATACCTCTTTGCCCCTTAAGTTCTTCTTTAATGTGCATATTTATAATCCTTAGCCATGCAGCAGGAAACACTACTGGAAGTCAGAGCATAGATCTTTACAAGCACTGCTCAAACCAAGCTAAGATGTAAGAATAAGTTTGTGGTAATCAGCTCACACTCTCCAGCTTCCTGAAATGAGACCTGCGTTTTACTGTATCCCACACACAACTTATATTAGCTTTGCTTTATTTAACTTGTCATCTCTACAGGAAATCCTTTAATCACAGAGGACAACGGGATTTTCTGTGAACCAAGAGGCTGGTTTAGTATGATGCAAGGTTTTTTAACCTTGTCTAAAGCCTGACTGAGAACACTCATCACAGAAACCAAAAAACTCAGGAGAAGACTGCACTGGTCTTTTGATTACCTTCCACATCTCCTGCTATCTTTTGATCAGATCAGTTCATTCTTGCAGATAGGAACACATTCCTGACTTAGCCTGCATTAGAGATGACCTGCTACTGGCATATTCAAACAAGCCAATTCTGTTCTCAGAAATGCTCACTAAACAGATACCTACTAAGAAAAAATTTACACTCCTCCAGCTACTGACAATAGCTTGTTTTTGCAAGTGTGGCCACTTAAGAGCAGGTTATTGATTGTGAAGTGAACAGTCATCCCATCTACTGGCTTCTCTGCCAAATTACTACAGCTTTTCACAGAAAAATAAATTACCTTGTTTACACTGCTGTTTAGCAGCAACTGCTCAACATTTTCATATTATGGGACAGAACACCTTAACAGACCAGATATACTTTAAGAACTACCTTTCCTACAAATTGAAATTACATTTTAAAACTTACATTTTAAATTTTAAGCCACACTGAGAAATACAAGCCGACAATTCTAATTCTTGAACTTGGCATTCACTGAAACAGCTTTTCTCCTAGTATCTATAGTTTAGTAATTGTTTACCACAGAAGAAAGCTTATCCATCACTAGAATTCTAGACACTTACTCCTGCTCCAACAGTAGATTCACCATATCTCATTGCTGCAGCTTATTTTGAATGAACACTGACATTACTACTGATTTTAGTGAGGATAAAATTGTTTCTCACTTTAATGACCTCATGTTTGCACTTTCTTCTGCTTGCTCAATACAATTCTTCCAAATACATCATTCGAGAACATGCTCTCATTTGCCCTTTCTTCTTAGTTATTAGTTATCATGTCCTTTCACTCACTCAGTCATTTATATTAAAAGCATTATAGCTATTAATATTCCTAACTTCCTTGCTAAAATTGATACCTGTGACTAGATGGAATGCTAAAGGCTAAAATACATGTTTCATTTCAGCTAAAAACACAGAAAAGCTGTCATTCAAAAGGTGAATGTAAAGAAGCATTAAACATTATCCCAATTCCTCCATTTCAACAGGGTTTTTAAAGCCTGCATAGCAACAGAGAAATATTGGGAAACCACCGTATAACAGTAGACTGAAGAGAAGACAACAGGTACATTTTAAGTATCTTCTCCCTGTGTTGACAGAAAGCTCCAGAAATTACATCAAAACAGCAGGTACACTAATGCATTTACTAGGGTGCAAGTTATCAACCCAAATCAGAAAGAGTAAACATAAAATGATAAGCACTGAAGTCCCATGTCAAAATATTTTTTCTTTTTCTTCTGTACTTGTCGAAATGTTACTAACAGCTGAACACTGATGGTGGTCTCCTTGAGGTTGCAGGTAAACATTTAGAGAGCAGGAATTCACATTTATGTATTTTTCCAACTTAAATTTAGTACATAAAAAGGGTTCTCTGTCATGCAGGGATTGGAGCACCTCTGAAATGAGGACAGGCTGAGGGTGCTGGTATTGTTTAACCTGAAGATGAGAAGAACTACGGGTGGGCAATCTTATCAATGTGTATAAATACTTAACAGGAGGAAATAAAGATGACTGAGCCAGACTCTTCTCAGTGCTGCCCAGAGGAAGGACAAGAGGCAATGGACACAAACTGAACCATAGGAAATCGCATTTAAACAGAAGTAGTTTCTTCTGTAAGAGTAGTCAAACACTGGCACAGGTTGCCCATAGAAGTTGTGGAGTTTGCACCCTTGGAAATAACAAAAATCAGCAAGAACAGGGTTCTGAGCAGCCTGCTCTACTTGACTCTGCTTTGAGCAGGTCAATTAGATAACCTCCAGAGGTCCCTGCCTCTGTAGTGAGATAGATTTTGCCTGAGATGATGCTCCACAGATCGGTATTGATCAAATCTTCTACTGAACAGAAAAAAGTTACCATCTGTTTGGTAACCTCATGTAGGTGACAACAATGGTGTCATAACTAAAAGTGGCATAAAAATGGGCAACTGTACAAGTATACAACTAAAACAGAGTTGTTATGTATCTATAGGACAGAACAAAAATGTTGCAAAGGAAGCAAGCGATTTCTCAGCAGAATAACCGCAGCTGGAATATAATGCTTAAATACGTAGTAAAGAGGGCAACCAGCTGGCTAGCCTTTTATTTCAAGGTGGAAGCCCTTATCTCAGCCAGGCAAATACTGCATCTTTTTTTTTTTTTATACAGTTTTTCTGTAGCTAACATTCAGACTGCATCACCCAAGAGGCAGGGTCAATTGGACCAACTGTCCAACAAGGAGGGGCAACTCAAAATTGCATGCAATAAGCTCTGGGAAGAAAATGCTTCTGGATTCAGGGTGAGGAATGTAACATCATGATTCCTAACTACCCCAAATTTGCCTGGGCTGCTCTGTACCGGGCACAGTCCGCTCCAACAGACCCACTGCAGGGCACAGTTGAGCCCCAGCCTCTGGAAAGACATATGTAAGAAAGGGTATAAAATGCTGCACTGCAGCTATGAGAGGAGTGGGAAAAGTACAAGACAAACAGCTCTGCAGACACCAAGGTCAGCGGATAAGGAGGGGGAGGAGGTGCTCCAGGTGCCAGAGCAGAGATTCCCCTGCAGTCCATAGAGAAGACCACAGTGGAACAAATATCCACACTGCAGCCTGTGGAGGACCCCATGCAGGTGGACATGCCCTGGATGAAGCTGCAGCTCATCGAGAGGACGCCACACAGCAGCAGGCTCCTGGCAGGAGATGCAGCCCCTGGGGGACCCACGTTGGATCAGTCTGTTCCTGAAGAACTGTACTTTACAGAGACCCATGTTCTTAAAAGACTGTATCCCATGGGAATGGCCCACACAGGAGCAGAGCAACTGTGTGGGGATGAAGGAGCAGCAGAGAAGAGCTGTTACAGACTGACCACAACTCCCATCCTTATGGAGAGGACCCACACTTTTCTTTGAAAGTTTGATTTTAAAAGCAACACTTTTGGCTCTACCACTGCACCGTTTTTGCAAGGGTATGTTTCTCTTTAAAGAATGAGCATGCTTAGAAGCTCTATTTAGTAACATTTTGGAAATAGCGTGCTTAGGATGGAGATACAGGAAAACTGAACACATCACAAAACTTTCTGTTTAAAGATGAATAGATTTAAAAATAAACCCATGAGGGAAAGGCTTCACCGAGAATACATCAGAGAAATTAATTGAAACAAATACGATTAGAGTATTACATAATGTACTCTAAGTATATTACCAGAACGCGATTCAGGTCAAGAAGGTCCAAGCTAGCCTCAGCTTACATTTTAAGAGCTGGCCATACTATAACGTGACTTGCTCATTTCTTTTCCAAGGCTTCCAGAAAATCTTTAAAATATGAATACAATCAAAATAGCATTCTGCCATCTAGAAAGTAAGTTTACAGGTGTTTGTGTACCCTCAGTTCTATGGGCTCTCAGATGAAACTCCAGCTCCTACTAGAAAATTAGCAATGCTAGAAATCCTCTCTCATCATAAATATTAGCATTTTATGCTAATATTTATTACAATAGTATATTTATAACTGTAATATTTATAATTATATATTTTATAATTATATAATATATTTATTATATTATTATAATCCTGTATAATGATACAGGAAACCCTTGCTACTGGGTGCATTTGTACCTGTGTTCCTTAAACACAGAGCTAATTAAAACAGCAGTCACAACAAGTGGATCTATTAAGACACTAATCCACCTTGACTAAGCTGAAAGACAAATGCACAGAGCAGCAGAAACTGTTGAGAAACAGAACAGGAGAGGCACACTTACCTAAATTTAAGAAGTCTGAGCTAGAAGAAGGCGGAAGTGAACTGTGTGTGGAAGGAACTGTTCTAGCTGTAGATGCTGAGCTTGGACTAAGAAAGTCCCCAAAGAGGTCTGAACCAGACAGGGCTTGATTCTCTGAACCTGATGACATTGTGAATGGGTCAAAAGGATCAGCTAGAAAAGAAAACAAAGTTATCTTACAACAAATTTTAGAATAAACAAAGTTGAAAAAGCCTTACTCCTCTGGGGGGACAAACAAAAAGTAGAGTTCATGTTGGTAACTGCAACAGCCTTCCAAGAATTTTTTGTGGCAAAGCATCACCATCTGTCCCTTTCTCTAGACATCTGTACTTTCATGTTAGTACAAAAAGTATTTCAGACATATACAATATGAACAGCTATGTCTTCAAACAAATCCTTAGTAAGGCTGCATACATTCAATATCATTGTTAATTTCGTTCACATAAGATACACTTTAAATTTGAGTGATCATCTGCATATGAACAGAAAAATTACGTTTTTTTTAAATGCTCTGTAATGCCAAACCTCTGAAGAATTTAAACAAAACAGGCTATTAAACTACTAAAAAGAACATCAAGTAAAACACTCATACTACCACTTTGACTTGAAGGCATTGGTGACTCTGGGGTAGAAAGCGCAGGAAGTCAGGAATGAAAACCAACAGAAGCAAGGCTTTCAACAGGGCTCTAGTGATCACAACGAAGAAAAAACTAATTGGAAGAGTATTTATAGTCAGCATGGGGTAACATGTGACAGTCAGTTGGAACCATGGCTTGAGATTTTCCTGTTTCTACTGCCCTCTAGGGTCAAAATCCTCAAGAGCCCAGGGACTCCTGCCAGATTCACTCAGAAGCTGAGAGACAGAATAGTTCTGCCATAGTGCCCTAGCACATTCTGAGGCAAGGGCCAAATATTCTCACTTCTGTCATTGTCTTTCTCTTACCCAATTCAAAGGTAAAATGAGATACATACACGACGACTCCCGAGGTGTTTTATGGAGTAGATATAAGATAAAATAATAAAGCTTCTCTTTCATAGACTTTTGCCTACATAAAATAGGTAAATTATGTGATTCCTCATTGACCACAGTAACAGAGTTCAATACTGAATTTCTTCAAAAGAAATAAATATTTCTAAGTCACCTAAACACTCTACAGAAACACCTTGCAGCTCTATGTAGATTAAAGCATTTAGTCCAAGTGAATTATCTTTGTGCAAATAAGTTAAACCTTGTAACAGTTTCCCAGAATATTTGACTAATATTGTCAAAAATCTTACTGTTCACTTCAGGCACAGGACTGCTATTCCCAAAAGTTTAGTCATGTGACAAAGAGCTAACGATCCATTGGTAAGAGGAACATAACCTCTAAACTAAAACACCTTGTTTTAAATACCAAATAGTGTGTAACATTCTCTTTCAGGATACAGACCTATCAAGAACATCAGTAAAACCAGCAAGAAAACACCTTTTAGCAGTACCATTATCCTACTGGTTTGAACAGTAATCTACAGGATTTCCAGTTGCCCAGCAGCCTTACATGATTAATACTGAAAAATCCCACACAGGGACATTTGAGCTAAGCAGCACAGCTCTGTACCACATCTAATGCTACTCCTCTACGTAAAGTGCAAGAAAGCAGGAAGTTATGGATTCTTCGAGAATGCTGAATCTCCTTTAAATTCAAAATCTGGTACTTTTGTGTTTATATGGTTTAAAGCTAATAGGATACTGGCAACATAACAAAATACCTGGATAATATACAGTAATTTCTCTCCTTCATGCAGCAAAAACACCTACTTTATGCAGATTCTTGCTATAGACCAACATATCTTCTAGTGTACAGATCATGGTACTTATTTTCTAAGCACAATGCCAGCAGCAGTTCAGTTCTTGGCCAGCTGGAGAGTACTGATGTTAAATTCACCTACCTGAAGACATGGCTGCTGCTGAAGACATACCCTGAGTAGCAACTGGACACTGACCACTGAAAAAGAAATCTTTTCCTTGCCCAAGAAGATCTCCAGTGGGCTCTTCTGAAATCTGTGATGCACTACCCACAAACAGATTGTTCAACAAGTCTGCATTACTTGATGAAGAGTTTACTTCCGAGATAGGCTGTTTCTTGTCTGGTGAAATATTAGAGTCTAGTCCCAGTAAGTCTACACTCTCTTCAGGAAGAAATTTTTGTAATGGTGCAGATGGAGCTTCAAAAAGCAACTCTCCTTCTGGAGTAATTGAGCCTTTTTCACCAACAATTATTGCACTTTCTTCACCAGGAAATGCAGGGAATTCCTCATCTGAAGGATCACTCTCCTCCCTGTCATCAGATAGTTGAACACGATCATTTTTAGATGAACTGTCTTCTATTCCACTTTCCAGACATTTTCCTTCTTGAATGAAAAGAAATAGCAGCTTTAGATTACCATGATTCTTCTGTCAACTAGGATAGGACAGACTTATATGGTGAGATCATGTGAAATCAATCCTTAATTAATCAAAGTTCATAAAAGAATTCTTCAAAAAGAACTACTAACTGTTGTCTACCACCTCTTTGTACAGTGTAGGCAAAGGGGCAGCTCACTACCATACCTGCCACTCTGCAAGGGCAAGTATTACGAATTTTTTCAAAATGAGACTGACTTGGACATTCACCTCAGGGCATCATACCACTTATCACTCAGTAACTGCTGCTCCATTCAGTGACAGCATTCAATGACAGCATAAGCAGTCACTGACACTTTTCCCAACAAAGCAGAACCCAGAAAAAGAACTTACACATGCACTACAAAGTTACATTTTCTCAGTCCATACATACTGATCTGGACCCCACTGGCTAGTCTACTTTGTTTCCTCTGTTCCTCAGACAGCCTAAGAGAGTCTGTGGCAACCCAAAGGCTTCCTTGGAGACCTTTAATGTTAAGATTTTTGCAGAAAAAGAAAAATATAGCTCAGCATGTAAGTTACGCACAATACCAAAAATCATTACTTGATGTTTACCCAAATGAAGCAGAATGACCACTTGTTAACCTGGTGAAATAGTGAGTGTTGCTGCATAAGAAGGCTTAAGCACTCACTGAAAGGTGTACAAGACAAACATACAACAAATAGTTACTTCAGAGGAAAACCTGTACCTTTCCAGTCCAGAGAATGAAAGAAGTTACTTGCATCAGTACTACTGCTGTGTGGGGATTCTGTATCAGTAGGTGCACTTTCTGAAGACTGCTCCAGCTGGGATGCTTCTGCTTCATATTGTGCAGTTGAACCCGGTTGCCTAGGCAGCTCCGGTTTCCCTACAAAACAGACTAAGCCAGAACCCTTACAAGAGAAACTTCTAGAACTCAGTTCTGGTTATAGCAGCTGGTACTTGCCTTGCAGACTGACTGCTATAGCAAGACAAATGTCTCAAATTATCTACTACTCTGCAAAGGCAAATTCCCACCTCCATCCCCTTTGAAATTAGCGTTATTAACTTTGTTTCAACTGAAAAAGCTGGTAAGACCCTATTTTCAGCTATAACATTAAATTAAATCAGACTTATAGCAAAACACTTAAGTATTCTATTTACATTTGTAGGAAAATGTAATTAACACCTCACTTTTACCAACCATCCCCTAAAATATGCAAAAGCTATGAACAACATCTGCAATAAGGAACAGAACAAAAGAAATGAGCAAATGCAGCTACAGAAAAAACCCAGAGTGTAAAGACAGAGAAGAACATGGAGTTGTTAAACCTCTCAAAGGAGTTAAGTAACACACTGTGTGCTGTGATTAACTACTTCTTACATTTCTTATTTTACTGAGATCAGATATTGAGTGACTTTTGTGTAAGACTGAGTTGGGCTCAGTTACCGGCTGCTTACTGAGTTACCTGCTATCTCATCTCTCAAAGAGGTTTCCTCAAGGCAAGTAAGAAGCCTCCCTAAATTAATAAGCGTTCATCCACTGTTTGAAAAGAATGGCATGAATGCTTGGGAGAAAGCCATTTGTCTAAATCAAAATAACAAACTGGTAGAGCACTTTTTCACCTTCCTTCCACATACGCAGTTGTAGCTTACACAGATGCTGAAAAAATAGCGTGTCTCAAAATATACACAAAAGATCATGATTAATGAAATAGTGCAAATTCATTTTTAATAAGGCAGGTTTTATAAAATCAGTTCACAGCACTTGCTTTTGTCCTATTCCCTTCCCACTAGTTTTAGGAAATATTTTCAATGGAATTTGAAACCCTTACGTTTTTCATTTATCAATCAGAAAATGAAAAAGTGATTTAAAAAAAATGAGATTAATTTTTACAGATCCTCATTATCAATGAAACACCTTAACTTCAATAAGCTGAGAGTTGTGTTCACAGCAGGATTTTTAAAATCTATATAAACTGAGTTAAATAGTAAATGACCTAAATCATAAACCAAACATACCCTGCTAAAAAAAAAAGATAAGACAGCAGCAACTGCCTTGTTTCTGAAGAAACAATTTAATGTGTACCATGTTAAGAGCAGAGAGTAAGTTCTCATGTATTGTGTACTACAATCACCACAATAATCTCCATCATGCTTTTTATTCTGAAAGCACAGAGGAGGTTTAAGAGCCTTAAAGAAAATGTCAAAGCTAATTACTGACACCAGGAGAAGAAGAAAGATACTGAACAACATTAACTTGAATTAATGCATTCATCTACAGTTGAAGCACCGAATATGTAGTGTTAAAAAAATTAAAAGTCTGCTGGACTACATTACAAAAAGTTGAGAAATTGAATTACGTTACTTGGCTATACATAAGAAGGACCTCGACAGAAAACATTTTTAGTTAAGATCATTTGTGAGGAATGCTCAGATGATTTTAAGTGAAATGATAACGGTGCCAGTTTAGTCAAATATAGTTCTTTCAAGATGTTTTGCCTACAAATACTGGCTGTCACAATTCCATTTGCTAAAATCCCTCCAAATAGTATATTCATAGCTTTAAAGAAAGCAAATGTAATGACAGTGGAGTTAAGACAAGAATAATTATAATCCATTACTGAAGGATAATTTATACTACTTCATACAATGCAAATTTTTAAGTGGTATTTACAAAAAAACACCTTTTAAATGTCTTTCACTTGAAGGAAAGTCAGAAATTAAACAAAAGCCTCAAACATCAAGTACATTAGAGACTTCATCATGTTCTCTAGTTGTTCAAGAGATTCATTACCAAATTTTGATAAAATCTCTTGTTGTTCCTCTCGGGTGGAGAAAAGGATCTTGGGATTCAGTCCCTTTATATTCATGTTATCCCACGGTGGCTGTTGACAGCTAGGTCTATCTCTGGGCTCCACCTCTACTTCCAGATTGACTTGAAATAAATCAGGATATTTTTCTTGTATGTCACAGGCATCCAGATCATACCTGCAAAGATGCATACAAGTAGATTCTTGATACTGATGGCTAACTAGATTAAATTCACTGCAGTCCAAGACAAAACTTTAAAGCAGTTAGCATAAGGCTTAAAACATGCTGTATTTGTTTACTTTTTCCATGTACTTTAAACAGGTGGTATTTTGGTATGGGATTTTTTTTTTTTTTTACCATGAACAAAACATTGTTTCCTTGAGATGAGAAAAGAAAATAATCTTATTGCAATCAAAGGCATCTACTTCCACTGACTGTATTTCCTTCCCCCACCATATGTTGGTTTGGCACATTAAACGGTTTCAAACAAAACTTATTCCAGTGTCCTACAAAAGGGTGTCAACATACTTGGCAAATTTCACTGTAGTGGCATTTCGGGGCACAAAGCCTGTGTGGAACTGAATCTGAAACATCTTCATTGAAGCCATCTGTTGAAAACAAGAAATACAGGGTAACTGCATAAATCCACATGAACAGTATGCACAGTGTTCTGCCTTTAATATAATGCAAAGTATTTTCAGTATTAAAATATTTTGAAGTGTTTGTTTTGCTACCATTTCAGTTTAATTCCATGTATACTTTATCTTGAGATTTAAATGCACTTTAAAATAGAACATAGATAAATCTATTACTACCAGAAGCAAACCAAAAGACCTTTAACCAGATACCTCTCATCACTAACCTCAGACTATCACTATTAAATATTTCCAGACCCTGTTCTAGAGGTTGAAACTGCATGATCTTTATCACTTTTCTGAATAACATACACTCAGAAAAACTCATTGTGTAATACACTAATCAAGAAATATATGTCATATATAAAGGAGTCCATTCAGAAGAGTTTTAAATGTAGCACATTTAAAAGGAGACTTCATAAGACACGCAAAGAGTTTTTTCCTGTGCAACTTCAAGTCAACCATTCATCCCAGACAAAATTATAGGGCTTTTTCAGACTGATTCATTATGACCATTCAACCTTCCCAACTCTTTCTTCTGCTGACAGAAAAACTACTTTCCCATGCCCGATCAGCATATGTGAGAGTCCAGAAAATGCTATTACAGAAGATTCATGTAGCTCCTGGTCTTACATAAATCCAAATTACAGCAAACCGGTAAATCCACAATGTAATTTTTCCCTGGCTTTAGCTACAACACATGTGGAATAGTCTTGCCAGTCCTTACAAAGGAGGTCACGCAGTAATAGTCCAGTATATATGATATAGTAAAATTGAATTATGAAAGCTTTCCTTGTAAATGAGCATTTATTGAACATCATAACCAGAAGTCAAGTAACAGGCAAAGCACTGCCAGCAAGTTGAGGTGATCCTTCCTCTGTATCCAGCATTGGTGAGTCTGCATCTGAAGTCCTGTGTCCAGTGCTGGGCTCCTTAGTACAAGGGACAATGGCATACTGGACAGAGTTTCTCTGATCCATCCATCCCTACCCTGAACTACATATGAAAATCTGAACACCCTACTAAATCAGTTTTCTTAATCCCTTGCTATGCAACACATTTCCTAGAAGATAAACTAAATCCTTTCTCAAATTAACTCTGAGCAAGTGGGAGACAATCACAATGTCCAGCTCTAGGTACTTAACAGCAATATTGGAATGTGGTGGTTCATCTCCTCAAGAGTTCTGCAGAGAGCTTCAAGGGGCAATTTAGAGTACACAAAACTAAGGACACATTGAATATTGTTCCATCAAAGCTCCAAACCAGGATCATCACAAACACTGTTGCTTTATCGTGTGTTATAGCAGATGGATGAGAAAATTCTAATCTTTTCCAATCAGCGAATAAATGCCAAAGAAACCATATCAAAAAACCCCTATCATCATTGAAACTAAGATTGTACAAGGAGTACAAGCTAACGTTTGCTGAATTCTCCCCAGTTATATGACTTCTTCACTGATGACCTTGAATGATACACCAGTTATTTTTGTGCATTAGAGAATCATTTCTCTGAGCTTCATTTTTGGGGTGGTCTCGAAGATTTGGCCCATAGCACTATGGGGACATTAAGGAAGTCTGGAACTTCTGCAACATGGCAAGATTTGATACTCACCTTCCTACACACAAAGTAGAATAAACACAGGGTGAATCATATTTCACTAATAGTAGATATGTATGAATATGCTTGTTTGCCCCAAATGTATGGAAACTGTCACAAGAACCTCTGGATCAGTTTTCACAATGCTCCAAGTTATCCTAAACTGTGCACTACCCCTTTCTATCTTTTACATGGATCTCCAAGTTTAATTTGGGTTACTCATCTGGAAAGGAAAAAAAAACCTGATGCTTTTTAAAATTTGAAAACCAGCTTCATTAGCAAGTTTTTTGTGATCTTGCAATACATTTGCATCCATAGTTGAATTAAAAAAGGAAACACGCGTTCTCCCTGGGAGAAAAGGCCAGTAAGAAAAATCGGTTATAAAAACTCAACCTGGCTCTAGAAATAGGGTACAAAACCACATAAATTTTTCTTGCCTGTTTTGCACAGGCAGTCCCTGGAATTCCACTCTTCTATTGAGTAGTATTTTCCCTTGGGTTGCAGTTTGTGTGTACGGAATTAAAAAGTTCCGGCTTGTGCAATTTATCAGATAACAGTCACTGCCTCAAAAAAAATGGCTAGAGGCTTTCCACACAAATATAACTATCCCTACTGAAGTAATTTCCAGAAATGCTTACCAAAGCATCTATATGCAGAGCCCTAAGAATGGACACACGAGGCTTGAAAAGGCTGAATTCTGAAGTACATGAAAACCTCACACATTTCTTTGAACAAAGAATAGCAAATAAAAGCCATGTACTTAATGAGATCACAAATACAAGTATGTTACAAAACCACAACAAGAAAAACCAAATCCTCCGTGTAGGCTTCTTAAATTTATCATTACCTTGGCTTGTAGTCGGCCTCCTAGTGTTGACCTGGCATGATAGATCACAATGAGAACATCTCCCTGGACTGTTATGCCTAGTGGAATTACTGCTTTCCCATCTTCAATTTTGAACTCCCTGAAGAAAGTACATAACCACAGTCAATTTCATTTTAAAGAAGTAGTGCATTACCTTATGTTGACTTTGATTTCTCCAAGGCCTTCAATACCAATCCATAAAAATCTACTTCGAGTTCTTACTACGGAGCAGGAATTCACTTTAAATGATTATAACTTAAAAGCTTGTCTAAAAATAACAGTATAACAGTCGCCTACAGCAGAGCAGACACATTCAGACCCATAGTTCTCAAATCGAATATGGGAGAAACATGTCTGCAAGGAACTGCTGGGAAATGCAAGAGACTGTACTATGAAGAAAGCTGTTCCAAAGAAAGGTGCAGAGAGAAACTGTAGCTGCACTGCTGTGATATGTTAGGACTCCAACTAAGGGACAGTGGTAGAGAAAAAGATTGGAAAATGTTAATGTAACACACCAGAGCTCTGTTCCTGCACTCTTCAAATTCACTAAACATACAGTGCTTGGATTTATAGGAAAGCTAGAAGGACTTTGATATCGTCTCATCTTTCCTCTGTGACTATCCACACCTAGTACTGCCAGTACCATTTGCAATTCCTGTGCTGTATTACAACAGCAGACGCCCGAGCTGTACAGGGGCTAATAAGCACTCCCCTTACAGCTAATCTGCTGGGGGATCCTTACTGTTTCCATGACTGAGATGTGATGTTCAGTTCAGTACATGTTCACCAAGGATCAGTCTTCCTAGTTTATACCACATGGAGTTAGAGGAAAGAGGGTCTTGCTCACATCTGCTTCCCAGTGCCCACTATGCCACCCCACCATCAGTCCCACTTTCTGCAGGAACAGATCCAAGCTGCTATTATAATCACATTGTCTCTTCCCCATGATTTACCTTTCAAGATCAGCTAAAGGGGACAGAGGAGCTATTCCATATGGTAAAGATTTCTGCTCAACTGGCACATGCAAAATCATACTTTCTCCTCACAGTAAGGATTTCATAGTTAAGTTAGTCTAGAAAAACATAATGTGCTGTTTTAGAGCAAATCGTAACCTACACTTACTTCATTTTGTCATATTCCTGAGAGGTAGTGGTTACTCTCTCATCTCCCACATAAACTTCACAAAAAGGCCTGCAGCCATTACGCTGCTTACTGAAAAGAGGAACTGGAGTCATGATGATTGATCTGATAAGGATGGGCTTGCTGTGAGGAATAATGGGTTCTTCAGCCATCATGTCACACATGTATTCAATGTATCTGCCAAAACCAAATGGTACTCATTTAGCCAGAGAACCAAACTCTAAAAATGTGTTAATACATACGTGAGTTACTTCTGTCCATATCCAGCCACTAAGTAGTGACAAATGGTAACAATAAAACACTGGGAACACTTAACAGCACTTCCAGCAAACAGATTTTCAAATCTGATAGAATTTCACAAAAGGAAAATGAAATAGAAACATGGAGAAATATTTATGATCCCTAGCCAGCCCATCAGTTTAAGGAGAGCAACACAGTTTCTGTACAAAAGCCTGATGGCTGGATCACAACAGAAAAATATACTGCCCAGAAAACTGAACACAGCACTGCGTATGAACTCATCAGCACCTGTGTCCCACCTTCCAGACAACTGCAGACATTGCTTTAGGTCTGTAGCTTTATATATATTCCCCTGTAAAACAAACTTGCCAGTCTTTCCAAAGGCCAAACTAGGTCTCACCAAACTAGGAGAACTATTTATTTTTTATCTTACACTTAACGGATCCAAGTTGCACAGCAGTTCTGAAGCTAGTAGCTCAAAGCTTGCTAAAGCGTTTAAGTTTATCTTCATTAATATGTTATCTTGTAGAGGGCCCATTAAATACACTCAAAGTAAATCTGTCATTTATACTTAACTAATCCTTACTTCTCACCCTTCTAAAAGTAACTGTTTTTGTAGGAAACACCCTTACTACTAGTGTCACTTGCTACTGAGACTTTATTGTTATAAGATCTATTAAATTAAATCAAATGATTAGTTTAAAACATTTGCCAAAGTACATGAAAGTCACCTCTGCATGCACTCCTTTAAAAAGCAGAAGGCATTCTTACCTAAACAGAAAAGATCGACAGAAATCATTATTGGTCTTTCCACAAAACTTGCAATGTTCTGACACAGTAAAAGCTATTCTAATAAATAATTAAACATGGAATAAGTCTTACAACATGGAAGAGGATTTTATACTTAAGAAAGCATTCAAAAGCACTGCATACCCTTGCTTTCACTCCTAAGATTTCTTCACTACAGGTCATATGCTTCACTCACTTTTGATAAGAACATCATGAGAAACTTAAAGGCTCTCAAAATTCACAATTACTTTCTCTACTCATGATACATCCATTTTTCCAAGTATTCCGCTGTTCAAACATAGACATTATTAAAATAATTTTTCTTCCTAAAAAGCATCTTGTAAAAACAGTAACACATCACAATTACATAACTACTTACTTCAACAGTACCCTACAGACTGATACCATACCTTTTATGAGAAGGCCAAATGCCAGGAGGACAGCGTTTCATACTGAACATATAAACTGCAGCTTCAGCAGTAGTGAAGAGACGACAGAAACACAGAAAAGAACAAACTACAACAGCAGATGCTGCTCTTCCATCCTACAAAAAAAATTGTAACTTTGTTATTAAACCTAGTGGAACAAGTATTACAAAAGTTACTGAAGAACATAATATCTCCTTATTTAATGTAATTAAATCCAAGGTCTAATGTGATTATTAGATTTGAAGTTTCTAGCCAAATGAAATGTTTTAATTTGATTTTCACACAATGCAAAAGAAACTACATATTATCTGTTGCCTCAAATGTGAATAATTACCTTAGCTTAACACTGTATGAAAATTTCAATTGATGTTTACTACCTTACTATCACTAATACCCATTCTTAAGTTTGTTTCCTGGCAGCTACCTGAAACCCCAGTTCAGTGCTATTTTTGGCTGATAACCATGGACTTCTGCTACAAGAGAAGTCCTAAGATTCAGAAGAACTAAGCCATACTAAAGTCTTCTGACTAAAATTGCCCGAGATGAATAGCTTGCCAGGAAACTACAACAAGGAAATTAAAACACTGAACCTCTTTCTGCAGGGACCATGGCTACACGCATCCCAGATTCATCCCTACATTATAAAAGGCTGAAGATTTAGAAGAGGTAACAGTTGACAGAACAGGACCTCAAGTTTTTTTGCTAACAAGAGGGAACAGATTTTTTTTGTAGTCATTTGGCATATGAGTGTGGAAATGCAGAAGAAGAAAATGTTTTTCCTCAACTTGTTTTAACAGGCATTTCCTTCAAAGCTAAGCGTCTATTCTAACCATTACTTAGACCAATGAAAAGAAGGTCTGCGGGCACCATAAGAGCCAGATCTTTAAAGAGCAGTTCAGCAAATTAGTATTACTACTGCTGGTGTAAGTAACAAGCCCAATGATGTCCAGAGTCACTAAACTAAACTACTCTATGATTCTATGGGATGGACCCTTGCCTTTCAGTTAAATTTCACACAGATGGAATAAAATCATGGTCTCTACCATGAGATGCCTGCACTTTGGACACAATTAATGAATACAAGGGAAGAATGAAACAACATCGATCAGCATGACAAATGGTGACTTATATACACTTGCATTATGAAGCCACTTTGAAATTAAAGCACCACACCAAGGGGAGAAAAATTGTATAAAGAGGTCAGCAAGTAAGTCACAGCAAACCCTTTGCAACTGTGGCATGAAGCCAGAGGACAACTTTACAAGACTTTAAAGATCACTTTACAACCAGACATACAGCATTCAAAATAAAGAATATCTCATTCATTAGCAAACTAATCTCATAACAGAACCTCGTACTTCAGAAAGAAGCTTGGTAAGTTGCAGAATAGGAGCAAAAGAAACACTCCCATCCAGAGACAAAACAGTAAGAATTTCAGTTTTTCCCTGTATATTTTTACAAGGATGATGAATCTTGGCTAGAAAAATAAACAATCCTCAGGCATAAACAATCATTAAGGCAGCAATAGAAAACGATAATTGGAAAAAGATAGATTTTGAGCATAAGTTTGTCCTGAAGTCTCAAAAAGCTAGAGGAGTTGTGTGTCTAAACTATTTTGAAAATAAATAACCTTCATGAAATAAACGTAACTTTTCCTAGTGTGCATATAATTATCTTAACTTGGTTAATTTAAACACAGGTCAGATACAGCTATCTGAAGGAACACTTAATCACACTTAAAGAGTTGCAGCATACCTAGTTGCAAGTCTCTTTGCCATTAAGTTCCACCAAGATGATCTTGTACTCACACCTTCTTAAAGCTGTGCAAGTTTTCAAGGCTGACCATCACTGCATGGCCCCAAATAATTACACAGAACAAAGTGGTACTGCAGATGTCTAGGAGTTACTCCAGCCTCTGGCACGTGTGGTACAGTCTTGTGATATTAACAGAACAGGATGCCAGTTAAAAACAGAACCTGGTCACTGCCAGTCCAGAAAGACTCAACTCTAGCTGAAGTGGGGATCTGCCATTTAAACCTTGTTTTCAACTGCTTGGTCTCAACTGGATCACTCAAATTACAGTGTAAAAATTTAACAATTCATTGCATTATTGCAAACCTTTACAGTAAAGATGAAAAGACTAGGAAGCCCTACCTGGTTCTGAATCCTGGCCACCTAGAGGCAGTTTCACTTTTACAAGAAGCAACTTTCACATTTTGTTATCCAAGAAAGCGTATTAGTCTAAAACAATCTATCTCTAGTAGACAAAGCATTCCTTTCAGCATTCCTTTCAACCTAGGTTTCCTAGCTTTTAAATCTACAAAAATTTCCAGCTAGAAGAATCCATCCACATATTATAGCTCTCATTCACTTCTAGTAGTTCTGGTGTAGGCTTTTTGCATCATATCTAACATGCAGCCATATATATATACAAACTTTCCTTACACCTGAGGAAAAGGAATGAGTTAGGTACCTGAAAGGAAATACTTCAAGGGAAAGATGTTACAAAAAACGGTGCTAATTCATCATTTCTGCTTCTATCATCTGATCACTTCTTCCCAGTATCATATGATACTGAGATACTGTAAGTATTGCTTTAATACAGAATTAGATTCCTAACCTCACTGCAGTCATGAAAATCCCACTGGTTTTCAGGAGCTGGCATTAACTGATCTTTTCCATGCCAAACTCTGTTTAAGGAAGTTCATTTTGCCAGATTAACAAATCATTTTTTAGACTCTGATAGTGTTATTCCATATAGACTACCATACCATATCAAAGGACCGGTTTTGAATGCTTTCCAGCAGCATATATGCATTTAACAACTGTCACATTTCTCTTTTTACTGCACAGGAAAATTTTGCACGGAATTCTGTTAAAACAGTAACTTCATGCTTTCAAATCTTGAACGTAGTAATTATTCTTTAAATTCATTTTTTCCCCACCATGTTTGACATGACGTGGCTCTTTATCGAGAGTTTTCTTACTTTTTGGGGTTATATCAAGATGAATGATACATTAGAGAACAGTGGAAGTTACACAGCAATCTGCTGCCAGCAAAAGCAAGTTCCACCAAAAGTCTCATAGTCAGTTTCTGCAATCCTGCTGATAGAGACTCTAAATGGACAGCAGTGGGAAATACAGTGTACACCCAGTTGTCACTCTGACAACAAGAACAAAAATAGAGCAAACACTGAAATAGTACAGGAGATTCTTTCTCCCAAAGGTTACTTTGCTTTAATCCCTCCTATATACTGCCTTCCATGCTACACGCAAGTAAGCAAGGGCTACATTACCCTACTAAGGAGAAGATTTATGCAAATGATTTTCTAAAAGACATAGCAGGATGGAACTGCCCCAGGCCTCACAATAAAGCAAGCCAGTAATATCCACAAACTGAGTGGATACTAGCATCCTTATTCACAATTAAAAGCTGGACTGAGCTAAGCACTTCATATTTAAACCAGTTTCTTACAAGGCAGTGCACAATGCAAACATTTTTCTGGTCTTGCTTCAGCCATAAATGCATGTTCTTGCATATGCTATAAAGATTCTGAAGATTTGGTGCTCGTCTTGCTGGCCAGCCACATTCAGAAACCTGCAACGAGAGAGACAGCAGAGGTGAGAAACAAGACTAGTCACATCCATTTGCATACCATAAGTTGTGTATATGAGAGGCAATTTTACATTTTAATGCCACCTTCAGGTAGAAATTAAACAAGATGGTCAAGAAAAGCAGTCTTACAGTGTTAAGCGCCACTTCACAAAGCGCAATACTTTAAGTGCAATAAAACTGAAGTAAAACTCTATTCCTGTCTATAGTCTGCTGCACTAGAAGTATCAACAACTCAGAACTAAAGTACTGATGGTACTATTAGTACTATCTGAAATCTTCTTAGAGCAAGGAATATGTAAAACAGCTTTCAACTTCATTTGTGCACACATTCTTAAGCAAAAAAACCCAGAAAGACTTGGTTCGCTTTTACATTTGTTCTTTATTCAAAGACCATCAACATCTAAGTAATATTCCTTCTGCAATTAGTGCTACAAAAAACTACCAAATAATCAGCTTCACACCTTAGAGTCTATACTCTTAAAATCAGCTATCCAGTAAGAATGCAGCATGTGAAAACTGGTCCTTGAGCACTTGTAACACCTAAAGAGCACATGTTCTGCCAGGACCAAGGAAAAAACTCAAAGCGAGCTTTTTCAATTTCTTTTTAGGCAGGACCACAACTGCTGAACGTGGAAGACCAAATTTTGCTATCAGCAACGTGATTTCTTACCCAGATAAAAGAGTCCAAGGGTTACTCAGATTAATTACCTGAACTTACTATCACGAAAAATTCTCAGTGAGATTGTTTCTTTCAGACTTTTTTCCTGAGCTTGGCACAAAAACAATCTCACATGCAAAGTCACCTATAGCTTTTCACTGTATTCTAGTATTTTAATTAAAAAAAAAAAAGAGCGGTTTCAGGAAGTGTCACTTTGCAAGAGACTTAAATTGAATGTTCTTTTGTTGGTGAAAGCTTATGTAAAGTCATGGCTGAACGAATAAAAGCTAAGGCAAGCAGTCCTTTATATTCCTGCTCACCACGGGAATCAATGTGGACTTCAGTACCTCTCAAATATTACAATAGCAGCGAAAGAATCATCTTGCAGCATTACAGCTACAAACCAGAGAACAGTCTAGGAAAGCATGTGCATTGAAAAAAGCAAGAACTTTTTTTGATTTGCCCTTTACTTTCTGCTCAAACACTAGTTTTGTTACAAGAGATATACCATACAACACCTTCCTTTGGCTATGTTTTAAGCTTAAAATATCGTGATCAGTAGCAGAATGATGGAGAGTGCACAACCTCCAAGCAACCTGTTCCATGCAGGACTCAAAACTAGCAGACAAGACTTCAAAACTACCATTAACTTTACCAATGTTAGAGAAATTTGTGAAAGTTCCATACAGATCGCATACAGCACAAAAGCAAGAATATATAATTTCATAAATACCTACAAAGCAAAGTGTCAGAATTAAGAATTTCAGAAGCTATTCTCTTCTGATCCGGTTTAAGGCTTGCCATAATCATCTTGTGCAGGCACTAAAGAAAAACTAAGCTTCCTCAGCTTCCTACGTGGCTGCTCTCATCCAGCACTGAATAATGAAGTTAAGTCAGTTAGTATTGCTCATTGTGCATCTGGATTTCAAAGATGGACAGGTAAATCTTCCCCAATATATTTAAAGAGTTTGTTTTCCAAGTAAAACAGCAGCCTTTTTTGTTTTTAAACAGAAGACAATGTTTTGTAGAAACTTCCTAAATACTCCCAGTCAATAAAGTGGGCAGGAACCTACAATGTTTTGACAAGTTATAATCTACTATTACTTCCCAGCAAAACAAAAATTGTAAGACAAAATGAATGCCAAAAAGATAAGTGTAGACCAGGAGTTCCAGACCACTAGTAAATTTAGCTGTGTTCACATTACCATTCAGAGTACCAAAATGTCAGGAATATCAGTGTATAGGCACCTCAGACTTGCATAACCAAAAAACTAGCCCCAGGGTAAACAATTTGCCAGTCACAGACTTTATCATTCCTTAAACAGAGGTTGACAGCTTTGTAGAGTGAGGAATAAATCAGTTCACTATGTCAGCCTCAGTGGGCTTCCCAGCAATCTTGTGCTAAAAAGCATCGCTGAAGATTTTGCTTTCAGGTATCTGCTGCAAATAATCATGCAGGAGGTTTCCTGCATGATTAAGCTTTGCCTTCCATGTTGAACAGCCTCTGACTGAACCTCATACTGAACCATATGCAGATAAAGTTGATTGCCTCCACCAGGCAGTAATCATTTTTTCAGGTGTGACAGTACTTTGTCTTGTCTAGAAGCTTACAAGAAAACACAAGGAAGTGACAAGCACTAGACAGAATACAGTAAACATAACTCAGCCTGACAGTTTAAGTGAACCTGGATAACTGATGTAATGCTAAGGATGGCTCAGCAGGATAAACCCAAAAGGGGTTTTCTGTAACAAACCACACTTCTAGACTCCCCTGTGGGCAGTCAGTTTTGTGGGGGAGGGACATGATCACTACAGATTGAGGTGGAGGTCTAATGTGGCCAGTGCTAGACAACTCAAAACGCAGTAACAGTCTCCACTGTTGAGCTACTTACAGGACAGCTGAGGTGAATTTGGGAGGAGACACTGAAGTCCAGTATCTTAGCACCTAACACGCTATCCTCACTACCTTGTTACTGAACTAGGCAAATGTCTTCATTTCAGTATTAGAGAAACAGGCAGAAAGGCTAATGGAGGCTCAGCTAAGCTATACCAATATTTCAGGCAGTAGCAACAAGCAGTCAGCTAGGGCTGAGCCATATGTGAGTCAAATGGTATGCAGTGGGACACGGAGAAAGTCCAGTAAACAGGTTGTGCAAATCAGTCACCAAAGGGGTACTACCTTTCATAAACGAAAACCTCTGAATGTAGGAGAGATTGACATTTTAGTAAGTTTTAATTATGTTAAGTATTCTCCACTTAAATCTGAAACATGTAAGGTACCTACATGTGTTTCCAAAGGTATCATTAGCCTAGGAGACACAAACTTTAGTCAGTAAGATTAAAGATTAGCCTTGAATCAGTTAAGTTTGGATTGAAAGCAAAAGACAAGCAGAATATAGGTTACTCTTTGATCTTGTGTTTATACTTATTGTCATCTTTTTGATTACGCAGCGTACTTTAACATATTTCACAATAAAGAGCTGAAGGTATAATCAAGACATTGTGTTGAAAGACCTTTTACAAAAATGCACAAGAACTATACACACCCTATTATGGAATCTTGAAGGCCTGTATGTTCTTGGAGAGAGATTGTACACAGCATAGTGGCCAGGATGTTTAGAGTCCAGACATAACCTCACATCTTCTATGTTATTTTTGATGGCAGATTCTACACCTTCAGCTGGAAAGGACATCACTGAAGACAGAACAAACACCAGGTGAAGTATCCATTTTTTTCATATATTAAGAACAATCAGAAGTTATTCTTAAGACAGACATAACTATAATACCAGCAATTCTGGAAGTGATGTATGATATATCCAAGTCTCCTTTTGCGTAACTGAAACAGAACACATTGGAGTTAATACTGGGAAATAAAACCATTCAAGCCATAAGTCTAAAACCCAGGTCTCAGGCTATACCCACCACCATGAATATTTCATTTCTTCCACCTGAGGCTTGTTACCTCACATTTCAAGGTTTTCAGAATAGAATTTTCAGAATAAGTGTTTTATTTGAACAGTTACTCATTTACATCAGTTGCAACAGAAGTACCTCTGGGGATTTTGTACAGATGCCTTCAATGTTTAACTCATTCCTCTAGCCCCTGCCCTTACTGATAAACATTCATTGTAGGTATTGGTTTGAAAGCCTAATAAGGACGCATTAACATCTTTAATGGAGGACATCATAATGCTTAAAACAAAGACCATTTGTTGAACCATTACATTTTAAATGATGTAACTCTAGCATGTTACTACCTGGCCCAGATGGCCATGTTGCCCAGTTTCTGGATTCCTTATGAATAGAAGGTACCTGAATCTCTTTCCTCATTTAAATCATTCCTCCAAAAATTCACTTCCAAAACTCCCATAGTGAGCAAGGTACTAATCATTATTCATCTCTTTCTCATATAGTTGTGCACAGTTTTAAAGAGCAACCTTTTTGAAAAATAATCTCCTAGTGATTTTTTTTTTTATTTAGGTCCATTCCCTTCATCTCTAATCACTCACATTATGCCAATAATTTACTGTTTTAAGACCACTATTTTTTTTATTTCTAGCAGGACAAAAAAGCTTGAGAAAAAGACTGACGAGCCCCAGTGCAGGCCAACACCTTTGAGTATAATCACATAGGTCTGCACTCCTGATTGGCAAATTAAGAACAAACCTCACCTACAGAAGTTGGTTTAGGCATCCCTAACTTAAGTCAGCAGCGCTTTATCTCCACAATATCAAAGTGTTATCACAAGATTATGATGCATGTTTAAGGAACAGAGGCACTATCAAAGCAAAACATTTATATCACTACAAAGTTTCAAGACACTGCTTGAAAGAGCAGACCTAGCATACTGTATTCAAGTTTTGAAACATCAAAAGAGAACATTATACTTTGATTCTTATTGCTTGCTAGTAAACACAAAAGAGGCTGAAGGATTGATTAAAAGATTACTGAATTTACAAGAACTGGGAGGAGGATATGGCAAGAGCAACTGTTCTGAAAGCAAGGACATTAAACAGTATTTATCAGTGTCCTAACAATGATAATGACCCAAGAGAAACTGAAATGACCACAAGGAAGTTTGAGAGTCTCACTAAACAAAGCACTAAAAAAACCTCAGCCTTGAAAAATCTTGCATAAGGACATAGACAAAATGGCCAAGTAAACACTCTTTCAAAATTATCTGCACCTTTGGAAGGATGTAACTTCATCACATAGCTCAAGTGGTAACACTGTTGCAGCCAAATTAAGGCAGAAATTTATGTTCAGAGCTAATAATGACTTCTTACTAGAATTACTGATGAGCACAGTCTTTTATATGCTTAAGAAGTGTCAAATGTTATTTGTTGCTTACACCAATCAGCTTCAAGCAAGAAAACATGCAGATCATTCTAATGATATAAACTTATTTTAGTATCAAGATAAAGAATCACCTAATACAATAGCCTGAGAACAAAGACCCATTATCTCTTCAATGCTGTAACACTGAGGTTAAGCAGCAACTTGAAACGAGCACAGAACTATCGAGAGCAAAAAACCGACAGTCCTCACACCCATTCCTTTGGGAACACTTTCAGATATTGACTTCTTACTAGCAACACCACTCAATTCAGCTTTGCTTTTTACATTTGTCCAAATTAAAAAGCAATATTATTAGGAGCATGGATCTCACCATACACACATTGCGGGAAAAAGTGCAGCTTGGTATGTCAACAACAGAGCACAGCCAACTCAAACTTGCTGTTTTGCAGGAAAAAGTCTGTATGCCTGTTACAACAGAAAAACCTTCAGAATGTTTGTGCTGTCTTAATTAAAATATAGCTGCTAAACTGCAAAATCAACACAAGTCTCCTAAAACATGTGATCTTGTCCTTGAATTTCTACTCCTTGAACTTCATTCTGAAGACTTCAGAGTAAGACTTGAACACCAGGTACTCTGTTTTTAGTAGAGTGTTTCAATGTCAGACTGGTAAACTGAGATTGCTTTAAATGGCAAGAAGGTGAAAAAATGCATGTTCTTCACACTGGTAAGCACTCCTATGCATTTCAAGATACAACCCTGTAACTAAAAATCAGGAATAAGGTCTCTCCTGTCATGTTAACAGCAGAAATTTCATTTACATAGCGACGTTGCTGGCAGCGGACCAGAGCAGAAGAACACACAAACAAATCAAGAGACTGCATGGAGGGTTTCTGGCTTGTGATCCACATGGAAAACTCAGTGTGCTTTTTAAGGCTTTAATTAAGCTAAACAGGAAAGTATGTTATGATACCAATATTTAGTCAGTTTTCTGATGATACCAGGCTACTTCAAGGCTTTTTAGTGAGAAGCCTAGTGGGAAATGTAGCAAATAAGATATGAGGTCCTCAAACCAGGACAGTGATGAGGAAAATGCATGACAAGGAAGAGACTTTAGTTTGTCCAGAATGTCTGCTTCTCATGTTGGTTGAAGAGTTTTGGAAAGGCAGTCAAACATGCAACAGTAGAAGAGGTATTCTCACATCCCTGGTGGTATCAGCTGTAGCCACAACACAAGTTTGTAAAGGCAGAGAATGACCATGACAGAAACAGGTATGTCCTATAGTGGATGCAAACAAAGAATTAACACTTCAGCTTGGTTAAAGCCTAAATAGTTCAAGAATGCACAAGCCCTGTAGTGGTACTCTCAGCAGAATAGCTAATGTTAAATGCTAAAGAACCTGAGACTACCTTAGGTCCTGCATAACATTAAGTGTTGCTCACATTAATTCATGTTTTGCCATTTCAGTGAACTGTTAAACACAGTTAAGACTCAAAATACTCATGACAGGCTTATCAAGGAATGAAAATTACAGAACTAAGGGCCACTAAATAATATGGGCAAATTACATGTGGAAAGAGTTTCTCTTTCAGTATTGGTTAAATATTATCTGGAAAATAAGTACTGAAGTAACTGATTCTTACTAGCATAATTATGTACTTGGTGCATTCCCTCCTTTTTCTTTCACTCCCCAACCCAATGGCCAAATTCACTTAGATAACATTAGAAAACAAAGAGGCAGTTGTATGAAGACAGAGTCCTCCACAAAACCAAGATTTGTTTATGTTACAGCAGAGTATAAACAAAAGTCTGACAGTCTCACATGCTCTGTCAACAGAGGGGATGTGCATAAGTCAGCTAAATATAAACTCTTATTCAGTCAGCCTAGTCTAAAACATCTGTGAGGGACTGATCCCCTCATGATGAACCTTGGGACTTAACATACATTGTCCGACAATCCTCTGTCAATTCATCACAGCCCACAGAAGTGCTGCATCCCTCCATTAGCTGGAAAAGGCCCGTGACTTGTTGATCTGATTTGGAAATTACAATACTCCCACCCATTAAGAGCTACAAACCAAAACCAGGTCAAACAATTACATTCACAAGGTACTTAATCCCAGTAAATATCCACATGTGACTTTCTGTAATTAATACAAATAAGATGTAAAACTAATGAGCTTTTCTGACTATTAAGTTCCACAAGACATGCACTAAAATGTCTCCAACAGCACTCACATTCCTGATAGAGGCTCAAACACTACCACAAAGTAAATAGTCATGCCAGATAAGGTTTGAAGCAATTTAGAGGATCCCACAACTGTTCCTTACGTTCCACGTAAATTTAAGGCACAAATGATCCTGCCTTGGGGCTCTGTGCAGGACTCAAGAGCCTGAAGTTCCATCTCAATCATACTTTCCCATTTTAGTCAAAAAAGTGCTTCTAACTAAAGTGCCAAGAGTACAGTTCAGTCACAGAGCACTAACTAGCAATTCAGAAGTAGCACAGTAACTCTAAGATTAAGATAGGCACAAGTCACCAAAATCTAAACAAATAATTGTAGAGAAGAGCATGTCAGCTGAACAGCCTCTTTTCAGACAGCAAGTACTCACTGTCCCATACTTCAGAAGCTGCCAGTTGAGCTCTGCAGATGCAGCTCGATGTACCATTACAGTTTTATTCCTTGCACACTATACTTATTATGGAACCAAAGGAAAACACACAGAGCAAAAAGCCACACCCACCTGTTAGGTAACAGAAATAAAAATAAGGTGTAGGCACAGCATAAGCCATTCCATATTAAAAAGTCAATTTTAGACAGTCCTAATCCACCACTAGAAAAGGGGAAAATGGCACAAGATTAAATTCATGAAAGTTATTAAACTTCCAGTGGCCTTTAAGGAAGAAGCTGCTTGCAAGAGCAGGAAGAGGAAACTTCTTCAAACATAACTGACTGATGGAGGCACAATAATCCAGGAAGTCATGTGGAGACAAGAGCACAAGAAAGTGAAGTGCCGGAGTACTTCAGAAGCATGTAGTGTACAAATCAAAATATAGTATCAGAGTAAGATCTAATACAGGAACACAGGCATGGGAAAGTGGGGCTTATAACTTTGACAAAGGCAGAGAAAAATTCCACTGTTATCTGTCAAAGGAAGAAGAGAAATTTCTCCACTGTGAGACTTAACTGGCACAATTTAATACAAGGAATTAAGTACCTTCAAGTTTATAAATAGTAGAGTTGTCAAAGACAAGGAATCTGGTGAATACTTCCATGTTTTACCACGCAGTAAAATTTGTTTGCCAAGATACCACAAAAGGAACAGAAGTAGGACTGAAGAGGAGGGGAGAGGAAAATCAGTTCCACAGAAGGTAGCACGTACAAGGAGATAAAGAACAGCGGCCTGCAAGACAGCACATGCCAATGAAATAAAATGGAGCAGTTGCTTAGAAGTTGTAGCTCATCATGCTACTTCATACATAGAATTCCTACAGTTCTGCTAAGCTGGTAACAAGTCACCGCTTTTCATCACGCAACAGTTCATTCCCCCTGTATATATCTCCCTGTCATTTCTTGAGTCAGTATGGTTTCCCCAGGGCGAAGAGTTTGATGGCGCTGCGCCAACTGCTTCTTTGAAAGCTTAAGGACAAAACAAAGCTGCATAGCTTTTGTGACCTTTAAAAAACAGACCTGGCCTTTCTAAGCCATGCATAGGAAGTTTAAACAAACTAAGTGTAAAAGCAAGCAGCTAAAAACGTACTTGAAGTGGCTACAGAGGTGAGAGACCTACAGATCTAACTTATCTGATCATTACAAACATTTTAGGCAAGCACCACACACAAATTACACTCAGTGACAGAAAAATATGTTGCAAGCAATAGAATTCACAAGCCATAGCGCAGTATCCCAATTAAGGGGCCACAAACTCTACAGTGAGGGACAAGGTTCAGTATTCCTTAGCAGGCTCTAATTCAGTCATGGTACTCAGTAGTGACTTACTTGCTCTTCCTAGAATTAAGAAAAAACTTTTACCCTGCATAAAGTTTTACTATGAATTAAGAATGTATGAATCACTGAGGCTGATAAATATTGATCATACAGAGGTACTAGAAAGATTTGGAACAGGACTGAAAATCTGATTTAAAAAAATCACACACTAGGTATCTGAGAACATATACATCAAAACAGGAGTATTCTTCCATGTAATGCAATGCAAACAAGACAAACAGTGCAGATCCTCCCACTTTGCCTTGAGGGCATAGAATTCCACCTGAAAACTAAATTGGACAGAAGAGCTCATACAATATTTCCCCGCAGTTTTTCTTCTCACCTCCATTCCCTTTATTTCTGTCTTTCAGCACTCCATCTTTTTTTTCTTTCTCTCTTATTCATGGAGGCCCTATTTATTAATTCAATTCATTCATTCTGAATTCAGTCTGAACCATGATAGTCCTATCCCAGACCTCACCTGCTGATCTCTCCCAGGCTTTCAGTATCTAAAATACAGCAGGGGAAGCAGTACTTATGCACAGGCTTTTGCCCTCAACATTCTGATTTCTAGTATATTATTGTTAAAGTAACTTTTGTATTAATATCACTCAAAATCTCAAGGTTAGCTACCAGCTATTAGAGCTCATACTTGGAAAATTATGCTGAATTTCATCATTTCTAGAGTAAGCTCCTGACCCTTCATTTAGAACTCTTACCAGCACAATTTTAATTTTTTTTTACTCACTTGGCCACAGACTGGATAACTTTAGAAGATGTATCCTTAATATTAGTGAAAAATCGCTCTGTTCCACCCCTCAGAATATCAAAGAACCCTCCATAAGTCTGGTCACATTCCGCAACGGTCAGGCCTAGAGTAGTCGAATAAAAATAATTGTACTTTAACTCATATCCTGCAATGGGCTCCATACTAAAGCAAGCTGCCTATAAAGCTGGAAGTGAATGTACATACAGGCTATGCCTTGCTGTAAGGCTCACAGTTCTAAAGTTCTCTTTAACTATGACCTGTGCAAAAATTAGTACTTCTTGTGGTCAGGAGGTACTAGCAAACAACATAACACATTGTTTAATCGACTGTTTGCATTTAAGAGAAAACAAGGTAAAAAAATTCTGAAAGTAAAGCATTTATTTCATATTGCCAGTTCAGCAAAATACTGTCCTTTTTTAATAGCAGTCTCTTGAAGTGTAGCTTATCATTAGCAAAGCTGCTTAAGCACCCCCAGTAGAGACATTTTAATGCACAGTTTCAAAAGCAGCTGGCGTAATTAAGTTACTTGTTAAGCACAACATCCCAGCACAACATCCCTATTAATACAATTGTATACAGTACTCATTCTTGCATAAAACAGATGGCCTGACAGCCTTTTGATTATAACCCTACTAGGAAGCCGGATTCTTCCACAGAAATTGATATACATATAACATTACTGCAATAAATATTACCCAATTTTAAAACTTTCCCTGGAATATTAATATCCTTTGTCTCATTGGCAATTCAGCATAATTAATATGAAGTAAGGAATATGAAGCACGAAGGAAAATTGAGCACAGTATGAAATATTCCCTTGATATCTTCTACATTAATTGAAATGTTTCATATTCACATATGTTATATAAGATGGGTGCAAAAATTGCTTTTTACTAAGAAATTAGATGCAAATAAGCCTATCAAGCTTCTCATTTTCTTCACTATATTAAGTGCAAGTATTTTCAACTGAATGAACTCTGGAATATCTTATGTCAGCTTTTAATTATGTCATTTCGGAGATGTGTTTTGGTTGACTCAATTTAGTACTGCTAGTCCAACTACTGTTTTTCCTCAGATGGAATCACAACTCCTTCTCACCATTGATGCCCTATGGTGCACCCATATCCTGAAGTCCTCCCTGCACAGCCCTCCCACAATAAGCTGGGCTCAAGGCAGTACCAGCTATGGCACTATGAAAGTGCCGACTGGACAGCCAATAAACTGAGTTTAGACTGCTGCTTTTTCCCTTTGGGGCTGTCAGACATGAGTCTTTTGGAAGTGACAAAAGTAAACAGCTTTAGACTATGATTGCTCTGTCAGATGCACTTCAAACTATCACAGGGGGTCAAAAGCCTTTTTGGTGGGGGGTGGGGGGAAGGAACCCAGAGCTTTATGGAAGTATTTCTTCCTCATACAGGTTTTTCATAGGCTAAAATAAATACGTGCCAGGTCAGTGACTCCTTAGCATTAATGAACTACTGTGGTCCATAGTCAAAATCCCTGCAATTGCTTCTGTGTTTCTTCATAGAACTACCTCAACCATTAGACGCCAACAAGCCCATTTTAGCATAAAGTTATACCAAAAGCCACAAATGGCTGCTATCTTTTTAAGTTGTAACATATCTGATATTAAGCAGTTGTTCTTGGAACGCAAAGACAACTGTTACTTTCTTACATCAAAGATCCAATATTGTGCACAAACTCAGGATATATACTGATTTCAGTAACTTCTGCCACAAAGTAACAAGATTTCAGTTAAAATACAGCACATTTTTAACAGTCTAAATTTAAATTCCTCTTAATTCTCCTCTTTACACAAGACGCTGTCAAATATCATTGCCTCTTTGAATTGGAAAGTTTTGCTTGAAAATAAGCCATTTTATTCATTTGTCATAACCTGAAGACTACTTTTGCTACAGCTATTGTTCTTGAGAACTTTATTGCTTATTGTATTCACCACTTTCATCAAATTTTAGTTGACTTATTTCACCTCTCCCGCCTCTACAGGTCAATAACGCATTTCAGTTTCAATTATTTTACAAAGAAAACAGAATTCTATCTTGCCCAGCAATGAACTTGAGAAATTCATTTGCACGTATCAACATACAACCAAACCCTGCAAAAAATAAAACAAGGTTAGAAACAGTGATATAAACATAAAATAGATAGTACTTGTGCAAAATGTCTAAAACCCCCAAGTGATTTTTTTTCCACATAGAAGATATGCAATTGATTTTACACTAAGATGATGTCTCCTCCTGCGCTTACCTGCATTGTACATATTGTTCAGCTGGCCTGCAGGCTTGGAGCTCTGTGAAACAGAGGTCACAGATGTCCGAGGCTGAGCATTGTTTCCATAGCCTCCATTTTGTTCCAGGAGCTGAGGAGATTAATACTCACTATGAGTATTTTCTTGCCAATTTAGCCAACTTGTTATGCTTTGTAAATTATTTTTACTTGGTGAGAACAAGTAAGCTGAACTTCAGGAGAAAGCCAGGAAGTTAAGATACACTAATTGATTCACCTGCAGTATTGTACAAATTAAGCATTGAACAGAAGACACCTAAGTGTGTTTCAAGTTAGTGTAGGCAGAGCCTTCGTATACTAGATTTTTCTGTGCAAGTTAAATGCAGCATGTCAAACAGACACTTGCGTATTAAAGAATGACCCAAGATCATGAGAAGTTTTTCAACAAGCAGTAAGAACTACAACTAGTTCCCTTTAACATTATGCAAGCTCTGTGCTTTAAAATGCCTATTTTCCTACAAGTGATGCAGATCAATTCAACTGAATTTCAAAACAAGTTAGCATGATATTTTCAAAAGACTAAGAAACAAGGGATCTGCTCTGACATCTGTTACTACACTCATACTCACTGGGTAAGAGGGGAGAGAAAGGAGATCTAAAGAATAATACTCCTTATGACACAACTTTACCTCTGTGATGGGGGATTTAGGATTCACATTCCTAGCTGCTGCAATCTCCTGCAGCTGATTCACGAGTTCAGTGATTGACAATCTCTCCTCTGGGTTCACCTTCAAAGTGGAACCTAAAAAGGAAGATTCAGACAGTGTAACAGAAATCCTTCAGAGCTTTTCTCCCAGCAGAGATTAATAATTTCTTCAGTGCACTCTAGTGTAATAAGCAAACATGCGAACAGAGTGGAGCAACTGCTAAATCCATACCCAGATATAATTATCATAACAAGTATCCATGAAAAAACCCACCATTTAGGGTTAAGAATAATTCAGAGAATACTTTAGGATCAGTTAATAAATAACCTCAGGAGTAACTTTATATCTAATACTGTTGGAGTTGAAGATTTATTTCTGGCACTGTAATTCAAGTTTCCAGTAATCTATTTGAAATTTAAAGAAAATAGAATTTCTAAAGGCAAATTCAAAGAAAACAAGTCAAAACAGTAATTGTTCCTATGGACTAATTCAGATCCTAAGCAAGACAGGCAACAACACTAAAAAAACCCAGAAGTTTTTAATAAAACAAGAAATTGTTGCAGTTAACCTTTTTCACCATCACATATCAGTAACATTTAACTACCAATAATACAACACTGTCAACAATAAGATGTATCCATAAAGACACCAAATTAAACATTGAAAACTTACGAATGAGATCATGAAACACAGAATAGCGGGTGTCATTCTGTGGGATGACATATTTCCCATTGACTATGCGAAGTTTAGCTCCGTCTTCAAATGGATGTTGCCTAAAGCACAGCAAGTACAGGATACAGCCCAGAGCCTACATAGAGATAAAGGCAGAAATATTTCATAGAATCATGGAATCATTTAGGTTGGAAAAGACCCTTAAGACCATTGAGTTCAACTGTTAACCTAGCATTGCCAAAACCACCACTAAACCATGTCCTTAAGCACCACGTCTACACATCTTTTAAGTATCTCCAGGGATGGCGACTCCACAACTTCCCTGGGCAGCCTGTTCCAGTGCTTGATAACCCTTTCCGTGAAGGTATTTTTCCTGATATTCAATCTAAACCTCCCCTGGTCAACTTGAGGCCATTTCTTCTTATCCTTTCACTTGTTACTTGGGAGAAGAGATCAACACCCACCTCGCTACAACCTCCTTTCACGTTAGTTGTAGAGAGCAATAAGGTCTCCCCTCAGCCTCCTCTTCTCCAGGCCAAACAACTCCAGTTCCCTCATACACTCCTCATAAGTCTTGTGCTCTAGACCCTTCATCAGCTTCATTGCTCTTCTTTGGACACACTCCAACACCTCAATGTCCTTCTTGTAGTGAGGGGCCCAAAACTGAACACAGTATTCAAGGTGCAGCCTCACCAGTGCCAAGTACAAAGGGACAATCACTTCCTTAGTCGTTCTGGCCACACTATTTCTGATACAAGCCAGGATGCTATTGACCACCTTGGTCACCTGAGCACACTACTGGCTCCTATCCAGCCACCTGTTGACCAACACCCCCAGGTCCTTTTCTGCCAGGCAGCTTTCCAGACACTCTTTCCCAAGCCTGTAGCACTGCGTGGGGTTATTGAGACCCAAGTGCAGGACCTGGCACTTGGCCTTGTTGAACCTCATACAATTGGCCTCGGCCCATCAATCCAGCCTGTCCAGATCGCTCTCTGTACAGCCTTCCTACCCTCAACACTTCTGCCCAACTTGGTGTCATCTGCAAAATTCCTGAGGGTGCACTCAATACCCTCATCCAGATCATTGATAAAGATACTAAACAGAACTGGCCCCAATACTGAGCCCTGGGGAACACCACTTGTGACTGGCTGCCAACTGGATTTAACTTCATTTACTACAACCCTTCGGGCCCAGCCAGTTTTTTTACCCAGCGAACAGTACAAAGATGTCATGGTAGTGTCACAGCAGATAAAACATCGGCAGTGGCAGCTGATGACACCACCAGCCCAGGATGGGTACAGAAAGGGCTCTGCCAGCCCAGGCTGGCAGATGAGCAGCCAGGTGAGCAAGGGCAAGGAGGAGAGGGCATAGAGGCAGGGGCTGCCCATGGTGATGAAGAATGGCTGTCTTGTACTACAGTTGGACATCTGGACAGTGAAAGAACCAGACCACAGCATACTCCGGTCCTCTTCCTCCTCTGTCACTGAGCCAGAGAGCTACCAACGGTCTACAAGACAGATAAGACAATACTAATCCCTACCCCATGGTGGTTTTACAGGGGGCTAGAATCTCCCCAAAGCCATGGGCAAAGGGAGCTCTCTGCCTTTTTTCCCTGGGTACCCTATGACTGAGCTCCTGGCACGAGCCTAGTGATGTAGTGGCCATGTCAGTGGGTAGAATGCTCATGGTGCCAGCATTTTCGGCCCAGGATAGGTGTCTCCTGGCCATCAGGGAGACATGGACAACCTTGGTGCGAGTTTGGGAGACCCCCAGGCAGGGAGGCAGGGGCTGCCTATGACACCAGAGGGTGGCTGCTTCAGTTGGTGGTTCTCCTGTTTTTGACAGCTGCAGCTTCAGACAGGGACATGAGCAGATCATGGCACACTTCCGTCCTTTTCCTCCTCTGCCACTCAGCAAAGGAGTGTTGCAACTTTGTACAAGGATACTGACCCAAGGATAAAGACACACCTTATTCTGTACCTCTACACCTTATCTTGTGTCCTGTGATAGAGTGTCATGGTCCTACAAGAAGCTGGAAGGCCCCCACAGTTGTGGACAAAAGGCAGCATGACAAAGTGACCAAAAGTAACTAGGAATAACTTTTTGATCTGCTGCTGGGCCTTTACCAGCAGCTAATTTAACCCTTCCTTAAGTAGACAGTGGTTTTTTTGGAGGGTTGTGATAGTGGTTTGGGGGTGGAGTGTGATTGTTTGAAACAAATCACATACTGTTATTCTTCCACTGACCAGCTTCGGGCGATACACAGCACACTTAAAATGATGAAAAGTTCTACAGTATAGTTGCAGGATGACACACAGGTATTACACTAAAGTACTTTCTGAATAGAATTAAACTATATGAAATCTAAAGGGATCATTCAGCTCACAGAGAATTAAAACCTGCAAGATGCCTTGCACTGACTAGAAGAATTTTTTACCGGATATTGGTAAGGAGAGCTCAACTTTGAAATTTTGCTCTTTAACATATTCCAAAGCCCAGTCTTTGGTTTTTCAGAAATTTCTAAGGCTGGGAGAGTATGAAGGGCCTTCCAAGCCAAAAGATAATTTCAATGGAGAAAAATGTTTATGACAAGGTAAAGCCTGTCATTTCAGTGGAATTCAGTTGATTTTCAGTTCAGTAAATTGCATTAATTTGGAAAAAATAGAACTAAAGGTATTTAGGTTTGGCGTTTATTTTCTGAAGATCTCTAGACTTCAGTAGGAAATGTACAGAAAGCAGTTAACCAAGCTTAAGAACCTATGATTTTACAATCATATCTAATCACATGCCCACTGTGGAGTCTATGTGGTTGACAACTAATGCTTCATCTACGCTGCTGTTCCAAGGAAGACATTTCTGTCTCCTTTATGCTTTTAAGTTCACAAACTGACAAGCGCACAGACCACAGCCATGAGTGTTACTCACCCTATCTGCTTTCTTCAGAGAACTCTTTTGTTTATCCTAACCACAAACTACAAGATCAGTTATGCCTCCTGACACAGCACCATATTCTATTGCCAAATATTTCGCATGTTTTCATTGCACCCAGAGTGTAAAGGAAAAAACACAAAACAACATGTTACAACTAAGGCACATAAATGGAAAAGACCTTCCAAGACACAGCAGGAGACAACCACCATGTTAATACTAACGGATACAGAGTTATTCTAAACAAAAAGTAAATTCCAACTGTCCTTTTGAGTGAGGCTTTTGTTAAGTGCATTTCTAACTTTGTATTTAACTGGACGTAATTTTGGCTCAGATTGCCAGTATTTAATGCATGTGAAGTGACCAAATGATCAGAAAAATGTATTTTTCTTGGTGTTTCTTTACATGTCAGAAAAAAAAATCACCAACAGCTGTAGAAGCTGAATAAGAGTTTCTGCAATATCTTGTAACTAATTTAAGAAATAGAACGAAGTTCTGAGATTCCAAATAAAAACTTTTAAAGCACTAGTTTTTTCCTCAATTTGTCTTTTGACACACTGACAATACAGATAACAGGCTTGACACCGGCCTCTGTAAAAACATCCAATAAACTAAGTCCCTAAACACAAAGTCCCTGAGCTCAGTACTGTTACAGTATTACATAACTGAAAAAGGTACAACTGAGGATTTAACATGTACCTTCAATTCTGGCTACAGATTTAGCAAATGTTAACAGTTTATCATCCTTTATACACAAAGCACAAGTGACCTCTGCATCAATTTCACCCTTGCTATCTGTCAGTATTTTACATAGATGCAATACTAGACATAACCATTTTGAACTCAGCAATAGGCTGTCTCAGGATTACATGCACAGCACAGCGTGAAAAGGCAAAAATTTGAATGCAAGGATTTTAAGTATTCTGGCTTTATGGTGGCAAGCTCCAACTAGGCAACAATTCTACTGAATGTCAAAGTAGTTCAGCATTGCCTCTCACAGTGGAAGTCAAACTAGATCTATGAGAAAACCACAAACTACATCTCATTCATTTAATATTTAGATACACAGTTCATACTATTTAAGTTTATTTTGACATAAGACAGTCTATCCTATGTTTATTTTGGTGCTTTTATTTATTTAATCAACAGATTTACATGAAGACTGCAAAATCAGTTTCACTATGAAATAAGCAGCTACAATACAGCAACAGAAAAATTTCTTACCCAAATGTCCTGTTTTTCACCAATTGGAAAATTTGAATACAAGTCTATCATTTCTGGTGTCCTGTACATTGGCGTTGTATTCCTTGTGATCTGCAGAAGACAATTTCTTGAAACAGAAACTTGAAAAATAAGCTCTAACAGTATTTAACCAAGGAAAAAGCTCTCCATGTAGAATGGATAGCATTCTCACTTTGAAGATTAATTTCAGAAATACTTGTCAAGGCAGAAGCTGCCAATTGAATCCCGCAATTGTCACAACAACTTTGATGTAAGGCCAGATAAAGATGGTAGTACTCAAATATATAACACTACGATATTCAGAAGTCCTTCCAAACTGCAAAGCATGTGAACTAAAATAACTGTTCTACATGAGGCAAAAAAGGATACGGATACAAATACAAATACAGAAAATCAACAATAAACCAAGTGAATTCATGCTTCGGTGTGTATTTCTCACTTCCTCATCACACTTGATGACAGTGCAGACACTTCCAAAGGGTTAAGCTATGTTCACAAGGATCCCTGAAGGTACCTTTTCTACCATCTTTTTGCAGACTACACAAGACAGTGGTACAACATCATCTTTTCTTCTCCAGAAACCAATGGATTGCTCTCCATGGATACTGCACTCCAAAACGGGGAGAGTGGTATCAGAAGTTGCATGCATGAATTTTAAGTGTCACTGTATACTTGAAAGTCTGAATCCAGGTGATGTATCGCAACAGATTTACCAGCATTACTCGCAACTCTAAACTAAGAATAAAAGCACTTTGCAAAAACACACTGCGTGCTTGACACTGTCACTGTAGTCCTACAGGCACTGCAATAATGCCTATTCAAATTCTGCTAAGCAGACTTGCTGTTTCTTTATTTATCATTCAACTGAGAAAAACAGATGAGAAGGTGGGAATCACTTTGGCATAACCAATTTTTTACTTTCTGTTAAGAACACAATTAGAAGAAGCTCTAGTAATCACTTCTGTTTTCACACAGGATTGCAGAATGGACACTGCTCAAGTTGAAGCAGTGTTTTAGATATACACAGGTACAGAACACAAGCTATGATTATAACTGCAGACGGTGGTTGAACTCTGGCAACAAATACAAAACCAAAGCTTTATGAACAACACTACAACTGAAATAATCTTCAGTTTTCTTAGAAGTCTCATGAATCAGTATCAGATTAATCGGAATAGTTAAACGAATCCACTGTTGATATTAAAATTAATCACATTAAAATAGTCTTACCTCTTCTTCAACCAGTGCTCTCTTCTGTGCAGACCAGTTGTAGTCAGGATAGTAAGCTATAGTTGTAGCACTACCGAAGTCACAAAGTTTAATCGTCCCTTGGTTGCTAATAAGCAAGTTTTCCACCTTCAAAAAGAGGTAGAATAATAAATTAAAGATCTCTTTTTTCCATACACTAACACACATGCTTTTGAACATCAACTCACTTGTGCATATATATAAAAAAATACTCATTTTAGCCCAGAATGTTGTCTACAGGAGTACAGATTTCAGACAGTACTGTAGATGCATACAGTACCAATAGAGCAGAGTTTTAGAAGGAAGCACCAAAAACACTATGAGCAGGAAACATTAAAGAGAGCAGGAAATAAACCTCAGGGGAAAAAAAAAATCATTTCATTAGTGCCTAAGAGGCAGTCGGTTTTTCAGAGGACCACTTGTAGAAGCAGTATCTTGGAATCCAAATGTTTTCATGCATAAACCTGAACACTATTAGCTTAATTGCATAGAGTGGAGGTTAGAACTGCTGTAGATACAAAACATGAAGGCACTAGTTGAGAAGCAGGCTGCTGGGGGATGCCCAGAAAGATGCAGCCATGACCCTGTGCAGAGACAGAAACCAGCTATTTGAGGACCATGTGCTGCCTGAATAGTTCATCATCATCCCTCCCTTTTTCTACTCCATAATATCCAGCCTTCCTGGATTACTAAGTGAACTGTGGAAGAAACTTGAGGGGAGGGTAAAAGGAGGTATTGGACAGAAATATTGTGGGGTCATAACCACAAAAGGGCTGAAAAAGAAAATTTGCATCTCTGTATGAAGTCACAAAAAGATGTAAAATTTAAGAGTCATATTAGTAACATTACAACACCACACTTCAGGTAACTAGGTTTGTCTTCCCTTTCCCTTAGAAACCACAACATCTCTGGAGTTCCTTCTGTAAAACTTGTTTTCAGAACATCCTACTAGCCTTCCTTCCACATGCCCCTTCCAACTTCTTCCACCATAAAATTAATTTTCACTACCCTGCAGGAAGACATAAGCTCTGTTAGAGTATCAATCTCAATGAGCGATCTGAATTCCCTTCTCTGTTGGATAATGTTTGCTTATCTCCATGGATAAGGAGGGTGGGCATTCACCATCAAATTAAATTTATACACTAAAAGTGGTCACAGTAAGACCAGAGATCAAGCTCCTGTGGACATATGTTCTGGGTTTTGTGCTTTGGTAAAGGTTGCTAATAATGTAAAACATTCCAGCTGATTATTTGGATTTTAACAGCTCTATGACATGTGCTATGCAGACTAGCTGTACGCTGCATGGCAAATCCTGAAAAGATCAAATTCAGGCAATTAAAGTATAAGAGAAGCACTGATATTTTACAAATTGCTCTATAACTAGCTTTGAGTTTTTAACAACGCAGTAACTAGCTGGGTCCTTACAGTGCTGTACACACACATTTTAAGAGCGAACTTCATCCAAAACCATTCAGGAACAAAGAGTGCACTACACTGACAAGCAGGAGAAGGAAACCACAGGAGGACAGAAACAGAGATCACTACAAAGGTGAACTTGTTTTTAAGATGCACTGTAGGGCTTCATGAATCCTTGTACTTTTAGTCAAAATAATTGAGAAAAACCTCTTAGGACTCCACCCTACTACATCCCTCCCCAAAAGCTACACTAGCATCTCAGGTCTCTTTTGAGGTTGGCTCAAAACTTTGTCCTACATTTTTTTATGCTGCTGAGTTAAGTTCAGTCTTCTAGAAAGGGTAGCACAGTTAAATGATCCCTATTTGGCTCCTGACTATAGTAAGGTCTCTGTCTGTTGCAGCACAACTATCAGGTAATCTTGCTTTGCAGCCCCTGTAACATGAAACTGACATGAAACCAAATTCCTGCCTTTTTCCATATTTTATCTCTGCCAGAAACTTACATTACTTGACAATAAAAAACAGATCCTGAATTACAGCATTAGCTCAACTTCTATGGAGCTGCCCATGTAAGGAATTGTATATTTATTTGTAAAGAAGTTTTTACCCCTTTTTTCAGAGAAGAGATGCACCTTTTCTATAAGCTTTTCTAGGGGTTGGTGTATAGAAGTTTCAGTGAAGAATAAAAGATTTTATTCTAGAAAGCATCACCAAGAAAATTCTACCCCAGCTTGGTTAAAATTTCTTTGACATGACCTAGAAGGCTGCTCAATTGTACTGGAGGGGGGAGGCAGGGGAGAGTGTTCCAACTATTTTTATAGTAAGGGGCTATACTAGTGCCTAACATCAAATCTTTCAACAACAGTGCTGAAAACACGTAACACATTCACTTTTAAAAAGTGGTTTCCTTTTCCTTTCTCCAAAGTAAATTGAGTACATGCTTACTTAAGGAGGAACAAATTTTCCTTTTTTATATTCAGCTGACATCACATCAAGCAGGAAACAGACGTGTTGAATTCAGACATTGTTTCAGGAATAAGAATCTTCTTTCTCTTATTTTGTTTATGTTTACAAAGACTACCTCCTTCCACTAGGTTCAAATGTATTTGTAGTACAGCAGAATCTCACTGATTATTAGGGCTCCCTCATCTAAGGTATAGCGTACATGTAAAGGTGAACCCCTGACTTCAAAATACAAAATTCAAACACAGATGAAGTCCTTTCAAATCTCCAAAGTTTCTAAGGGGACAATACTTTCTACAGCATAATGTTACAGCATCTTGGTAAAGGCTAACAGAATGAAAAATTAAGAAACAAAAATCTATCATGAATTATCCCCACCAAATTTTAAAATTCAAGTTAAAAACAAGCTATAAAAGGCAATGCCAGCTGAGAGTTCAAAAACTTCTCAAAGGCTAAGTAATCTTTCACAGAGAATCCAACATTACCTTCTCCTCTCCTTCAAAGCTTTACCTCTTCTATTTAGAAAACCTGCTCACCCCAAAACTGCAACTCACAAGTTGTAACTGGTTATTTTATCAAAAGCAAACTACTTAAACACTAGCTTAATCAGCAAACCATAATATACTACTTTTCTGTCAGCTTGTTCAGATAAAGCAGAAGTAGTACTAACCACAAGCACAAGGAAGAGATGCTGTTTGGAGATGCAAGTATTTCAGTGACGACCTTCACTGACATCCAGCAGCCTTGGCAAGGCAACACATTAAGCACTATGGTCAGTGTCCACCGTATTTGATCAACAGTCTCAACATTGATTCAGCTCGACAGGCTCCTCTGCTGTTTAAAAATTCAGCCTTTATTTAAACATTGTGACCCACCTTTAAATCCCTATGGATAATAGGAGGCTTCTGTTTATGCATATGCTGCACTGCTCTGCAGGTCTGATAAAAGATCTTCAAAACTGTGTCACAGGAGATAGGTCCTTTGGATTCTACTTTCTTTAAGAATTCCACCAGCTGTCCTGCAGGAAATCAGACAAATTCACATAAGCACACACAGAACACCACAAATTCTGAAAGCTTAGCATTAATAGACAAACGCTTTTCTTATCAAGGAAGATTTACAGTCTTGAGTTGTAATATTAGACAGATATTCTGAAAACAGCAAATCCACACTGACTGCAGTGCCAAAGGAAATGGTGCTCTAAGAAACTATTCCTCCTCTTCCTTCCTCTGACTAGTCTCAAACACAAAGAACTTAATGATTATCCCATACTTAAGATGAGATTGAACTGTAGTCTCAAAGAACATGGTCCTTACCTATGAAAGATGAAGTTGAACTCTCACTCCATTGAACTACGCAATCTTAAAGAGACTTTCAAAGCCTCTAAGCTGTGAAACAACTTGTGCAAAACAGCTGTCAGAAGCAATGTGCACTGCTAGGAAAAGAAATAAAGTTTACCTTTACACAGCTCTGTAAGCAGAAGAAACTCTCCCTGTCCTGTGTCTGATTCTTCTTTTCCTATAGATGCAGCAGAGCAGAACTGGACAATGTTGGGATGACCTGAAAGTTTTTTCTGGAGATAACATGTTCAAGGAAGATAACTGCCAAGTTTATTGTTATTATTGTATACAGCAGTTCACAGACATCTCATTTGAAATGTTTCACTGCCACTTCAAAAATTCAAGGCATCATTTCTGAACTATGAAAAGGGGAGTAAAATGTAAGTGATCTCAGTTCCCGTCAGTGGAAGCTACATTGTATTATGCCTGTTTGTGCTGTCCCTGATGTGCATCACGTTGGTCATATACTGAGATTCATGCCTATGAGACAAACACCCACTAATTACAAGATACATTCACCAAGTCTGAAAAGAAAAAAGCAAAGACATCGTAAGTACAACAAAGCTGTCTAAGAAAAGGGGCAAGTTGGATCCACCAAACGAGGAAAAAATTCAAAGTACTATCTTGTATCTTGGGCATCTCTTTATAACCTTTTGCTCAGAGCTGCAGGAATTAATTTAATTTCACAGTTATAGCTTGGAAAGTTAGCAATAGTTAACCTTCATGTCGTATGTATGCTTTAATGAGCCTGAGCTGTGAAAAAACAGCCGAAGAACATTCAGTTCTTTATTCTTGGCAAGATATAGTCAGAGTAGCTAGAAACATACAGTGCTACGGCAGTCCGTTCTTTACAAGTGAACATCTAGTGAATGGTGTTTAGTGTAAGATTTTGCCAAACATTTCAGTAATCATAAAAAGAAATATTTGAATAGCTTAAATTAAGATCAGTGGTTTTGCCTGATAACTCAAAATGAAGCTGAATACTCTGAATAGAAAAAAAACCCCAACAGCATACCACAGCTACTCACTGACCCTTGAAACAAACTGAGGATCTTAGAGCAGATGCTGAAGAGCAAATATTGAGTTCACCAAAGCCAAGGACTGAAAACACTCTGAGATTACATTATACCCTACGATCTAACATCATTAAAGACGAAAAGGACAGCAACAACACTGAGAAACATCTCCTTCTTGTTTCTGATGCATGGATTCTACTGAAATTTGTTCTATACAATACATTCAGTATTACTTTTTAAAGCCAGATGCATCTGAAGCAGAAGTTAAGAAACATTGAAAGTAAAAGCAAAGTTTTGAGTAGTCAGAAAGGCAATAAATCCAGTGCATGTGAGGGAAGTCTACTTAAGATCTAAGTATCATCTGGATAGTCAAAAGGTCTCACAGGACTGCAAGAAAGCCCAAATAAGAATTTCACTTCTAGCTAGACAAAGTACATGACAAAGTCTACACTAGCTACAAATGTTATCTACACCCATTAAATTCCTGTAATCTTTGAAGAACTGAACTTGCTGGATGTTGGTGCCAGACTCACAACAAACCAGGAATGCAGATCTTCCTCAGAATGTCAGTGCTCTTAAGTAGCATATGGCATGGAAAGACGTGAATCTGTAGAGCAGTCTTCTGTTTCTCAGAAGTTTTTGATATCAGGCAATTAAATCAAAACATTAAAAATTGTTCCAGAAAAGGATACCATAAAACAAACTTCCTGAATGATGGCTTTGTTCTTTTCTTCTTCATTAGACAACAATCGCTGTCAGAAAACAGAATAATTGAGAAGCTATAGTTATTAAAACTTACAGAAAAACAGTGCACAGATTATTTTTTTTCCAGAATACAAAGGATAAGCAACAGTCAAAACCCTAAGGAACTGTGATGGGACAGTAAACAAAGTGGGCTTATTGTACATTTGGACATACTGCCATAAATATAACATGCAGTTTTCCAGCTACCTGTACTGTTCAGGCTTAGTGATAGCTAAGCAGTTGTAACCTTCGACTGTCAAAGTAACTGCTCTGACAGTTTTCTGATGTATAAAACACTAAGGTCTCCTGGCTATAGCACTGTGCACTGACAAGGAAAGATTCATCTTCTGCCTCAAATCTTTAGGAACAACGTTCAACCCACTCCAACACAAACTTCTCCAAATTATGTAGCCCAACTTTTTCAATGGCACCTGAGTAATCAGCAGCAAACTCAAGCATTACTATTTGCAATATCACTTGGATTTGGAGTCAACATTTTACTAGAATCAATCTGAGCATTTGCTACAAAAGCACCAGTTTTACAAAAGAGAGGAAGTATAATAATGGTTCGCCTTTTATCTGTTATTTTTAAATGGGGCTACTTCTAGATGACATTTTGAACACACATACTATGTGGCTTTGGTCACAGTTTTAGTTACTGTAGGATGCGGTATGGAAAAAAAAAACAGATCAAGTATTTACTGGTCATGTAAATGCCATCTTACCTCTCTCACCTCTCATACTACTACCCTTTTTGCTTTTTCTCCAAGACAGATGTCTTCGTACTGATACAGCCACAGAAGATCCCTACTCCAAAAATGAAGCCATTTTGTGGTCAACACAACTGACGTGATTTTTTTTTTTTTTTTCAAAAAAAAAATGACAAAGTAAATGACTTCACCTTATTGTCCTTTGCATAACACCTCAGTTTTTTAGCTCTTGCATGATTATTATAAGCCTTCAGAAAAGAACAATCCAGAGGAGTGTCTCTGAGAAGTGCCATGCTGAACGTCTGATCAACAACTCAAAGTGTGGAGCATTATTTCTAATACTGATGAAACCTAAACCTGGAAGTACAAAGGTAGGCCAACCAGTAGACTGCTTCTGAGGAGTGAAAATATTCCTGTATCCCACTTCAGGTAACCAGGAAAGATTCTTTTTACCCATGCAACAAAAAGCTTGGGGCAGGGTCATGAATTTCTAGACCAAATGAAGATGAACAGCAGTAGTACCTAATACAGCAACTCCCATCTTTGGCATCTAAGTATAAAGCTCAGGATCCTAACAGGAATGGCCATTCTAAATACAGATACAGTGTGCTACAGACATCACTTTATCATTCTGGATTTTTCCAAATGACTTGTTCAGTGGCATACGTCAAGGATTAACTGTCATGCTAAAGCATCAAGGAAAAAGACAGACCTTATAAACCTGTAGTGATGTAAATTCATTTTACCTTTAAGGCATAATCTTTGCCACTTCCAAGATCTTGAGCTTCATAGACAAAAGCAAAACCACCTACAAGAAGAAGGCCCATTAAGTTAGTTTTAATTTCATGATTCAGGTAAATCATTCTTTTTAGTCTAACAGAGCTATTACATGAATTTAAAAGCTTTTCTGAATGTAAAAAGTATACATATTTTTCAGTGGCTTGCCAAGAGTATGGGTAACCTACATACAAGAGCTAAAATATCCTCTTCCTTTCTTTTACGCATGCCAGAAGCACACTGACTTTGTTACTTTCCTGCATTCTGGTAGTCTGCATATGCAGATTTCCTATGAAGCAATTTTTTTAAATGCAGGTCCTTTAAAACCAAGATTCAGTATAGCCAGTATTACCTAATGATTTTAATTAAACTACTTCTTTGGTTTACACTGTTAGGCTTCCTATAAAAATAGCAATCACCAAGGGAGATGAAATGTCAAATATACACCTCCTCATACTTTTAAGATAATTGCTATGCTTCAGGCTTCATATTAAAAGCAGAAAGTGTTTTCAACCACTGAAGTACACACTTCAGTAAGGGTGATGCTGTTACTAAGTTGCAATTTGTTATTCCATACAACATTATTTTCCTTTCATCAAACACTACCAATCACTGTGCAAATTTCTACAAAGTAAAAAAGACCAAGAAAAAGTTAGAGATCTGCTAAGTCTTCTCAATTGCTAATTATCTTAATCTAACTGTATCAAAAGAACATATTTCTACAGTTCTACTCCATTTTAAATATCCTAGTATTCCATTTCTTCTGCAAATGTCACTCTCGTGGTTACACATATGCTCTTCGTCTATTGCAGAGTATCTCTAGTAAAGTAACAGCCAAAGTGCCAAACTTCAATGATTTGCCTTTCTACTTCTTTAATATGAATTCTATTTTCATTGAACTACATAGCAATGTTCTCTCCAGCAATAATATGGAGAATAAGCACAGATGATGTCAGTGAAATACAAAATTTTACTGGTCAAAAGGGCTAAGAGAATAGGATAACTGAAGAATGAACCACCACAGACAAGAAACAAGTTGACAAGGCACTTTTTTGAAAACATGCAGGATTCAAATCAGTATAGTCACATTAGGACAAAATGTGCAGGATTCAAATCAGTACAGTCACATTAGTACCTAATACCTTCTCTGCAGATGGGGAATATTAACATGAGGCTGACATGAACACATATTTGCTTTGTGCAATTCAATCAAATACAAGCCTTTTCAAGAAGTAGTCTCCAAAGCTTTACACGGCAATTGACCCTCACACTGTTCTCCAAGACTCCTGGTACCACCCACACATCCAGTAGCATCCACAACATGAAGCAAATAAATAACAGGCTCCTGGATATTGCCTTTGCTTTTGGTATTTAAAGGGGAATTATACACAGAAACAGCAAAAACAAGATCCCAGTTGCAGGGATCAACATTGGAACAGGCTGCCCAGGGAAATGGTGGAATTGCCATCCCTGGGTAGACATGGTGCTGAGGGACATGGTTTAGTGGTGGTTTTGGCAGCGTTAGGTTTGTGGTTGGACTCAGTCTTAAAGGTCTCTTCCAATCTGGGTGATTCTATGATTATCAAAAGCAGTTTCGCTCTACAAGGAAGCCAGCCTCAAACCCTGAACTAGTCTATTAGAACAGTTTTAATATACCCTAAATAGGGACAACTTTACTGGCAAAACTTCTCCTTTGCCATAACAGTTTACTCCAGGCCCCCTGATCAATGCAGTTTGCAATATAACTTGCAAAAATGAAAAAAAAACCCAACCGTTTCACCTGTTTAACTATAACCACACCAACGATTTCACAGTTAATTCAGCCATGTCAGTCAAGGATCACATCCCTAAATCAACATACAATGAACAAACATCTGTATAGTAGACCCAACGGAGGCAAATGACAAAATGAAAATTAAGAGTTTAAGGACTGCTTTGGTTTCTTTCCTAGGAGTGTAGAAAGAACGTAGTTTTATTTGGGGTGTCTTCACTCATTTCCACTCATGTAAACATCTGTAGACTGTTTTAAGTCAGTTTTCTGAAGCTTTTTATATCAGCAAAGTCATCTTAGTATTTCCCCATACAAGTTTAGCAGTGTGTATATGTGTACACATCCACCCAAGCTCTTGCGCTGAGAGCAAAGTTTTTCACTGCTGAAGCATTTCACTAGTCCCATTTTCAGAACACAGCTCAAGCTCTCCATAATGGTCTCAGATTATTATTTACTGCCACAGAAATTATGGCAGAAGAAAACTGGTTTTCTGTTCTGTAGATGCAAACTTACACATAAGAGGTTCACTATAGAGCACCACATAAACTCATGAAAATGGAGTAGCCAAAGTACAGCCAGTCCTGAATCAGTCTTGCCCCATAGCAGACCCAGAGAAACATGCTAGAGCAGAAAGCTTAGCAGCCTCATCTTCCTGGCCCACATTGAGACCATCTGATGACTTCCTTTGCATTAGGAAGTAACCCTACCCCATTTGCTTTAATAGCGAGCACTCTATACTCATCCTTACACCACCACAGCCCACAAGCATTGTTCCTGTCAGTACTTCATCCTCTTGTAAAGATTAGAAGACCTTTTCTTTTCCAACCAAGACATTTGCCTTCTTCCTCACGTTAAGCCTAGGCATCACATAATATCAAATAAGTTCACTGCACTATAAATCAAACTGGATTTAAAACTGTTCTTTTTTTTATCCTGTCCCTGTTTTTCCCCATTTTCACTGATTTTTTTTCAGACAAACCATTTCAGTGAAATTACAATCTTCCTGTCAGCTAGTGAAGCATCAAAATAGGGACATCAACTACAACATAAAACTGATTGCTACTGTAATGCATTGTTTCATTACAGTCATGAGAAAGGCATGGTGTGAATAACTTCCTGTTTACAGCTACTTGATATGACTTGTCCACTCCCCTCCCAAATACTGACCAAATTTGTTTCCACATCAATTTTGAGTAGCTTATGCTTCAGTTACAACTTGATTGAAACACCATAATTCTAGTCTGGACTACAAGTTATAGTGCATCTTACCTGAAAGCACACCAATGCTTTTTCACCAGAGTACAAGCAACATCCTTAATCAAAACAGAAAGTATGCTCTGTCATTGTTGCCAAGCATTGCTTGATTAAGCATATTTTTTGAAGTCCAGTCATGCATTTGTGTCAATTGCAAAGTCATAACAACAACATGAAAGTGCCTCAAAAATGAAGCATGGCTCAAACCCAAAGATCTGGACCTTTTCTTATAACCTTGGAAAGTGGAGAGGTAAAACATCTTGAAACTTCCAGAGCCGCCCTGCAAGGAGGAACTGCTCTATCCAAGAAACACCAGCTTTAAAAAAAACACCACTGTTGTGCTCCGCGTTGAAAAACTTCTCTACATCTACAGCAAAGACAATGCAAACCGTAAAGCTGCTAGGTCAGGGTACTTTGGTTCTTCGTTAGAGATTGCCATCTTTTTTTTTTCCCCACTTCCAAGAACTCTGCCTCACACATGGTTTGCAGAGTAACTATCAGTTCAACCTTTACATCCCAGGCTGTTGCAACTTGACTTGACATGAGCTCTCCTCCCTTCAAAGTAACTCCAAATACCTGTCAGCAAATCAAGCTAACAACATTCACAGAAACTTGACCATTAATTGTTCATTGCACCTCCGCTGCCCAGAGTTTTATGAACTATAACCATCCAAAAATCAGCATTTCATTACATGACCACCCTCCTGTGAACCCAGGAGTTGCAGAAAGCATAAAATTGTATCTATGAGCTTGGTAAAGTGTAATACTGCTTGTTTGCACTCATAATATTGAGGGAGCCTTGAGGTCTAAAGCAGCATTTTTTTGATACTTTAATGAGAGACACAAGTTTCACTTTCTCAGAATACAGCTTACAACAAGTCACCTACATGGCTTCAATTCATGACAGCTTTTTAAGCTCTGAAAAAATTAAAGTCTGTAGCCTATTGCTGCCTTTCCAAGGAATGATTCTTTCTTCATGGTGAAAGTTTTAGACTCGGATCAAACAGTTTGAATAATGCATATTTTTTTGTCACCATGTTTCTCCTCTTCTGTGCTCTTATTCTTTTGCCCATGCTTGTTGCTCAAAGGACGAGTAAGAAGTCAATACCCATGACAAATGGTTGAAATGTGTGCTACAGAACTTGTTTGTTTCCTGCTTTTCACACAACCATACACCTTGTTTACTTGCTATTATTCAGCCTCATATGTAAAAAAGCAACAAAAGCATTGGAAAGTTGTGAAGTGTACATGGATAGTTAAACAAATAGGAACCAGAAGTAGTATTTCTTTTTTAACCCTGATGTATTTTTTTAAAAAGTGATAAATCAGGGAATTTTCTTCCATATATCTCAATGTTGGTTTTCACTGGCTTTTTTCAGCATACAGAAAATCCACCCTAACCATCTGGAATTTCTGGAGCTCAGAACAGCTGAGCTGGACAACTGTCCAGTGCAACAGGACAAAGCGGCACATCACAAGGAAGATGCATTTTGTCTTATTTGCAAAATACTATTGTACTGAGAGGACAATTCTCTATCAAAAAAGAATAAAGGACTAGTATTACCATTAATCCATACCGAAAAGCCTTAAAGACTTGATGGTGCAGGAACTGAAATTCACAGTCCTAACCTCCACGCAGGAAGAAAAATCCATGTCTATTTTCAAAGTGGTTCTTTCCAAACCAAGGGACAAGGACAAGTAAAACAACGTAGTGAGAAGAAAAACCCATTATCTAGAAGAAAAAAGCTAGATGGACTCTGGGTGTATTATAAACTTGTAATTTATTCAAAGTTTCAAGGAAAACGAAGCTGAAACGGCACAGAAGTTCCACTGCTTTGTCTAGTACCTCTGCACTGTCCAAAAAAGCCATTTTCTGGAACCTGTCTCAGCTATCCCATACATAAATGAGCATTACAAAGTCAATGTGTTTCATGAGATACAACTGATATTTGAAGAGCCAGCAAGCATAGCACAATCATCTGCTCATTAGGGTATTAACATGAATAGTGAAATCTCTGTCTTTGTTTAATTGTTCACTTGAGGACATCAACTCCCCGATTCTTCTTGCAGGAGAACCTCACACACACTGAAACACTGACTTCATCACTTTTTCTCAGCTTTTGCTGCATATTTGTCAAGCCAAAGAGTACCTGGCTAAAGCAGTAACACAAGTTTCAAACACATTACAATTAGTATACATGAGCAGGCAGCACTTTTCTCAATATGGTCTGAAGGACAAGTGTTGCTTATTTCATGCCATTGCTGCGTTCCACTGACAAGACCCTGAGTTCTCTTATATAAATTCCTGAAGCTGAACGAAGATACCACTGCCCCATTTCATGCAAAATCAAAGACTTAGGCTATACTTCAGAGAACAATTATATGCTCAAGAATTAAGGAGAAAACCATAGCATATTCAAAAGTTAATCAGTCTGCAATTGAATTAGTTGAGAAAGATGAAAACTGTAATTTTAAACAGCGATAAAGTGATCTTCCCGATAAAATTATCTTTAGCACAGGTATCAAGACGCAGAATCACTTGAACATAAAGTGTTTCAAAATAAGTCATTGAAAGGACTAATACAGGAATATTTCTATCTGGTTTATCTCACTTGAACAGCTTACCAGGAGACAAATACTCAAAACTTTTTAAAGATTGTTTTCTGTTAGTATGATCTCTGTTCTAGAAAATTTAATAAAGTTAAAATAGGACAGTTATTGATAATTTCATATTTACTATTCAATCTACAAAACAGCAGTACTCAAGAAAGAACTTAAAGTCTCACTGGCAGTAGAATATTTGTAGGGATATTACACTATGCATTGAGTGGCAGCAGGAACTACTAGTGAAGCTGTCAACTGATTCTTAACACTAAAAACCCTTAGAAACATTATCTAATCTAAGAAAATACATAACGTAAAAATTGCAGAAGATCTCTTTATTCTTTCAACCTTGAAAAGTATCAGGTTTTATTCCATGGATCACCAAGAAGACGAAGTTGTTCTCTATTTTCATAGAAAGATAGAGGTTCTCTATTTTTATATATTCTATTTTTACTTTGTCAACAAAACATATGAAATAAATTATGAACTACTGTAACTGTTTCTGCTACCCCATCTTTGCGACAGCCACCTGCTTTTACAAAAAAGGCTCAATGGAAACATTCAAAGAAGAATATGATTATATTCAAAGACTGCATAATTTTTAAGCACATAAGCAGTTTTGTCAATATCTTATTTAGCTATCAAATCATCATCCTGCCTTTCATTTGTGCTCTAAAAGGTAGCAATCTTTTATTAAACATTCATTCAGCACACAGCAAACAGACCTCTCTCTTCAATTAGACCAAAGCTATTACAACTGTACAATTTACATTTCTCAAAAAAATTCAACTTTCTTCATAATTTTGGAACTTGACAGTGCACATCACAGGACATGCTATTCTCATATTAGTTATCTTCTCATTGGAGTAGCATTACTAGACAGAATGGAAAAATGAGTTTCTGTAATTCTTTTACCATCTTCGGCATCAGCAGTCTCTCAATGAATACTCTGACAGCCCAGTAACCAGGTTCTATTCCCTCTGCAGTATAGGTAGAGATCAAGAAGTTTCCCATATTTACTTATTCATCATCTTTAACTGTCATCACTATCAGGTAAACAAGTATATGATCTCTCAGAAGAGATGCTCTGTCAGACTCTAGACTATACATAGACTATACATAGACTATACATAGACTATACATAGACTATACATAGACTATACATAGACTATACATAGACTATACATAGACTATACATAGACTATACATAGACTATACATAGACTATACATAGACTATACATAGACTATACATAGACTATACATAGACTATACATAGACTATACATAGACTATACATAGACTATACATAGACTATACATAGACTATACATAGACTATACATAGACTATACATAGACTATACATAGACTATACATAGACTATACATAGACTATACATAGACTATACATAGACTATACATAGACTATACATAGACTATACATAGACTATACATAGACTATACATAGACTATACATAGACTATACATAGACTATACATAGACTATACATAGACTATACATAGACTATACATACTGAATATACCCTAAGGGTTGTTTTTGCCCAGCTACATTGGCTAGAAAGTCTTAATTCCTAGCAAAATCAAGCAGTTAGGCCCAATTTCAGTCAGTGAAATATAGAGAAAACAACATGAAACAAAACCTTAATACTCAGACAAACATGGAACACAAAGCAGTGGTTAAAGATAAATTCTCAAGAACACTAGACTTAAAGCATGTCCCCATTTGCTTGAAATCGTCTAATCTTGACATTTTAGAAAGCCTTTGTCAGATCCTGGGAAACAGTAGGCTGCTGCCAAAGTAAAGTACGAAATACTTGTTTCAGAACCAAGAACTAAACAGCAGACAGATCTCAAACATAGCTTCCTTTCCTTTGTTGTTCTCTGGAAACTGCTGTGGTCCCTCCTGGCAGGAATGTCACAGTATCAGCACCACTAGCCAGTTCATTTAGCATTCACCTTGCAGTGACATCATATTGAGTGCTTACATTTCACTCATAATTCTGGATCTTTGTAAAGAAGCTGTAAGTAAAGGCTGAAGGCAGAATAGCACTTGACATTTAGTACTGTTTTAAATGCAACTTACTACCTAAAAAACTGCCAGGTTTTATCTGAGACCATATGCCAAAAATGCTCAAGCATTGAAGTAACAACTTGTTTGCCCTTAAGAAGATAAAACAGTGGTGAAGACCAACATCCTGTTGTTTTACACAAGCAAATTTTTGTAAGTTTAACTGAAGTAGCTATTCTTGAAGAACCAAATTTTTCTTCCATGCTGGTCACTAACATTTCAACAAAAAACTACTTGGGGAAGAAAAAAAATATAAATCAATAAATCTATTTATAAAACTACTTAAATATAAGACAATTATAAGAAGCAACTACAGAAAATAACTTCAATAATGAAACAGAGCTCTGAATAGAGCTTTGGGGTATTTAACGTAACTAACATCAACCACCTGTACAAAGTTAATGAATTATGTAGATGTGTTAATACAGACAAATTCACATTTTAGCCTTCTGAGACAAACTTGCAATGTCTCTTCTGCTTGAAGAAATACAGTAATTCCTCTGACCAACAAGATCCAAATTTCTTCTAATTTCTAACTAATTTTCATACACCAAACATAGCACGTATTTTAAAACCGACTAGCAGTGGTGTGGCAAGATGCCTACCCAAAAATTCACTGAAACTGAAAACTGCCCAGACATTTAATTCCTGCACTCCAGCAAACCCTATATAAAGAATGAGATCAACACCCTTACATTTTTGTGTAAAGTTAACATATTTTCCTGTGTTTCATTGTTTCCCAAACAACCCAAAACAGCGTCAGCAAGCTTGCACCTTTGGCATAATATTAGACGTTGTAATTTTTTAAAAAAATACATATGCAACCCAGTATTTCCATGAGGTCCCAGGTAGATTATTAACTCTTTTAAGAGTTGTCTTACACGGTAAAAGTATTCTAAATCAGAAAGCAAGTGAAGAAGTTGCCACACAAGGTACTGGGTATTCCTAAAGTGGGCTAACAACACTGACAGTAAGGATTTCCCCTACACCCGGTCCTTCGCAAACACCTTCCGTGGCACTTAGTTAACTCAGCGAACCCAATGACCCCTAATGAAAGCGGCAACCAGGAGGCGACAAGCCTTCCGGGGACGCCGGCTGCCCGCGCAGCAGGAGGCTGCCGGCCCCGGCCGGACGGGCACCGCCGCCGGCTCGCCCCGCAAGGCCTCCCCCCTCGCGGGGCGCGGCCTGCCCTCCCGGCCACGAAAGGGGAGACAGGGTAAGGGGGAGCGGGAGGCACGGGGCCCGAGGGGAAGCCCAGCCCAGGCCCGCAGCGGCTGGTCGGGTCCGCCCCACCCCAACCCGCACGGCCCGGCCCCGGGCGCGGCCTGCCGCCGCCCGCTCTTACCCTCTGCGATCACCCGCTTGATGCGCAGCTTCATGTCGCCCATCTCCACCGTCTGCCCCACAAAATCGTTCTGGTCGCGGCTGGCGGCCCCCAGGGAGCCGGGGCCCGCCAGGAAGTCTAGTGCGGACTGGAAGAGCGACATGGCCCCGGCAGGCACTGCCCGGCGGCCAGGGGAGGAGCTGGGGGGCGGCGGCGGCAGACGGGGTAAGGGAAGGGAGCGCGGCAGCCGGGGGACAGGCGGGGCGGCTCCGCCAAGCTACTGACCGCAGCGGCAGAAGGCCGCCGCCTCCTCAGCCGCCGTCCCCTCCGCTCTAGGCTGCTTCCGGGAGCGCTGCGTCATTTATGACCTCACGCTGCCGCCGCCGCAGCTAGCCGGGTCGCCGGACGGACGGCCCGCCCGCCCCTGCATAGGGAAGCCCCGCCCCCGGAAGCCGCGGGGCGGGGAGAGGCGGGGGAGCCCAAGGCAAGGGAGGGCAGGCGCAGGCGCCCCCGGCTGCCTCTCGAGGTGCGTTGCGACGGACTGCCGCCGCGGCCTGCGGGAGGCTATCGGAGGAGGGGCGCTGCGAGGGAGTGGGTCGGGGCGGCTGGGCCGTACTCGGGGGGGCGGAGCCGGGAGAAGGGACATCCTTCATTAGGCAGCGGTTTTTTTCCCCGCTGTTAACACTCAGCAGCTTGGCAGTCACCAGGAGGTAACTTTCCTCGTGTCGATCCCTCAGGCTTACAGAGATGGCACTTGGGCAGCAGGTAGGCTTTTCCCGCAGACCGTGGCTGTAACCCTTCCGCGGTTCCCCCGCCCTTCCTGCAGCCCCCTCCTGCACCTGAACGCGGAGGAGGACGGGGCGGTGTTGCCTTTCCGATGTGCCGCAGCACGGCGGGTACGTGAAAATCGGTAACGGCTCTAGTCCGTGTGGAGTGTGAGCCTGCCTGGTTCGGTGTAAGGCTGACTTCTTTCTCTCTGCACCGGCAGATCACTAACTAGTAAGGCCTATCTGCTGCATAAGGCTGTATGCCCTGGGACAGCAGATCACTAACAGCAAGGCTGTCTCGAAACCTTTTGTTTCAGAAGGAGCGGTGCTAGCCAAGGACTCTCCGTCAAAAAGTCACGTCTCTTCGCTATGGCAGTCTGCTCCCTGCCAGCAGCCATCACTTTGAGATGATCCCAGAGATCCCCAAATTCCGTAGGATTTCAGGTGGCCGTGCTTACTTTCTCCTGCACAGATGAGGAGTTAAATATTTTAAGGTTGTATTTCTCAATCAACGTCCATAAACTAAGAACTTGCTGTTCTTCATGCAACTGGGCATGGCATCTTGTGCTTCCCTCACTGTTCTGCAATGCCTTACCAGTCAAGACGTGTAGACTTAAAGGCCAGTAGATTTGTATGGAGATCCCATGGTTTTATATCTCTTATTAAAAAAATAAAAGTTTATCAAAGTCATTATATGGAGAACAGAGGTCAACTGCTATTTTTGTCTTTCAGTTTTCTCTATAAGAAAACCTCTTTTGATGTTGCAAATCATACCACTGTTCCCACTTTAAAAGCAGCAGATTTTGTATTCATAGCAGGAGCATCCTACCTTCAATCCCACTTTGGCTTCTGACATTGCCATTTTTGTCAGTCAAAGGCTGGAATTATTTTGGACTAACAAACACTGCTAGTGAGGCTTGCTACACCATACTGTTCTGCTCATTGTCCCTGGTCCTGTCACTCACCTGCATATTCCTCTTCAAAGATTCATTCATACAAGGCCACTCGAAAAGGAACAGGATCTTTTATAAGGAACAGGTTTGACGTTTCTTAATTTAATGTCTTCATTTTGCATGCAGAGACCCTTCATCTCTTCTGAGACCATAAAGATATGAAAGGCGCTTTCAGAGCTGAGCTGGCACTTCTGTTTCATTCGTTTTCTTCCCTAATTAGCTAGTCTAGGTTTGAGTTAAACTATGCCCTTTTGAAATATTTAGGTTTAATTCTGACTCATGCAATCCAGCAAGAATCATCAGCTTTTGGACGTGCCTATCAAAATTCACTATTTCAAAAAACTGTTTTCTAGAACAGCTGCTAATACCTCTCCATGTTATAGTGTATGGTACACCCAAGTACTCTTCTGCAATACAGATTTTTCATTCATTCATAGCGTTTTTGTATTAGCTGAATATCCACAGAGCCTGATGTGGCTGAAGTCGCAAAACACAATGCCCAAACTATTGTGGTGTTCTTCTGATGTACAGTTATAATTTTTTTCTTACACAGATTATGAGCCACTATATTTTGGGAGATTTTTATAATATATTGTAACCACATACCTCAAAGAAGAGCCTGTTCATTTGATATTAAAATAGCAAGTTTAATAAAGCAATAGTTGCAACATTTGGAAATAAAAATATTTTGATTGATCCTTGTATGTAAGCTACATTATAATTTAGCTAAACTTTCAGCAATAACTGCCATCTTAATGCTTATGTCTGATTTGGGCACCCTTTTTTATTTTTGAGGTTCCAGTTTAAGTGATTCATTTCTAGAATGATAATGAGAAAACATGCCAATCGTTCAGAAAAAATTACTTCACTGATTTTGTGGAGCAATAGTTTTGTCTCTGTCTTCAGATTAAACACTACAAATTTAGCAGAGGTAGCTTTTCTCTGCTTGTTTAAAACAAGGAATATCTCTTTTGATGTTCTTGAGGAAAATCTTACATAGGGCAATTTAGCTATCCTATGTAAATCACATTAATTCACTAGTTATTACAAAACTTGCTAAAATTTGTAGACAGGATCTCTGGAGATTGGATGTATACCATACCTGTTCCAATCTGTGGTTAGGGATTTCTTCTGCAGCTGGTGCTCCTGGCTACTTTGAAACACAAATCAAAAACAAGGGGAAAGAAAGGTTTGTAGTCTGGAGACAGAGACTATTCAACTCCTTGAAGAACAGGTCTGTAACTTTGATCTCAAGTGTATTTATAGGAAGCCAGAGAGCAAGGTGAAAGAAGTGTTGCAGAAACGGGTTCTAATGGTCTGAAATACACCATGGTCCAATTTGCCTCCTGTAGGCTCCAGCTGTCTTAACAGTTAGGAAGGCCTAAGCTCTGCTTTTTTTTTCTTTTTTTTTTACAATGAGCAGTGATTAAGAGACATGTCCATTGAACAAATCATTTCCTTATTAACTTAATAGGAGACTTTTTCTTTATCAAAATGGTCTTCTCCTGTGACAAACAAAGCATCACAGCTTCTTACAAAAGCACTATTCAACTTTAGAAGGGTGAAGTATCATGACAGTAAAATTGATATTAGTTGTAATTGAGACAGCTGTAAAATTTAGACTATATGCCCATTTACTGAACTCTCTTTCAAAAGAGTTCTGTAAATCAGTTTATTATAGTCAGTTTACTGTATAGTAGTCTCTGCAATCCCTTGCCATTTAAACGTTGTACCCCTATATTACTAAAAGTGGAAGTTATTCTGACATTTCAGAATCTTTAGCAAGCTACGTTACTCTTTCCTAGACAACAGCAATTTGAAAAAAAATTAATAAAGGTTAATGACATGATTTATGCCTACATGGCCATATGCGTACTAAACTGGATTAGTTTCAGGCAAAGACAGGGTACAGGGTCCTGTGATAAAAAGGAAAACTTGTCATTAAATAAAAAATTGAAAAAAAGCCTACAAAAGAATTGCAGCTTTTATTCCAGGAATGAATTTGGTTTTTTTGGAAGAAAAAAAAGCCTTTTTTGTAGGTCACAAGACTGACTGTAGCACTGCTGTGCAAGATCAGGTTAACTGTACCAGGCCATGTAACGCGCAGGTACAGCTGTACAGTTACCTCACTTCAGCTCTGGTCTATCAAAGGAGCAGTGGATCAATCAGTCTTTACATGAAAGGAAGCAGCTTTTTAAAACTTGCTCGAGACTAATGTTATATTCAACTACTTGCATTTGATTAGACTTACCACTGAAGCCTGTATTTTTACCTTATTGGGGATAGGTAGCCATATTCTTTAATTGTCTATTAAAATTCCCTGGTTTTAAGTAACAGTAGTTACAGCGTTCCAACATTCTGTCTTAGTTTACAATTTGATGATAAATTTGCTTGCCAGAATTGCTACCTTCTGTATACAAGCCTTTTCATCCTCTCTAGCCCTTGAAGAAAAGCTAGATGATTTTGAATTCTCTCTCTCCATTTTATGCTTTCAGCCAGAGAAGTCAAAGGAAGGTAGTGTCCTCCAAGGTTTTTTTACATTTTTTTTTTACATTGCAGAAGTGGCCAAATGAAACTTAATTGAAACTTTATACAGCCAATTCCAGTTCATACAGACATGGAAAATCTCAGTTTGAGAAGGAGTAACTATAAATGAGTAAAAGAATTACAACATAGGAGTTCATCAGTTTTCACAGATAAGCCTGCAAAACTGTAATGTTAAAAGCAAACAGATAACACTACCTCATAGCTAAGTATATTTAGGGTTACAATGAACAATGTTTTTAAATGGGTGTTTTTACTAATTTGCTTGGACTAGAAAGACCGTAACTAAAGCTGTAGTTGTGGAAGTTCTGTCCCAAAGAATTATGGGAATTTGTGCTATTACTGCTTGCCTGTCGCAGGGAGCTGTTGGAAGTTACCTCACCAACTTCATCCACTTCAGTACAAAGTTAACTGGGTAAGCAGTAGTGGGCTTCCCTGGCAGAACAGGAATGACTTCAACTTCCACAGCCATCCATGCACATAATATCTGATCGCAGCCAAAAGCCGAAATTGTTCACGTTACCAAAGACGAAGCTGAAGAGTAGGTTAGATAGAGCAGCATGCATTTAAAGTGTAAGGCCACTATGAAAGTTAGAAATTAAGTACAAGTAATTTTCAGTAAAAGTATTAACTACAGAATGTCATTTAAAAGAGAGTAGATACAGTCTTTCCTTGAACAGCTTGAAATTTTACCTGATTATTAAACCACCCGTCAATTACATGAAACATTCTGAAAAGCTTAATACACAAGCTTTTTGGGTATTTCCCATGTAAATTCTTCTCTGCCAAAGTGCCCATAGCATGCTGTTTTTTGATAGATTGGCTTCTTCAAATCCAGCTCCCTTAATGAAAAGAAAAAAAAAGAGTCTTACACTTAACTCCACTCCAATTTATATTATGATTTAGGCACATCAGAGGTATAATCAATATTATCCCTGGAAGAAAAGACAACAAAACCTAGTTGTTGTTTCCTTGCCCAATCACCCAGATTTACAGCAGGATAGGTAGTGAGCTGGTGGTTTCAATTTTGAAGTGACTAGAAGCAGTCAGCTTTCTTCAAACATATCAGAGATACGGTTAAGTATGCAGTTAGGCTTTATAAGCATTACAGTGCAGAAACATTACAATTGGAATAAAGTTCAGCTATACCTGTGCAAGCATCGATGTGTTTTCTGTTATTGCAAGTGTAATATAGAATATTTTCTAATGCTAGTGTGCAAGAAAGACAATGATGATCTCAAAAGAAACCACCAAAGATGATGATCTAGTAGACTGGTTAACTGTGGAGGTTTAACTGCTTATATAGATGCACAAAATCACTATTTAAAATAGGGCTTAACACTGATTATGACTAGTTAAATAATGAAGGTGCAAGTCCTGATTATGGTTTTTAGCCTGCATAATACAGCAGATTGCAGCTGTGCTAAATGGTTAGCCACAGGTATCTACACAGAAGTTTCTCTTCATTTCATGAAAGGCCTGAAACATTTTCTTTTACTTGGGCTTTCTTCTATTTGGTATATGTTGTTTAATTGTCTTTGAAAGCACATTTAAAATAGATGATTCATATTGTAAGCTGCTGGAGAGAAAATTGGTGGAGAAATGGCAAAGTAAGGAAAGAGACACAAATGCTAACAGGATAATGAGTATGTTTCAGATGGTGGAGAGATTACACATTGTCACACTTATGGGGTCATTTATGATGTACAGCAGCTAAGTCTTGTTTCAAGTGATACTTTGTTCAACACGATCACATGCTTCAGTGGCTACTAGTCATTTCTGCTTGACCCTAATACAAGAGCCATCGAAATTTGAGTGCTGACTAAATGAAAAGTAAGACATTATGAAGTACTTTGATGCATAGTTGATTAGAATGGATAGCCAGCACAATTTACGGGATTTTAAATATTGTGAGGTAACATTTAACAAGGAAATATTCACTAAACCATGCTCATGTTTTTGGCTGGTTTCTTCCCTGTTTACTGCCTTCACTACTTCCAGGGCTGTGATAATGTATTTTAAAAAGCAGCATTTTTGAGCCCACCAAATCAAGGAAAGTGTCTGGGAACCACCACACCAATTACTGATGGCAGTGAACCACCATAACAACAAAGGCAAAGGAGAGTTTTGATTATACTTGTGAACTGATAACACTTGGAAAACATTACCTAACAAAAGAAGTTGCCATAACGCCTCGCATTATCTCAAACTATTAAAAATATGTCAGCTCTATTTTCAGCATGTATATCCAGGAAGCATTCTGAAAAGGAGTGCAAAAGGCTGACCACACCAGCAAAATGTTGATACAGCTTGTCAGAAATGTCTTCATATTCACTAACATGTTGACATTTCTCCCCTCAGAGTCAAATACACTCAAGATTCCTCTGGAATATAGAGACTAGAATGATATTAATAGCTCTACATTTTTTAAAAAAGTGAATCATTAAAAGCATTTTTCTTAAATAATGAGATAGCTAACATGTATGTTTTAGCATTTTAGAACAGAGGTTTTAAAACCTGCATTGCTCAAAGTGACAAAGTGGTTCCTCTGTGCATGGAGTCTAGTTCTTGCTGGTGTCTATTTCAGGCTTGAGCTCCCACGTCAATTTCACAGAGTTTAGTAAGGGGTGAACTCACACTGTGGCTGCTCCCTTAAAATAGGGAAGAGATAGTGTCTCTCTCCATTAGTTGCGTATTTCATGAAACTTTTAAGAAGTCCAGTCTGTCAAGTTTGGTGAAATGAGCAAAGAGCTTTGAAAGTTCTTCAGGACTGGAAGATGAGTCTGTATCGTTAGGTCTTAGGAAGCTTTACTACAAATAGGGAAGAAGCTCTGACTCCTAAAAGTTCACATAAAGAATCATCTGAGTTAGTCACAAAAGGGAAGAAAAGAAGGAAAAATGCTAGGGTCACATTACAGCTCCCTGGAATGTAGGTGGGTAACTGCTGATAAGGACAGGTGCTGATGATGTTCTCTCCTCCAGTCCTTTCTTCTCTCAAAGAAAAGGGTAATTCCTATGCTTTAAGTGTAAGGATTATGTTTGTCTAAAAGACCTGCTTTTTCAGATCCAGAAATATTCCAGAAAGGAATATAGCTGGGTTGGTTGCAGGAGGCAATGTAAGTAGGTTTGGGTGTTCTTATCCTTTCTGACTGCATGGTAGCCTCAACGACACTTCTGATCACAACTAGTTTTTCACTTCAAGGCTGCTTATCTCATGGTGGGACTTTTATTCTTGTTCTTTTTTTTAAATGTATACAATATTCCAATGGCTTACCAAATATTAAGAGAGCATTTAAGAAACCTGGATTCCTTTTTAATTAAGTTTACAAGCAGGCTGCACGAGACTGCATGACAACTAGAGAGTGATCAGTTTTTCTGATGCAGAAGGTAGGTTACACTTAGACCTCATGAAGAAGTTAGTCACTTAAGGTTGTTCTTCTCTCTTCTGGGCTAATGGCCAATATCCCCTGAACAGCAACAGCAAACACCATGCTGCCACTATTGTGGCAGGGTGACACTCAGCTTCTGTGCATGAGCAAGGGCAAATTACAGTACATAATGTCCCACTTATTTCAATGGGATTGCTTGTGAAGTGAGGGCATCAGAACCTTTCCATCTTGTGGCAGCTGTCTCACAAGTTACTGCCACCCAAAGATTGAATACAGGGAGACCACATTTACCCTGGTACTTCTTTCAGAAAGCCAATATTTCCAGTGCCTTCCAGATAAGGCAGGGATTGGGAGCCTTACACGCCCTGTAAACAGACTGGAAAGCCTAACTACAGCTAATGTTAAATTTTAATTCTACATTATCAAGCACACTACCACCTGGCTAATGATACGCAACATAGCACACTACCAGGGTTACTGCGAGATATAACATGGTATAATTTAGACCAGTCTTACTTATTCAGAACATTTTGTGACCAGATCTATTAATTGGCCATTGTATGTTGTACTGGGTGCATGAGTAAGGGAAGAACAGAAATGACAGCAATTATAGATTTATGATGAAAGTGACTTTCATGAGGTTAGGAGACAGAAAGTTTAACATCTAACTTTAACTGTTAAAGAGAGCATTAAAAATATTATTCCCTTCAGTAAATACTAATAGCATACAAACCTTATGATGGCTCCAAGGCGTAGATCAAAGTTTTTGTGCACAATCTCAAGCAGTTCTTCTTCAGATCTGTCTGATGTTCCGTAATGAAACACTGAGACTGCAAGAGGATGACTCAGACCAATAGCATATGATAGCTGTAGAACACAGGCATACAATCCAAGCACAGTTAAAACAGTCCTTCCTACTTTTTGCTTGAGAGAAAGGAAAGGCTTATCTTATGTATCAGGGGAAGATTTTATGGACGCTTTTTCTGCATAAAGAAAGATAGGAGATATGTTTTTGCTAGTTGTCTTTTATGTTAGAAAATCATCTGTTTTCCTCATAGAATGTTCAGCCTGGTCAAATATCAGACCTAAGTGACATTCCTTAAAAGGTACTTTCTGATCATCCTCAGATACTGCCATTCTGCATTCTCAGCCTCGGCTAGACACAAGGATTTCATGCCTTTGAGACTGGAGACTGTCAGATCCGCAAATGTTTCTGGCTTTATTTTTTTTTGCTGAGGCAGAGAAAAGATTATCTAGGACAAGATGAGGAAAAGCTCCGTGTTCCTAAAGCACTCACAGACTTGTTTTCCGAGAGTGAGTTATTTCCATGCACTCCCTGGAACTTCATCCAGTAAATCCACGTACTTTTTAAAACATACCTATCAGAAGTAGACAAAGTAACCCAGGAAGTATTCCCTGTAATTTCACTTCATTCAGAGGACTGAGAAGCTCTGTAGCTCCTCTCTGACATCCAAGAATCACATTAGCTTCTGTTCACCACAGCACTGCACAGCACAGCGCTGACAGGTTCTCTTGAAATGTATCTGCTTTTGTCATTCAGCCCCTTTCCAAAATACAGTCCTGCTGCAGTATAGGCTAATACACACTTCATTTTCTTCATTCATGGTGTATTTGAATGAAAATATCTTTTGCTTGCATGTTGCTGAGCCATGCAAACCATTCTGTGGCTTTCACTGGCCTTCCTCATTGTATCTGCTTTCTACAAATTTCAAGAAATAATAGTCCAATGGCTCAGCTCTATCTACATACTTCTTAGTAACCAGGAATTGCTTTTTGTTAGAAACTGACTTAATCATGCCTATCTTCCCTTTAGCTAATTTTGAGATAATGCTAACTCTGTTTTTCATTAACCAATAAGCTGATAATTGTATATCACACTAAATAAAGCCTACATGGTATTTGTGTTAATATATAGCTAAATAGTCTGCAGTTCCCTCCATTATCCATTTTGCCCTTTCAGTGTGAAAAGGTGGTTAGCATGGAAACAATGCCCATAGCAGAGCCAGCTGAATTGTCAGCCTCAGTGTAGGCTGGCAAGGTCTTAGTGTAACACATACACTAATGGGCTGAAAACACTTTCACGTTTCCACTTGATACATTTTTCCTTTTGTTAATCTTTAATCCAGCCTTCTATAACTTCACAGGACATTTGCTTTTCTGCTCTCCCATCCTCTTCTCTCCTCCCATCTTAGCTTCATTGCTAGTATCTGATTTCTCCATAGTTTGCTGTTAACAAAATCAATCTTGCCTTTTCTAGAGTAAGGCTCAGGTATTTAAGGAGGGTCTCTGGGAATTACTGGAATAACAACATTCCCACCTAACTCAAGAATTAAGACAGTGATGTATGTTTTCAAAAATGCCACTCAAAATGTGCATACCAAGAAATCAGAAGTTTGTCTTCTGTCCCCTTGGGGAAAAAAAAAATCAACAATTTGCTAACCATCACTATTTGTGCTTGGCTTATTCCCAGTCTCCCCTTTCCTTGACTAACTCCAAACTTTAAGTTTAAACAGCTATCAAGCACATGCACAACATCTAAAGAAAGGGGCCTTGTTCCTAATTAAGGTGTCTGGATACTATGGCATTCATCATAACCACATCCAGTGGGCCTCTCCTCTGGTCCATGGAGAAAGTAAAAGGTTTTAAACACACCTCTGCAGCAAAACAGCCAGATCACTGCTACTTTTTACTGTAGACATTTGTTGTACTGGGTTGAAGGGATTACATAGCAGCTTCTGAGAATAAGTATGTGTTATAAACTAGTATTGCAAACTGCCTAGACAAATCTCAATTGTTTAGCATTCACATTAGGTTCATGTTTAATGGTGAAACTGCCCAGGTGTCAATAAAACACCTCTTTCAACTTCTTAGACTTAGTAGTCCCAAAAATTCATGCACAAGGAAGGAAGTGCATTTCTTCTGAGCATATAAGACTGGTGAAAGTTGTTCTGGTTTTAAACTCCTAAAAACAATTGAATTTTGCTTTTAGTCACACCTCACACCATAGTAGTATACTAGGAACACACAGTAGAGAACTCATGGTAACTTAAGGTAATTTCAAATACAGCTTAAAATGGTTTAAGTTACAACTAATATGACCATATAGTACAGCAGGGTGCACAACTACATCTAGACACTAACACAAGTGTCTGTAATGTGCTGTGCAGCCCAGGTTGGAGTGCTGAGCGTGTATGTGCGTGCAGAGGATCACTAGAGTTGCTGGAAGTAAAAGCAAGGATGATGCAAAGAAGTACGTAGACCAGGGATTGCAACAGAGTTGGGGAAAGAATACTACTGAGATCACACTCCTTGTTTCAGGACCGTCCCAGCTTGGGTCTTTGGCTTCCTTCATAGGGCTCCTTAATAACGCATCTCCAAGAAGAACTTCCTGGAGCCCCATTCTAGTGTAAGAAGTGCTTTTCTGAATCTGGATCGGGGCTGTGATGGTAGTATGTATTCTGAGGGGGTGACCACGCATGAGACAGAACTTCTGTTATGGTGTATTACTTTCATAGTTGCTCTTACCTGGACTAATACTCTTTTACAGAGACCAGCTTTCACCAGAGATTTTGCAATCCAGCGAGCTGCATATGCTGCAGAACGATCAACTTTGGAGGGATCTTTTCCAGAGAATGCACCTCCACCATGGGCTCCCCAGCCTCCATAGGTGTCAACAATGATCTTCCTGCCAGTCAGTCCAGCATCACTCTGCAGGACAAACAATTGAATACATTCATGAGACACAACAGTTTACCCAATCCATATTAGATTATTGGGCACAGCTTTATTTTGTATTTGCCACAGATATGACTCGTTGTTCACAGTGTTCATCTTCACATGCAACTGTTTAATGAATGAGGTCTACGTAACTGGAGTATTTTTCAGAGATGCACTAAGCCATCTGTGCTGCAGTCACTTTTGGAGACTGATAAGAATGTGGCACAACGGTAAACATCACAAAAAGTGTGCTCCCTTCAGATCAGCAATCATGAAATACTATCTCTGGATAACTGGCCAATGATTTCTTTCAGTAACACTTCACAGAGGCCAAGAATTTAGAGAGAAAAAAGCCTTTCTGAAAAATGGATCACATATGATCTAAAATGTTAACAAGCTTCACTTACATACACATACTAAAGAGGAAGTGGGGGCTTCATAGAGCTGCAGCTCAGTGCTGCCAGCACAAGAGTATTGAGAAATTCTAGCTGAGTTCACCTTAACACTTCAGTAGTGGCACAAGGACCACTTGGTACTACTCTTATTCCTGCTTGCCTGTGCCCCCGATAATGGAGTCCCACCCTCTTGCATGGACTTTTGTCTGCCTCCTACAACTTGATGAGCCAATCCAACTTGTTCAGACAGCAGACAATTACTGCCTTTCTGTCAGATTAGCAAAGCTGGTGACTGCAAGCTGATAAATAAACTCCAGAGCATTGAGAAACTCCTTTCTGAAAGAGGATATACTGCATTAATCCAGTAATTTTAAATCCCCAATTTACGGGAGTAAATCTGACATTTATTTCTCAGTGAGAGCGGTATCCCTACAGCATCCCAGTGTGATCATAAGCACACCTTGTAGTTTTAATCCTTCATTGAGCTCTTTATACAAAACTGTCTAGTTTTGTGTAACAAAACTTTTTACAATTTCACAGCAATGACCTGCTTACCTAGTACTAGCACATGGAAAGCAGAACACGTGTCAGATTCTAATGACTATTGAAACTTGATACGTTAAGGTCTCATTTGAAATTTATTTGGCTTTCTGAATAATTTTAATGTAGAAGATCAGATCTGTTGTTATTTCTGGGTTTGATTTTTACTGTTAAAATGAAGAGATACTTCCAGTCAGGCATTTTAGCATGTAACTTAAGGGTGGGCTTTTGGTGATTTAAAACACTTTCTGGAAGCAAGACAAAGATCCAGGAATCTGTACATTTGGCTGTCCAAGCAGGTACAGCTTTAGTTTAGATGCCAGCTGTCCAGTAGAAAAACTCCAGTAGAAACAACTGAAGCCTTCTTAAAAATGTGTAGACTTTCTTGGTTAAAGGTATACTAGTTCATTGCACTTTTATTCAAGAGAAACATGTGGCAAAGTAGAATCCAAGTCTGTATAGGCTGTCCTCTTTCAAAGTACCATACCTTAGGACCACCTTCTACAAACTTTTCACTTGGAAGGAGGTGATAAATTGTCCCCTCATCAAGATACTTCTCCGGAATGACTTCTTTAACAACTTTCTCCATTAGCTCCTTCTGTATTTGTTGTAGAGGTATGTCTGGGGCATGATGTACTGAAATCACAAGTGTGTGCACTCGGATGGGCTCCACTGCGCCATTACTCTCCTTGTATTCCATTGTGACCTAGAGAGGGAAAAAAAAAGGACAGTGAACACTCAAGGCCAAGAGCACCAGTTTGAAAACTGAAAGTGGACCTCACAGTTATTTTCTGCAGCAAAAAATAAACAGATGAAGGGAAATGGGATGAAAAATGATGGATTGTTGCTGATGCTTAAAATCACTGTAAAAAAGTAAGGAAATAGTACCACCACCAAAAGAGTTAACTAAAGGATATTACATGTATCGCCACAGAGAAACAAAATATCAAGAAGAAAGCTACAGAAGCCTAGGATTTCACTAGCAGATGCTAAAATCATTCACGGTTTGGCATGTTAACATAACTTCAAATAGTGAATTACCAAAGTAAAGCCAAAATAACTTTTGGAGGACCCTGCTAAAATGAGAAACTGTAGATCATGATATGATAGGCTGTATTCTTTGCTACCTATTGCATGGCTTTTATGTACATGCAAATATATACTGGCATTGCTCCATTGTTAGTATAGGTTTTCATACAGACTGAGATGACCTGTCTACTTTCCCACTCTTCAAAAATGCTTGGACAGATACATCATAAAGAAATCAATCTATTCACATGTTGTATGCACTGCTGACAAAAGGTAGGGAGAAAATCCATGTTGCACTGCAACAACGGCAGCAGTATAACTCAGTGCAGTTCATCCCCACTAATCAACAGAAATTAAGACTAAAACAACTTGCTCTCTTGGAAATGCCACATGTATGGCTTTCCTTTCCTCTCCTGCAGATTTCACAGCCTGGAAGACAGGGAACTTACTGCCTTTGATACTGCTTAAGTGCATCACTCTTACAGTAGGCTCAGTGACTCATCCACTCAAGTCTGTAACACAGCTGTCAGTGGCTCTGACCACTGATCAAATGTACTACACGTGAGGTTTGAATCAGGAACAGCTCTGTTTTAACTGAGAGACCATAGCAATATCCCAGTCCATGCGTCTAGAATGCTAATATTTATTCAGAAAAAAAAGCCCAGCTGATTGTCAGTAATTTGTTAATCTTCGTACTCTCCAGGGGAGAAGAAGCAAGGTGCAAGTGTTATTTTGAAGAAACCTGCTAAGACACTGATAAAATAGTTTAAACAAACCACATGTGCTACATACAAATGTACCTTATGAAACTCACACCACCTTGGAACATGACAGCACCATTTTTGACAAACATTAATTCTCATTTAGTAGCAGACAGGACAAATGATTTCTATTCTTTCTCACCCTTATGGTTTATGCATCTACGTTACAAACCTGTGTTTTCCCATCTGGTCTAACCCAGCACCATGTTCCATTCCGTTCCAGAGTCTTTATGCGTGCAGTCAGTTTGTGTGCCAGGAGGACTGTTAAGGGCATACATTCCTCAGTTTCATCAGTGGCATAGCCAAACATCAAACCCTGCATTGAAAAACAAGGAAATGCATTGAAAGACAGGGAAATAAGCCACTTGTTTCCATGTTTTCTTTCCATTTCTGCACCTGTCTTTGCCACATAGTACCTTAAAACCACACAAGCCTAGAAAGAGAAACCAGTAACATGCAGAGTGAGCGCACTTTGACATATAACCAGCCTGAAGTAACATTTATGTATCTGCATGCACAATCATCAGAGCCACAGCAGGGGCTGCTTTCCAAGAATGACTCTGCCTTAAGCATCCACGAGAATCCACTGCAAAGTTGTAACAGACATAAAGCTCATAAAGACTGGTCAGTCTTCTTGCCACACATGACAACTTCAGTTTGATGCCTAAGAAATAAAACCAGGCTACCCAAAGGACTTGAAAGATCAGAAACTAACACTGACTAATAAAAAGCTTAATTGTAGCTCTATCCAGTAAGGCCACTAGATATGGGAAAAGCCACTTTCACTGAAACTAGTGAAGGCTGTGTTACTTCTTAGCACTTCTGGTGATTAAGAGCATGCACAGTGTTTAGCTGCTAATTCTTACACTTTGCACAATAGCTTTTTAGGAAAGGATCTAGTCCAACACAATTCTAATTGCTTGTGCATACATAAATTTGAGTAAGTGCCTGGAATTAAGTCCCATTACCTGATCCCCTGCTCCAATGTCATCGCCACTCTTGCCATGGGAGACAGCATGCTTGATCTCTTCACACTGTTGTTCTAAGGCCACTAAAACTGTGCAAGTCTTATAGTCCAGTCCTAGTGAAAGGAGTTTTGTAAAGTTAGATCATACATTCTTGAGAGTTCACAAATTGCTAGAGAAGTTTTTAGGGATTATCTAGTTACCTTGGCTAAAACTTTTAAAACTCTAAGCACGTAAGCTTCCTATACTACATGTTGCACTGCTAATAGAAGCAGAGAATCAGCACATTTATATAACAGTCTCAGGATGTGGGCAAGTTAGTGGTATTAGTTCAAACTTGAGCTCTTGAAACTGAGGATAAGTGTAATCTTACAAGCTGCCCCACCAAAGCTTGTTACATTGCTTATGATGACTAGGGTTCAAATCATTTAGGTAATAAAGCTGAGAGAGGAGCATGGAAAATGTAACCAGAAACTGGTATTCAGTTTTTCTTATAGTAGGTTGTAAGGGTTCAATAGAATTAAAGAAAAGCTGGATATATCATGCATGAAAAGGGAAGACTGAAGGAGAAGTATCACGTAAGGGATTCAGCTGATGAAAGGAAGCTACTTTGGGAAATATGTTAAAAATACATAAACAATTCCCTTGGGTGTGAACTTCAAGTGCCATAGGCCTATGCATCCCAAGGACAAGGAATATCAGTGTTAAAGCTTTCACTGTACAAACCTGCAGGTGTAACCACCTTCTGACATTTGTGCAAACACTAGTTATTCTGCATCAGAGAAGCAAGAGGTACCTGGCACTTTCAAGAATAAGTCTTTTACAAGTATGCCACCTTAAAATAGTTCCTTCAGTACCAGGCACTGAAAAATGCATATCAACATCTGTGCAGTTTTTTCCTAGACCTGGAGACACATTTCATTTAATTTTTGGAAGATCATAAAAACATGAACTTGGCCACAAGCAAAACAGACCCGAGAATGAACACATGAAGGCTCTCACTCACCTTTGGAAGAGTCATCATACCCTATCCTCTTAAGGGTCTCTCTTACAATTTGTTGGTAATCTACTATCGCCTGGGATGTGATCTCTCCACAAAGCAAAATCATTCCAGTTTTTGCTACACACTCTGCAGAAAAAAAGATGAAACATCAGAATTTTACTGCTACTATTTTACAGTTACACAGGGAGATCCTGAAGGTGGTTCTATGAACAAAGGATTAGTCAAAGTGGAAACTCGGTGTAAAGCCTTAGCATATGTATAGCTCTGTGCGTGACCACTCTTCCCTTCAGCTGATATGAATGCCTGCATGGGAGGAAGTCCACCTTACCTAATTATCCTATCTCCACAGTGGCCAGCAGCAAATGTCTATAAGAACAGGTCAAGTATATAGTGCTATTTCTGCAAATTCTTCCCTGGTCTCCAACAATTTCAGCTCAGGGTCTTCCTGAAGCTAAAGGGACATAATTTATTAACAGATGGCATTACCAGTCTTTGATAGATTTTTGTTACAGTAATTCACGCAGTTCCCCTTGGCAACCATGAAAACTTTTAGCATCTACAGGATCCTGGAGCAAGAAGCTATGCAACTTCACTACAAATTTTGTGCAGACTAATTTCATATTTTATTTTGTTGTTAGTTTCAAGCATTCACCTGGCCTCCAAACTTTTCCATTTTATGTTAAAACATACAGCAAACAATCACAAAAAATTCACCACATCAATATGACCTACAACTGTACAGTTCTATTTCATATCCTATTCAATTTTCTCTTTTCCAGACTGGGAATACCTAGGCTGTTCACTGAAAGACACTGTACAGCTATGATCATATTCGCTACTCTAGCCTTTTTTGGGATGAGGAAAGAGAAAGAGATTGCACACAGTATTCAAGACGGCATTCATGGATTTATATGACTTAATGATGTTCTCAGTTCCACTCTTCACTCCTTTCCTGTGGGAGACCTCGGCTGGTCCGAGGGATCGGAATGCAAGTTTAACATTGACCTTGAGCAGATACCGGTGTACCCTTGAAGAGACTGGGAAGTCCTGAGGAGAGCGGAGCAAACAAGTGAACACAGTGATAAACATTCTAAGGGTTGGCAAACATCCTGGCTTTGACCAGAGCATGGACACCGCGTGATCAACAATTGTATTGGCTGGCTGGCGTATGATGTGAGAGTGGATTGGGCAAAAGTAGAATGGTAGAGTATATAAAAAAGCACTGCTAGTAAAATAAAAGATGATAGAACAATTACTGTAACTTGATATTCAGTGTTGTGTCCGTCTCTACAATAACACTTTCCCAAGACCTAACAGCCAGCTTGGGTTTTTACTACTACTGAGCACCAACTGTTTTCACAGAAACACATGTCTATTACAACCCCAAAATCTCTCTTCTGAATGCTTGCAGTGAACTGTGAACCTTACTTTCTATATATGGGGATAAGATTGCTCCCTTCCCCCTTGCATTAGCCTACACTGATTTTCAACCATCATTTTTATCATCCAGTCACCTTCTCATTTGAATAATTTTATTTGATTTCAAGGTTAAGTATTACAGGCAGGAATATTCTATAAAACTGCACAACTATGGACTGCAGCATCACATAAAGATAATCAAGCTAGCTTTAATTGGCAGCTTAGCTTAGATAATCCAGACAAGCAGTTGAGACTTTAACACAGGGCAAGCTTTCTCTGTCTGCAAGAGGAATCAGTCTATATTGAATGATTAATCTACATCCTAGCTCGCATGGTATCTCTGAAGTACACTGTGGACACAGTGAGAGTCCATAATAATACAGTAGCCCTAAATGTATACAGCACATCAGCCTGAGGTAGTGATACCTGTACAGTGCAGGGTATCCTGGTACCATTATTTTCATACTCAGTCTTGTGTCCCTGCTCTACTGACCAGCAGCCCTCTTCCTATCCGCTACACCCTAGCAGACTACCTATGTGTGTGAGGCATGTATGGTGCTGTGAATCCTGCGCTGGGGGAAGAGACCCTATATTACAGCTGTGAGGCAGAGAAGAACCGCTCTCGGCTTTTTCAGTATGGTCATTATCATGGCCCCTCTGGAAGAACACAAAGTTGGGGCACTGGGGCTTAGAGAGATGGAAGAATAAGGCTGCAGTCACCACCTGCAGTCCCTAGAAACTCTCCCAGGCCCAATACCACCAAGCAAAGCTTGATGCTAATGCAAGACTTCACAGCATGGTGATGCTTTTTTAGTATCAGGATAGAAAGATTCATCTTCCTACCTGTGACTGCTTTCCATCCTAACTGAAATTTAATTCAACCAAAAGAAAACACAGCTCAGGAGCTGTACAATAGCTGCAATTTATAAGTGAGCCCAAGCAACACCCCCATCTGCTCTACCCAAGTGAAAGTTACCATATAAGGTTTGGGGCTCTTTAATGGGAGGTGATTTCTTACATGTTTAAGTCTCCCCAAAAAAATATTTTGAACACATTAGTAGGTAGAAACTTCCACCTTCTCTTTTGTACTGTCTTGGTTTGTGGTTAGATAATTTTCTCTCTTGACTCTCATTTGTTGGGCACACTGGGAAGGACTTTTTTTGTTCAAGAAAGCATTTGGTTTCACTTAATCAAAGAGGAAGTAGAATACTCTGCCTTCTGCTTTATGCTCCTTGCAGCCAGTATTGTCTTGCTTGACCTTACTGCTACCCTGTTTGTTGGCAGCACAAAGAGAGACCAGCTCTGTCCTGCTGAAATGAGGTAGTGCCAGTGTAATAATTCAGAATGTTGCATGCAAAATTTGCTTATCGTAAAAGCCCAAGCAGCAAATAAAACTCAGAGAAGCACAGATACATTTTTCTCCTGGTAGATAGAATCTAGTTTCAACAACTCTGTAAATTACAATTCATAGTTCTGTAAAATACAGTGTTACAGGGACTTTGTACTTACATAACACTTTGAGATTTTTTTCTGAAACTTTGAGGCAAAGCCTGCACAACTAAACAGAAATTCTAATCTTCACCCAGTAAACCCTGTATTGAGTACCATAACTGCTTTCTGTTCTCCAGCCCACTACTTCTTTAGCAAACTCTGTGTCTGGTCAATTCATTTATCTTTTCTGGACTTAATGTTATACTCAGGTTTTCTGACTCCAGTCAGCAGTTTTGATAAGTTTTTTTTTCCAACAGATTACAGAAATCAGGCATTTATCTATGTAATCATGTCACATCTCAGTCCTCTTTTTTGGTAGGACAAACTGATCATGTTTCTCACATCTCTTATGACACATTTTTCAGTCCTTGTCATTTTGGCAGCATTTTTCTGTTACCATCTCCAGGTTTTCAGCAGTTTTGGAAGCATAACTGTCTGCAATACTGAAATACATGCTTCATCAAGTCTAACACATATGCTAAACTCTCCCTGTCCCCATCTCCTCACTGCTTTCATCTGTGCATCAAGGATTACATGAGATTTTTCAGATGAAGCATTATATTAGATCACTGTATTTATGGGATGCAGCTAGTCCTCTGTGCTGTAACTGTAGCCTCTATGGCTTGTTCTAAGAAAAAAATGACTGCATTCGGAGAACTCTAGACACATTCCCTTTCTATGTTCATTCCCCCTTGGCAATACAGCTCATTCCAATCTGATGATATGTTTTTAGCCTCTGGAAGAGGTGATGTTGCTAGTGACAGCATCCATGTAGAATAGAAGGTAGTGCTAACAGAAAACCCCATGAAAAAGTCAAGCGACTTTGATCAGAATCACATTCAAATGAACTGTGCACTTACCTTCCTGTGTGAACCAAGGGCATCACCCTGCTTCTGTAAAGGCACAGTAAATACCTATTTAGGACTTCTGGATTTTGTGTTCTATTAACACCTTTTACTCACTCTATGAAGAAATGCATCTTGGCATATATCATTCCTCAGTTCTCTTTTTCCTTAATTTTCTTAGATTCCTCATTATCATTAGCCCTGTCAACCATAGTTTTCCCTGATACCACTGGCTTCTCCTGATCTATTTCTTATATTTCATCATTTTTAATTTGTCCTGGTGTACTATGTATTTCCTTTTTTCTGTTAATTTCTTACAGCTTTTTTCCTGCCTTCCCCCCTCTTCTGAGTCAGTGTGCCAGAGGTGGCCTCTTGACTAACTGTGGAAACGTTGACTGCCAGCCAGCTATTGCAAGAATTTTGGATCACGGAATGTTATATCAACATGAATTACTTTATTAATCTGTTTTTCTATCTGTGTTGTACTTACCACAGGCAACCTTGGCATCTGGATCAATACTGAGATGAGCGTCTAGAACAGCATCACTTATCTGATCACACATCTTATCTAGAAGATAAAAAGTAGACAGACATAACATTTCATTTTTTGTTAAAAACAAAAAAAGTGACTTCTTAATAAAATTTCATTTCCAGTGGGCAAGAGAATTCTGTTTACAGAGCATCTGCCAAAAGTCAATTAGAGCAATTTATATTCTGAAAGGTATGTCTTACCTTATTTTCACTCCTCTCATCAAGTCAATCCTAACTGACATTTTACTATCATCTGCACAGGCCAGCAGCCTCCCAGGTGAGGTGACAATGAAAAAGGCCTTCAAAGGCACCCTGAAATACTAGTTTCAGGAGAACAGAAGATACAAGTAGTAACTTTGGAAGAAGTATTTAAGCAAAGACCTCTCTGTAGGGATTTTGCATTCTTTTCCTCTTTATTTTAAACTTTGTATTGCATTTTCTGTGTGAATGACCTGTTTTGATCTACATCTTATAACTGTTAGAGGTCTGCACTTAAGGCAGTGTTTACCCCTTCAGTACCTCTAGTGGGGACCTCTGAGATCTCACATGTCAACTTTTTTGGATGACAAGAGGCATTGGTCTCCCTACAAATGGGTACATGAGATTGAAGTCCACTGCTGCAATTATGCATAACTATCTGGCTCATTTGAGTTTAGAAAAGCATCTGCAAACATACTCTCAGGGACAAGCATTGGCCACTCACAAGTTTCCACAGTTATATTTTTGAGTTTTGGTCTATTCTTTAGGACAAAAGCACTGGAGAAAAAAGTTTTCACCTATTCGGTCTTTAGCACCCACTTATTGTCCATACCTGAGTATGCCGAATGCATTTGGTTTGTTAAAAGTTAATGAACAATTTAGGGAACTGTCATGATTTAAACCCAACCAGCAACTAGGGCCATGCAGCCTCTTGTTTACCCTCCCTTCCCCCCCGAAAAGGGTAGGGAGAAGCGAGAGAAAAGGAGAAAGGGAAAAAAAACTGGTGGATTGAGAAAAAGACAGTTTAATAGAACAACAATGGAAAAGGGAAATAATAATAGTAATAGTAATAGCAATAGCAATAGCAATAGCAATAGCAATAGCAATAGCAATAGCAATAATATAAATTACTACTGTTACTGTTACTGTTACTGTTACTATTATTTTTAAAAAAAGAATATAAAAGACATAAGGCATTCACTGTCCAGTGAATAGGTTGGCCAGGCCAACCCGAACAGAGATCACGGATTACTCCCCTGCCCCGGCCAACCCCCATTTTTATACCGAGCATGATGTCTGTGGTACAGCATATTCCATTGGACATTCTACTGTTCTGTCTATGCTCCTTCCCAGCTTCTGTGAGAAGTTGAAAAAAGTCCTTGACTAGTATAAACATCACTTAGCAACAACTAAAACAATATGCATTGACATTCCTTTCATAATAAATCTGAAAACACAGCAACCACTAGAAAGAAAATTAACTCTATCTCAGCTGAAATCAGGACAGGGACAAATTGTGATTCTTTGTCTCATCAGGGTAACTGAACCACATAAAAGCAATCCATATTATTTCTTCAAAAGTACAGCTTTGAATGTTGCATATCTGCAGAACCAACATGAGGAACATGAATCAATCTTCACCCACCATGATTACAAAAAAAAGTTATCCAAAATATGTTCACAGTTGGATATACAACACTGTCTGTATCAATGAGCCAGGTGCCTATATTATTTGCCTATATAATTATCTATGTAATTGCCAATCTAAAATAACTTCTTTTGCAGGACTGAGTACTGTTATATGTATGTGAACTTGAGGGCCCAAACAGGAAGTTAATGAAGAAGCATAACAGAATGTCCACCTTAAATTACTTATTTACCTTTAAAGATAATCTGGTCTGGATCAAACAAACATCAGAATGAAATTATACGGTAAGAATAGAGTTATTTTGTATCCCAAAAGATCTGTAATTCAATGCTAAGTTTAAGTGCAAACTGAATTTTAGTATAAGAACTGTAGAGTAATATATTCCAGCACAATCTAAAAGCAAGAGAAAGTGAAACGTGCTAGCCTGTAGCTTTGAATGGATGAGCCATTGTGCCATCAATACTACCTCACTCAAATACAAACTAAAAGCAGGCTAAAAGCAAAGCACAAGTGCTAAAAATATATGTGCCCCTTTTATTCACACAGCTTACAGTGACCTCAGCGTAAGATTTGCTTATGGAGGTACACCGGTCTCTTCTTCACTGGCATATTTTCACAATCTGAATCAGCAATTTCTGTACCTTTATGTTTTGGTTCTAGCGTTTCCCTCAATCAAGCTGAAGCTAAACATTTAACTGTGCATTTCATAAGCATCTGCAAAGTAAGTCCAACAATTTAGAGGCTTGAAAAAAACCCAAAACCACAACAAAAAAAAGCCAACTTGAGAGCTGTAAAGCCTGTCTTCAGCTATTTGTGCTGCACTGATCCCCAGCTCAAGCATTATCTTGTTGAAATTTTTTGCTAGTATATTTACTCAGAGAATCAGAATCCTGGTCAGTTACTTAAGTTGTGTTGCACCTTCACTGATGAAAATTTGAAGACGTAAGGACATAAGATGAAAGACAGAAACATCATGTGGTCATAATTTCAGATCCAGAAATCATTTGTGCAATGAAGTATAAAATCAGTAATGCCAAGTTCCAAAGGTTGTCATCTGACTAGTTTGTCAACAACCCGGAGGCAAATTGAGTCCTGAAGATTGCGAAATTAATGCACACCAGCAGGTCTGATGCTCAAGGAGGAATGGCATAACCCGGAACAACTGATAAGTTTTATTGCCTTCAGCTATTTGCACCATTACAACATACAGTGCAGAGTTTTAAAGTAAACAAGTGGTTGTGGTGGTTGAGGATACAATGCTACATGCTGCAGTGGTCTTGCAGCTGTTGGACTGTTCAGTAGGGGCTGGGCAGACAGACTAAAATAACTGGTCTCATACTGTGCCATACCCACCTAATGAATAAGAATCCTGAGAGTACAGATACCCAGGAAAGTCAGCTGCAAATCTTCCGTGTTTGACACCACCCTCATTTTCTCACTACTACATTTTTTGTCTTTCCTTCTATGGAAAAAGAGGTAATGTTATTTTTAGTCTTAACATTAAAATGCTCCATCTGAAGGTCCGCCATAAAAGGAACTGTTTCTACCTTTACTGTAAATTTGAATCATTAGTATGTCTGCTGGAGGTCCAAACTTAACTGATGTCATCAGTTAACATAGCTTCTAGATAGGTATTTGTGTAAACAAAGCTGTGTGAAAAATAGCTGAATTTAATGAACAGCAATTAGAGCTGAAGCATTGTCTTGCAGTCCCAGACCTGGAAAATACTTTGTACAGCTTATAGCATATGTAAATTTGTGTTAGGGAGAGCAACGTGGCAAAGAGGCATATATAGTATTACAGCAGTATCTGGAACGCAGCTCTGATAAAAATCAATGCTTAGTATTCCACACGTTTCAGAGGTTCAGCGTTCAATGATCACCTATAATAAATATGTGCATAAAGTAATATTTTTTCACTACAGAATTAAAAATGAAATTCTGACTCCAGTATATGTGGCAGCTCCAAGTCTACCTGTAGAAGACCTCACCATGCTTTTTTCTCTCAAGCAAAAGTTTAAAGTTGTCTATGCCAGATTATATTGCATACTAAACAAGTAAGACAAATTCTTGTCAAGCAAACAAAGACACTAATCTGAAGTCTATTCAAAATAATTAATTGGTTCTTTCTTTCCTCCATTGGGGGATATATGACTAAGTTTCATCAGATAGCATTCTTCAGTGCAAGAATTAATAAAAGCAAAGATTCAATCAGCATTTTTACTTACCAGAATGTCCTTCAGCAACAGATTCTGAGGTAAAAAGAAATCGCTTTTCTTTTTTTGAGGTATGAATTGACATGTCTTGGTATCTTTAGCAAGCCTGCAAATGAGAAAGACCCAAAGCAACGGGACTACAGAACAAGCACAGGCAGAAGGTGAAGTGGAAAGGTTAATGTATCTATGCAAACAGCTGATGTAATTGCTTCTGCATGCTTGTTCCTCAGAAGTTCAATAGATTAAGACTGATCTGTGTGGATTTTACAAAGCACTGCTACAGAAACTCCTTTCATAAGACTTTGGTGTTTGCTTAACCTTGGCCCTGCTAAACTCTGCAGAAGTGTTATCATTATGTGAAATGTGAACACAGCTAAAACAGAGTTCAGTGCTTTTGCACACTTCCCCAAGCCTCCATTCTTACTCTTTCTTCTAAGTACTAACTAAAAAGCACTTCAAGATGAATTTGTAAGGGCAAATGATGCTTTCTCCTAGGCATAATATCCATACATTGTACTTAGCTGCAGCAGTGACCTGTGCAGAAATGTTATCTTTCTTTATGCGAGAACAGATGTTCGTAACAGCTCCAGGTGGTAAGCTGTGCTCTTCTTCCCAAATACTATTTGTGTCAGTGCCTAAGTCAGGAGCTGCAGAGCAAGCAACAGCACGCTCTGTAGAAACAGCAACGAAGACAGTGGGTTCACTGTGAGTTACTTTGAATTCTGAGACTTTGAATTCTGATGCTTGTCAATGGTCAGGCTCTCACAATTCATTTTACAGATCCCTTTTCTCCTACCATTTACCTTGATGAAGGGGTACTAGCAGAAAACAGCTGTACTCAGATATCTAAACTAAGCGAAGAAGCGCTGCCCTGTTGGAACCACTGTTTGCCTTTGGCTTATATCAGAACACAGTGCAACAGCACACCAGAGCACCCAAGTACAGCACAGTGTTGCAAAGCTACCTAGGAACAACAACAGGTGCGTCTGGTCTTGAAAACCCTTGTCCTGCTGAGCAGCTCTACACTGCTGCAATACATTATGTTGAGCTCACCTTCTCTAAATCAGTAGTCATTTCTGAAAATGTTGCTCCATAGCCTAAGCATGTTAAACAGTAACAAAAGTGGTACTGAGATGCAGGTACGACTTTAGCTACAACTGAAGGCTTTACTGCTGGCCATCACAAGCAAACAACATCCCCTATCAGGCCACCAGCAAACATCACATGAGAGATGTGTGTTCACTCTGCAAATAAGTCTTCACTCTTCAGAAGCAGCATGCCTTCACTCCAGGACACTTCCCAGTAGGGAGGTATATGAGGTAATAAAAGCAGTAATGAAGGCAGAGCACTTAGACAAATGAGTCCAAGCCAACCCTCAAAAAAAAATACAGCAAAATTGTATTTCAGCTACAAGAATGACTGGAGAAGGCACTGCCTAACTGTGGTAACTCAAGTGGTAGCTAGTGTGCTGCAATAGGCCAGTCACCCTTGGTGAAAACCACCGCTCTACAGAGTGACACAAGAAGAGGTGACTTGGTTGGAAGAAAAAGACCATCTGCACCCCTCTTGGGTTTGCCTTTTTTTTTTTTAATCCTAGGAACAAAAGTTTTCAGCACATAACACCAAAAAACTCCAGTTCTCAGAGGACAATCATTGCTTAAGTGTGTGTGAAGGACAGCAATAAGAGGAAGACTTTAAACCATGATTATCGGAAGTGCCCTATGAAATCCGTTAACACATCTATTTCATTGCCTTTCTTTAGCTTCAGAATTTATTATGATACAATACAAAATTAAACTAGTCATACAGAGATTTGTGTACCTGGAGGTGTTTCAATTCTGTGTAATAAATAAGGTTTGAGCTCAAGTTACATGTTCCATAAAACACTTCATACACAAAGCATAGAAAAAACATTCATATGAAGAATTTCAGTTTCCTCCATCATGAATTCATATTATGCTGCATACTAAAATACTTGTGCTTTACATTGTGTCTTATACACTACTCTCCTTCAACACATACTCCTCAGCATGTCTTATAATGTAGGCTATATGTATACTCCAACCCCAGCCTCAAATGTAAGAGAAAAAAAAATAAGAAAATAGAACAGTCAACCTTTGTAAGTGAGAAACCAAAAAACAGGGGCAAGAGACAGCAGAGCAGAGAGAAGAGGTGCCAGGTTAGGAGAGACATGAAGGCAGGAGGATGCTGGAGGAAAAGGAGCCACAAGAGAAGTTGCCTGAGCAGGACTAGAGCAGAGAGACACCCATGCAGGGGCAGACACACAAAAGAAGGCACAGGGCAGGTATGCCTCCAAAGGGTCTGCAAACGGTGGAGAAGCCCATTCCAGAGGCGTGAAGACAGAAACATGGAGGAGCAATCACAACACACTGCACCCAATCCCATGCTGCCCATCACCTCACCCAAGGGACTGAGGCCAGGAAGCGGGGAGGAGAGGTGTCCAGAGGGAAGCTGGGATGTTTTCTCTATGTGATCTTTTGTCTTCTTTCGTTTTCAATGCTAGAATCAGTAATTACGTTTGTTAATTGCCAATAAATTAAGTCAAATTCCCTGCAACAGAACTGTTCCATTGCCTGTCACAGTGGGGTTTTGTTTTACAAGGCAGCTGTTCCATCCAAGATTCATCTATCACTGGTGAATTTGTTTGAGGAATATCAATTGCTTCTGCAAGAGTCATGTTTTCCTTTGCCTCTTTTGCTGATGTTTCATGATCAAGTGTAAAAAACACCATCAGTGTCAGCAGATTCAGAAAGCTGCTATGGAAAATGGAGAGATGAACTGGAAGACCTTTTAAAAATAGGATCACTTCGGCAGTTGAACTTTCAATATTGCTCTGCATCCCAGAACCTCACAAAAAAATTACTGTTGGAGCCACAGAACTGTACCTGTCTGAACTGAAGTCCATGCATATTCTGCTTATATTTGGCACACCAATTCAGTATTTCAGCCAAAGGCTTGCCCCTTCTTGTTTTAAAAATTTATTTTTGCCACAGTTCTGCTATTTTCTCTCGTCATTTATACAATACTTCAGCTTGCTTATGAAAAGAGATTGAGTTCTGAGATCTCACAGTTGAAGTAGCTCTTGTGTCTCAGTCACTTCTGTAATCAGTTCAACAATGTGTGCTCCTGCTCAGACCACTCAGGTCAGCCCCAAATGAAAATATCATTCATTCACATACCTGCTTCAGGAAAATTCTGCAGAACAAATGCTGTTCTTGTGGGCAAATGTATTCAGGCCCTTCTCTCTGGACTGTTTCTGGCACTCCACCAAGATCCCCCAAGGTGATTTCCCAGCTTGTTCTTTGCTAAGGCCCATTGCTAGTGCCTGACAGAAGTCTCCCCATACGCATGTTAGAAAGTTACTTGGTTGCTGCTTTTTTCCAGGTAAGGCCTCCCAGCTTTTCAGCTTCTTCCTCCGGCCTCTTCTTGCTTCTGAGTGCAGCCAAGATTCATGGCTTTTCTCACATTCTTCTTTCCAGGAAGATTCAAAGTTTTAGGCATATCACGCTCTCAGGCTGATCAGTTCTGGCATATAAGCATCTACCCACTTCCATGCAGACCTCAATGGGTTTAAGAGTTGACTTCCAACACCTCTCTTGAGCACAGTCTGGGGCATAGCTGAGTGATTTCCACAGGTTCTTCCAACTATTGACTAGATCATATTGTATTATTTCCAGCTCCTAGTTATGAATTGCAGAGATTTCCACAGCAGTTTTAGCATATCTGCTGGAGTCTTCCTTCCCAAAAGTCTACTACAAATTCATTCCAATTTGTAGTACATACTTAGCTGCCTATTTCTGATCTGGCCTCTGTATTCTTAGCTTCAGTTCATACTAGAACTGAGGAAAATCAGTTACCGTGTACTGGAGGTAGCATACTGTACTACAAGAATGCAGTATCGTGATGTTTTTTGGTCCAGAACATCTTGGATATCTAATTCCCATCAGCAAACTGAGCCAACTGTTTATGAATTAAACTGCATTCTCAATGTATTTTCAGACTGGAATTTTTGCAAACTATTTTCACCCCCCCAGAGTGCGTTTTTACTCTGTGCAATTTGAGTTCTTCACATGATATTTGAATTCTTCACTTTTTCTCTGGATTTCTTAGAAACACGATTATTTAGTGAATGACCTTTCTAGAAACAGAAAATAAAAAGTTTATGATAACAAATACACTGCCAGACAAAAACCTATCACAGATTGAAGTATCCTTTGAAGACCCTGATTCTCATTCAGTTACATAAGACTTCAAAAATGCAACAATTTCTCTGCCATAAAACCACTTTGCAACAGTGTTTGAATCAGGTGAGTTAGTACACAACTTGACAGGAAACTATAAGCTGTATATATTCCAAACAGACAATTATTATGGGTATGAACGAAACATGCCAACAGAATAAAAACCTGAACATAACCCAAAAGCCTCCAGTTTACAGCTCCGAAGGACAGCAGGTGGCACACAAACCTAACACCAAATGGTTTGAAATGATGGGACAAGGTTGTTTGGGCTGGTAAAAAAAACCAAAACGAAACAAAAAACGGGGGGTGGGGGGTGGGTGGGGGAGTTACTTTGGAGTTCAGATATGGATTTTAAAATATGATTTCTTAACAAAGCTGAGAATCTCCACCCACTACAGCCTCTGGTAAGTGTAAATCTTTGGTGTATATACATTAGCTGTTAAGAGCTTTGGTGGCACGTAACATGTCAACACATCATTTCTAACTTTCTTGCCTCCGGAGCGCATCAACTCAGTCACCCGTATCAGCCATCAACCTGACGATTTTAAGGCACCAACACAGACATTCCCGGATGTGAGAAAATCACCTTTAATTCAGATGTATTTAGCTCTTTTCAACAGCAGCACGACTTAGCCCTGGCAGCCCTCCTCCATCTCCCTGCGCAGCACACCCACCAGGACTTCCCCCCTCCCTCATGATGAGGCCGGCGGCTGCCGCCTCACGGAAGGCGGCGGGAGGGGGAGCGCCGCCCCCGCCGGCGGCGGCGGAGCGCACCGGGGTCATGTCGGCTGCGCAAGCCGCGGCGCCAGGCCCCGGCGGCGGGGCGGCGGAACCCGAGGCGGTGCCGATGCGCGTCCAGGGGCTGGAGCTGGAGCTGGGGAGCAGCACGCAGACGTCGCACCGGCTCCTGGCGTACAGCGACGCGCTGCTCTCCATTATCGCCACGGTGATGGTGAGCGCCCGGCCCAGCCGCGGCGTGGGGCCTGCCCGACCCGGCCCCACCGCGGAACCCGGGCAGGCGGCGGCGGGGTAGCGGGGCTCTGGGTGGGCTGGCGCCGCCGGGAGGTCTGGCAGGGCGGCCAGGCGCTGGGCCCGCCGTTGGGCGGCGTGAGGGAAGCACCCCGAGCAGCCGCAGCTTGTTCCGGGTCCCCTGGATTGCTCCCGCGGCCTGTCCGTGCGTTTGTCTGCCTGGCGCTGTCGGGGAGCCGTGCTGGCCTGTTCCCTACAGCCGCGGTCCTGCAGCGCTACCGCGAAATGTCGGGGCCCGTCCCGGAGTTTGGGGGGTGGTGTGCCGACGAGTGCGGCGGGCCGTCCCCGGGCAGCAGTGCCCGGTGGCGGGGGGAGGTAACAGCGTGGTCCCTGGGCGGCGGGAAGGTGATTCTGTCTTCTAGAACTGCAGGCTGTGGGTAGCTACGTGATCCAGGAGTATCTGCGGCCACCTGAAATTTTTAAGATTTTAATAAACCGCTCAGTAAGGGAAAGTATGTCATGTACTAACAAGGTTTTGTTATTTCAGATTTTGCCTGTGGCTCACACAAAAATACATCCTGATCAGGTATCATGTCTTCTGTTTTGTTGTTTCTCATATCTTTGCAAGTACATGTAACATCCTAATTTAGCACCCCCACTTCATTTCAAGTTCCAGACTTTCAAAAAGCCAAAACCATTAAGTAGCATTAAAGCCAACAGAAATTTCCCCTAGGGGAAGGAGCTGTGAACTTGGGGTGAAACATAAATACTGGAGATCTGTGTAATCTGCAAAAGTTGTGATATAAAGCCTGAATGAGCTGTCTATTGTAGGCTGTAGCTTTTATCCACTTCCTCTTGTATGAAAAATGAATTGCCTGTCTAACCAAAACATCTTTCAGAATATGCGTCTGCTCTTTTTTGGTAATACATCATCACTTAGAGAAGCCACTTATATATTGCAAGCTGAATGCTGGTTCCAAAATCAGGTTAGTAATAAACAGAATAAGCAAAGGTGGAAAAAGAAGACTACAGAAAATAAACTAATTCTGAAAGAAATAGGAATGTTAGGAAACATAAACTAATTATTTGAGAAACTTTACAGGGTTTTTTTTTAATCACTATTTCTTTTTCTGCTCTTAAAAAACAGACCTAGATGCAAATACTTTGGCTCATTTAGTTTAGGAAACTCAAGTATGATCCATAACATGGCAAATATGCCGTGTGAGTCTATTTAAGCCATTGTGGAGGTACATGCAAAATTTGCTGTGGTTAAGCCCTCTCCTTCCTCATTGTTAACAATCATCCCATGAAAACCTGTGTGATGCTTCTACTCCAGAAGCCAGTGCTAAGAAAATAAAAGAGGCATTTTGTGGCCAGCCCTCCTCTGAAATGCATTATCACAATAACAGTGATGAGACAGCACATAAATGAATCACAAGATGAACAGAGCATTGGGAAGCCTTCTTACAGATTGAAGAGATGTGTTGGTACACCATATGCCACTACACATTTCAGCATACTTTTAAGTGTCTAATAAACCAGTTCCTCGGCATGGTAGTAAAAAGATTGTTGGAAGAGAACTGCATTCTTTGCAGGCATTTTCAAAAAATTTATTCTGTGACTGTCCTTCCTCATTTGCAGATATTGTTAGCAATTTCACATTGTAACATTTAACTTTCCATTATCTCTGGGTGTCTCTGTTTCAGAAACTAGGTGAAAGTGTTCAGCAATTTCTTCTAGCAAAAATTGCAGTCTACTTGATGACCTTCTTAATAGTCACAGTGGCGTGGGCAGCTCATGTAAGGTAGGAACACAGTGTTACGTCCAAAGTTAAAGAAAAACTATTGTTTAAAAGGACAGGAGCTAACCATGTGTATGATACATTCCTGTCTTGATGATATATTTCTGAATTGTCTTTTGTTAGATCACATAACATTCCTTGTAAAGAAATGCTACCCTAAGCAGTGAGTAACAGTACTCTTACACCACTTACACAGTGATACAGAGAAAAACAACCATCATACATCTTTTAAATTAGAGTTACTCTTCATATTCTAGATGGAATCAAACTTCTAATTATGCTGAAAAAGCATGACTTTGTAACTTGTGTGTTACACAAATAGAGGAACTGATACAGCACAGCTGGCCTAAAACTTGTCTCTCTCAGTCCTCAGCACTGTTTCTCACAAAATCAATTGTAATGTTGCAGATGCTGCATTTTATAGTGCTGTGGACGCTGTCACCTGCCTGGATCTTGGTAGTTAAAAAGAAATTGACACGCCAGCATCATACTGGAATCAGGGCAATTTTTGTTTGAATTTTGAAATGTACAAATGTTACTATATTCTTTCCTTAAGTGGATTGACTGCACCTAATAGAGGTGTGCAACCTGTAATTCAATACTTGAAGCTGATACTTCACATCGGTGCTTTTATCACATTGCTTTCCTTTGCTTGCCTAAGTAAATGCTGAGATGTAGTCTTTGAATAGTTCAGGGTTTTGTGGAGGGTTGGTGATTCATACTAATGATTCTAAGTGACGCTTCTGTGGATCAGGAATTTCGTTAACAAAGTGTGGGGCAGTTTGGAAGAAAAGCTTGCTTTCTTTGCTTAATAATAACTGTGCTGTATCTTCAGGAGAAGAAGGGCTTAGGTCCCTACAGAACATTGCTTCATCTGACATCCTAAAAGTCAGTCTGCTGCCTATACTTTTATTTTGGCATCAGAGCATCACATGGACTTGTTCATGCTCTTGTGTGAGCAGTGAACAGTGCCTGCTGGTGAAAGTCTGCCTTTGTTCATGCTTCAGAAGCATTTGCTTGAGCAGTCAGCACAGGCTGTCAGTCTCCAGTTCCTTCTGGGCCTTGCCTGTGTTTAAGTAAAGAGATGATTAATTGACAGCTAATTATAATTGTCCTGTGGCTCTCAAGCCTTGTGCAGCTCACTAGCAGTTTACTGGCTGTCCTGTCCCAGGTGTGTCAGCTGGCAAAAGATAGAGCTGTTCTGGAACAAAACTGCTGTGGAAGAAAGCAAACCAGTAGCCTGACCTGTGACTTGGCTGCATTTCATCCTATAGTGAAGTGGCAATTCTTCCAGAGAATCGCCATCAACTCCTGCTCCCAAAACACCCCTGTATCTTCCATTTTCCAAGGAATTATATCCATTTCTAGCTCGCTGCCTTGTTAGGTTTTTGGTATGTGACTCAACGTGTCAGAACTGACATCTGGATCACTTCTTCACAGATGAATTGGCTGTTAACAATGGTGAAACTTACTTCAAAGTAAATATATAATTTCAGGTGTAGAGGAAAGATAGAGTAAGGGGGGGGAAAAAAAAGCCAGTTTGCTACATCATATGCCACTTGTCCTTCAAATAGAAACGAAGTTCTTAATAACTGCTCCATGATTGAACTTGACTGTTTGTATCTTGCTTTTCAAATTTTTCAAACAAATTACTTCCATGTTTGAGCTAATGATTTTTGGTAGCACCTGGACTACTTGTATAAATTCTGGAGCAAAGGAAATCAGGTTCCCCTATAATATCATAAATGTACAATTTGTATACAGGGTTGTAAAACATATTTTGGGAGTTGGCTTATTCATGATATCTTGGCCTTCCCTTGACAGGTTGTTTCAGGTGATAGAACATATAGATGATGTCCTTGCTCTTCTAAATCTGGTAAGTCTTGTCAGACACACTGGATATTTAACTAGCAAGTTAAGTACAAGTCACTTTTTCTTAAGTCTGTATGTACCTGGTCAAAAGTTTCTAATTTAAATAGCAAAACTGCCAAATTTCCAAGTCAGGAAGATACAAAGAGCTTGAATTCTTCCTTGCCAAAGTGGCTGATTGATAACTAACTTGCTTTTAACTTCCACATGTTTTACTATAAGCCAAAAGAAGCTCTGCAACAGGTTAGTCTGAAGTTCATCTGCGAGAACGGAAGAGGCACCTATGGCAAAAGCTTTTGACTCAGTTCATCTGTGTCCAGCTGAAGTATCTGTCCTCCAGGCTTAAGAAAATGAAATGCTATATCTTTTGTGACAAAACAGTGATAGGTTTGAATTATAGTTATGTTTTCAGTCATTTCTCTGTTTAAGTTGCTCAGAAATTCATTTTGAAGCTTATTTGAAACAGGATTATATAATCTTTCAAAAAATACCACTGAGAGACCAATCTCTGAATCAGTGTTTTGAGCTTTATGCTTGCCTAAATCTTATCTTTTAAAAATTCTTTGTTTATTTGAGTATGTTTTTTAACAAACCACCCTTTAATATCTTGGTTATTAATAGTTGTAATGGGATGCTGCAATGGTGAACATATTCTTGCTTTCAGGTAGAGCTTTGTATTTTGCTATATTCTTTAAAAATATCTTCTCTGGCAGTGTGCAGCCACAAAGTTAATTTAATTTGTTTTGTTAATAAAAATACTGAGTTTAAACTCCATGAGGTAACACTGCAGGAAATATGTTGGAGGACTAGCTTAAGGCATGTAATTCTTAACGTAGCTTTCAAAGCAATGCATTTCTTTGTGATTGAGGTGTTTTGTGTTTGTTTTGTTTTTTTTTTTAATTTGGCTTTTTTATATATGAAATATTTGTGATCAGAGATTAGTGTTTTTGACAAATCAGAAACACGCCTTTACGAAGTGTGGTGCTTTTGGCATTGATACTTTAGAAAGCAGTCTGTTAAGAACCATAGCAAAACTTTTACCTGTGGTATTTGTAACAAAACTGTAGTGTTTTCTGAAATAAGCCTGTACAGTTTGGACAGCAAACATGGAAGACGTGTACAGAACTAGCCATTTGTTACAGTCAAAGCTCAGCAACATCAGAAATATGTTTTTTTTCATGACGCAGCACAAACATTTGATGTGTTTGTGGTGCATTTTCTGGACACATCTTTAATGAGGGAATTGCTTGCTTTGTATTTTGCCTAGTGTTTCAGTACACTTTTTTCTTTTTTAGGCTTGTATGATGATCATAACTTTCTTGCCATACACAGTAAGTACTTTTTTAAAATTTGAAATACGTTTAAATTACAGGGTTTTTTCCATTGTTTATTTGGAAAGACTCTGCCAAAGTATTCAGAAACCCAGGAAAGTGTTGTTATAGTATAACCCTGAATCCATAGTAATAGTTAAGCCTTTTTAAAATTCATGAGGACATGTTATAAGCTTCAATTACTGCATGTTATGGACCTGACAGAAAATGAGCATTCTAGAAGAAAAATTATAATCATGGAAAGTCATAGCTGCCCATGATTTCTTTTAAAAAAGCAGCTGTATTGAAAAATGTGAAAGTTGCCTGAGGAGAATTTTGCATTTTGTAAGGGAACTAAAGCTGTATTTCGAATTCCTCTTTAGATGACAGAACATTTTCCTTTTGTAATCTAGACAGAGTTTCTGGTATCACTTTTGACTTATTCAGCAAGGTTGATTCTGGCAGCCAGTCATTCATTTTTTAAATCTGCAAATTTGATGTTTTGCACAATTTCTGCTCCGATGAGCTTTAGGCCTAGCAAGAGTATTTGCAACTGAACACCAAATTAGCAGAACAAAACAGTTGCTTAAAATGCATTTATATGACAGACACCTGTTTCTCTGTGGATATATCTGTGTTATATATTAGTCTGCAAAGAATAAGGCTGTGGTCAGTAAAACAATCTCTATATCAGCAACAGCACATACTTTTTCCTTTGCCTTGAAGCTGAAATAATATTTGGAAAGTTGTTGATGTTACCCTAGTAGTACTCCCTGCTTTTTTTTTCCCCCTAATGAAGCTGCAGAAATTAATACAACAGGGAGCCATGGAGATAGAGAAATTAAAAGATTCAAAAAGGTATCCTAATATCAAGAATTTTCACAGCTATGAACATCTTGTCCACTGAAAATACTGTTAAACTTCATGCTCAGATACAACCCAGTCTGTAGTGATTATGGAGACAGTGTCAGAGAGGTTAAGTTTTTGCATTATCAACATGGGAGCAAACCCATCTCTCCAGATGCCTTTGGTTAGGATGCCTGCATGTCTTTGTGACTAGAAATTGCATTTAGTGGAATTATGTTGAAATGCAAAGTATTATTTAGGTTTTTGAGTTTCAGTATTGAATGAAGAGTACTTTAATTTCTCTACTGTTATTCCAACGTTGCTTCTTAATTAAATATTTGATCTAGTTGCATTTTTTTTTTCTAGTTTTCCTTAATGGCCTCCTTTCCAGAGGTACCTTTTGGCATTTTCCTGTTCAGTGTCTGTGCTGTTGTTATCGGCCTTATACAGGTATTGGAGCTATCCATTTACATTTTCACTTTTAAATGGATTTTCTTGAGTAGAACTAAAATTATGTTTCTCAACTATGGGTGTAAATTGCTAAATATCTTTTTTGTTTGTATAGAATTCTTTTTCAAAGTTGTGCCTGTTGTGGTAGTGTAGTATCTGTATATAAGATGAAAGTGTGCATTGCCACTGTCCTGTGAAGCTGATTTATGCAACTAAATCAGCTGATCTCAAAGTCCACAGAATAGTAATTCCTTTCCCAGTCTTTAAAAATGCCTTGGGGAAATAGCAAATGACTTTTCCTGCTGAGGTTCTTACAGAGCTGTGCAGCAGTGGCTGAGTGAACATGGTCTTTAAGCCTCAATCCAATGGCACTGTTTTTCTCCTGGTGCAGTTCCTTGTCACTTTCTAGTCCTTATTGTGGAGGTCTTCATTCCTCTCCATGAGGATCCATGGTCATGGCAAGCTCTGCTGAGGAGACTAAAATCTTCACATGCAGTGTATTGTGAAATCTCAGAGTTTCTAAGACCAGCCCTCCATGTGGGAATGAAGAATAAGGTTGAAAGTGTTTTGGAATTTGTTGATTTGTAGTTTTACATTTGACATGCTGCGTATACTTGTATGTAATAACTTCAGTAATGCTCTTCTCCTTGCAGGCTGTGATAGTAGTATATGGATTCTATCACCCGCACTTACTGAATCAACAGATACAGGTGTCTGAAAATCAGAATTTCTATAAACATCATATCTTAAAGATTATCCTGAGAGGACCAGTTTTATGCTTCTTAGCAGCCATCTTTTCTTTTTTCTTTATTCCTTTGGTAAGTTCTCCTAGTAAGGGAAAAACTTTGATGCAGCAGTTTATATTAGTTGTATTCAGGACCCTGTTTTAAAATAATGATGTCCATGTTAAATGTGCATAATTCTCAGTTGCCAGTTCTGTGGTGTTGTAACCATGGCTGCTTCTTCACATTGAAGGTTTTCAATTCACAGATACCAATCTGTAATTTGATCCATGAGTTTGAATAGTTTTGAAAGAATATTCTGCTACAATATTTGCTTTATTTGCTCTGCCTGATTTTTTTAATGCTTCTCTTAATTAGAAGCAGGTCTTCTAAACTGTAACATAGCATCTTGCTTATCATAAGTAGGTGAGATAATGTGGAAGGTTACGTGAAATAAACATCACATTGCACAAACTGAAGACAAGGGAATATAATTGCTGCACTAACTCAGGGTGTAAGAGCAAATATGTTAAGTAGACTAGTTAGCCAACCTGCATCTCAAAACAAATGGTTTTGGCTAAGGCCTGGGCTTACACAGCCTTTTTCTCTGCCGTCTTTGTTAAAGGGCTGTGAGTTGCTCCTGCTTGCTAATAGGTTTTGTCTTTCTCAGAACTCCCAACTGGAATTGAAATGCAGTTTTTGGATGTATCCTGAGCTTCTGTTCCTCTGTCTTGTTCTTTAGGAAAAGGTGGATTTAACTGAATTTTGAGAAAGATTCCATGGGAATTAGCAGTGTTTAAATAATCCCCAAATTTGGGAGGAATCAGGTTGCTGTTGATAAAAGGGACAGTTATGAGTCCAAACGTGAAAAGGCCTAATTTTAACTGAAAATATGTTTTCCTCTTACACCCTTACTTCCCTCTTCTCCCTTGCCTTGTTCACCAGTGTTTTTTCTTTTAATATTAACAACAGTGAAACTAGTCTCCAAGTTGCTCTTGTGCTTAGACCTGTGCAAAGCCTTGGTCTTAGGACCCACTGTGAAGTCTTTGGGACACAAGCAGTAGAATCACAGAGTATCTCAGGTTGGAAGGGACCCATAAGGATCATGTGGAATAGTTCTCCAACTTCCAAAGAAGTCATTACTGCATTTTTGTTAGCAAAATTATTTCCCTTCTTTTAGCTTGCTTTGTTACTGGTACTAAATTAGCTATCAAAAAGCAGTATTAGATTGCACATGGAATATTCAGGAGGTGCATGTACATTTCAGGTGAGCCTTTTCCATGTCATAAGACCAAGATTTGTTTTTCTCAATGTCATTATACCTCAAGATTGAGAGTAATAATTTCATATTAAATTTGGAAGGTAATTTATATTTTGATAACTAACTTTAAACTGTGTTAATTTTCCTCTCCATAGTCTTACGTACTTCTTGGGCTCGTAATCGTTTTTCCGCATCTCACTCGATTCATTACATGGTGTAAAACCAAGATTGTTGGTGAGTAACAATAGTCATAGGAGTATGTTCAGATATGTTATTAGGTTGTCAACATGTTATCCAAGCAGCATGGAATGAAGTAATTTTAGTTCTACTTCGATTTTCAGTCTTGGAACATAGTGATTTTGGGGTTTATTGCCGTGCTTCCAAACAGTTACTCTCTTGCTCCTTGGTTTCCCTTAATTTGTGACTAGATTTGTGTAAGGCACAACACATTCAAAGATCATTTATGAGCGCAAAAACCTCTCTGGTTTGTCCTGAACATGCACATGCATACACACAGACAAAAGTACATAAATCATGGCTGCAGGCCATCTATCCCTTTTCCTGCCTAAAAAGGGAGCCATGGGGATTGAAGAATATAGGAAGCAAGCTCTGTGCCTCTATCCCTTTCTTCCCAGCAATACTGTATGGTCCCACATTTTCAAACTGGCAAGCAGAGCACCTATAAATCAAACTTTTTCAGGGTAATTAACTGTTTAGGGTGTTACAGCTCATTAATCTAACTGCTGTGGTCTAAAAGTGTGCCTTCACACATCACTTAAGTCTGCCTAAATCCATGCTTCCTTCCCTCACACTTCTTGCGTATGTTCCTCCTGCCCTCCTTGCGTCAGCACTAACAATTGCACAGCCACACCAATAGCCAGAGCTGTTCTTAAACTCCACTGAGAAGGAGGTTGCCAGTGCCAAAATAAAGGAGAGGGTGGTGTCATGCAGCCTACTCAGCCAAAAGGTGGAGTGTTCCTCTTTGAGAGCAATACAAAATGACGACAAAAACACTGAATGTGTTGGAATCTGCACTCCCGAGGTCAGTCAGAAGAATAACACCTTTGTGCTTCTGCTGCTGGTGTTCAGCCTAGTACAAGTCCATCCATGTACACTGCAAATGGGAACATACTTTTGACTCCCTCATGTGGCAGCAATAATAGGGAGGCAGAAATGCTTTGAAACAGCTACAGCCAGACTCTCGAGAGCCAGAGAATAAACACATACAAATATTGCCTGTCCCTACAGTGACAAGGGCACTGCAGTTTGCAGTCAGGTCATGTCTATATACATCTCAGTCCATCTGATGGCTGACATAAATTACTGCTGTATTGACTATGTTGTGATTACACTTACTTTTCATTCCATTCCTCTCCTTACTTCCTGTGGAAGCTGTGAGATTTTTCTTTGTCCAATCTATACTCCGGAAGTAGTGCAGCTTGGCTAGCTGGGCAGTTCAGAGTCCAGTCTTCAGGGGTGTGTTTAACATTTCCTATAAAAGTTCCAGAGCCTCACCTTTTGACCAAAGACTGGATTTATTTTAAAGCAGGCCATTTGATGTCCCAGTGCAGTCCCCATGCTCTAGTGAGTTTTTTCTGCTATGCAGTTTAAGTTCTCCACATTGTCTTAAAGGACCTACAGTTATGAGGGCTTCCCGAGGCACAGCATCAGATTTCTTTAGCTCAAGTGTTTTGTTTGATTACAGCTTTGAGTTGTTACTCGCTTTGTGGAAATGGTCTGCCATACAGTTTAAAAAACAGGGCTTTTTTGTCCCTGAAGCACTTGTTGTCCTGAAAGCAACAGGAACTTCAGGGAGAGACTCAGCTGTGGAAAAAAGTGAAATGACTGACCTGTGTGGATGAACGGCACCCTTCTTTCTACAGAAAGATTTTGGCAGGTGGGGAGAAGAAGAAAGGGAGGTCACAGTAGGTTGCTTGACTACCTTGTTTTATACTAGTTGATTTTGTCTTTCATTAGTAAACATCTGGATTTGTTTTCAGGTCAGAGAGATGAAGAGGAGGAACACTGTAGCTTAGAAACCTTCAGTTTTTACCTCAGTGAGCCTCTGAGTAAGGAACGGGTAGAAGCGTTCAGTGATGGAGTCTATGCTATTGTAGCAACCCTGCTCATTTTGGATATATGGTAAGGCTTTGTATTGCCTCTTACACATTGTGTTGTTAAATATAATATTAACTTCTGTCTATATATAATATTCAAGGAAATAAAATTAATCAAACATTGTCTTTGACTTCTAAAACCTGCAGTGGTTACTTTAAGTTTGATTTTCTGGAAAGATACAGAACACAAACAAAGATATTTCTAATGCCCACATTTCAGCAGTAGTGGTCATCAGTCTATTTAATGTATGTTGGGGTGGTGAATCTTGAAGAACAAAGCTTCCTTTTTGCTTAGTCATGTTTTCAGATAAAAGGGTTTTATCAACAAAAGCTGTTTAGTCACTGCGGCACCTTTATTACGTTAACCTAAAGGAATGCCAACTTACTTTCAGATTTCCTTTCAGAACTAATTTATTTGCAGAGCTGTTATTTGAAATGCTGTTTTTAAGTTACAAATTAGAGAACTACAAAGTGGATGCCTGTTGTTCCCTGCTTGCTCAGAGTAAAGCAACATAGTTCAGTGTTGCTCCAGTGTTGCTCCAGGTGTGTTTTTGTAACAGTAATATGCAGAGTAAAGTTTTCTCTCCACAGTGAAGACAATGTCCCTGATCCCAGAGAAGTTGAGGAGAAGTTCCATGGCAGCCTTCTTGAAGCTTTAAGTGAATATGGGCCAAACTACCTTGCCTACTTTGGCTCATTTGTAACAATTGGTCTCCTGTGGTTTGTCCATCACTCACTTTTTCTTTATATAACAAAAGCTACACGATTAATGGGACTGCTTAACATACTTTCATTGGCTTTCATTGGTGGCCTTCCGCTAGCTTACCAGCTAACCAGTGAATTTGCAGAGAAGTCTCACAATGAAATAGAAGCCATTCAAGTCAGCTGTGTTACCACTTTCTTTGCTAGCATATTTCAGTTTGCAATATGGACTACAGCCCTCCTCCATGAAAGGGAAACTTTGCATCCTTTTGCTAGATATGGTGGCAAGGAGCATGCCTTCATGTTTGCCAAGCTGGCTCTCTACCCTTGTGTAAGCCTTGGGGCCTTCTTTCTAACATGTTTGTTAAGTGAATTTAGCACAGCAATTTTCCATCTTATGCAGATTGTAATCCCATTTGCTTTTCTTGCCTTGCGCATTTTTGTTAGAATTTCTTTAACTATCATAAAGTCTGTGATGTCTCTCTCCAGACAGAAGGTTGTATTGTTAGAAGAAGAGGAGGCATGTTTGTCTTCTACTGAAACACTGTCCTAAATCTCCACGCAGTGCATGTGAAGTTATAACATTAACTTCAGTTCTTCTAACTTACATTATCTTCATTGATCTAAACCAAAGCCAGCATTGGCCATAACTGGGGGATATGTAAGTTTTACCTGGTCATGCTTGAGACCCTTTCTCCAAAACCTGTAATTGAAAACATTGGGTATTGGGATACAAAGAAAAGCATCTTCCCCATCCTTTAGAGTTACTCTTTAGGAAAAAAATGCTGCTTGACATGTAACTGCAGTGATGATCAATTAAAAAGTGCATAAACAGATGCCCAGTAAAATGGCCTTTTTTCTGACATATGGCAGTGGTTATGGCAGCCAAACACAGATACAGAAGCTGGTTATGCTATTGTAACATAGGCAGTGAAGCTTAGAAGACATGGAGATCTCTGGATTTCTGGATGCTGCATCGTGGTACAATGTTTGTGCATACAGGTTGCTGGTTTCCCCTTTTTTTTTTTTCCCAATGGTTACAATGTCTCTTCTGCATAGTCACAAACTTGTGATAGCCTTTGGAAAACTACTTGTGTTTGAGTAGCTCTGAGCATGAGTTTAGATGGGAGTTGCAATTGTGACTCGTATGCAGTCTTCCAGGCTACCTGAACACAAGTTCTTCAGGCATATCTGTTCTTTCAAAAAAGGATGTATTTAACAAATGAGGATTCATGTGGCTATGGATCCAAGGTTTGAACAAGCTTTGGTATCTCCCAGGGAAGAGATTGAGACCTGTGGGACTAGAGGTAAATTTGTTTTTGGTTCTGAAGCAGCTGCTCATCTGAAATGAAAGGTTTGGATTGCTCAGGCTTTTTGTGTCTGTTTTCATGCCTGTTGAAAGGAACATCCTTCTTTTATTCTGAAGGCATGATGTCATATTCAGAGAGAGTATGAGACTTTCCTGCCACATATGAGAATTCCCCATCCAGTAAGGAAGTTGAGTTTTTCCCTAAGTAGAGGCTAACTAAGGGATCCCACAGATTTCTGAGTCTCAGCAAGACAGCAAAGGAAAGGAACCCTGTAGAAGTTGCAGTCCATGGCATGTTGAATTTTTTTACACTTATGTGCAGTTTGATAGCTTTATGCTTATCAAATGTTATCCTGCAGAGAGCTGTACAGAAGGAATGGGCAAAGTCATCTCACTGCTGGCTGCCCTGGAGGCCTTTACATTTCTTTTTGGCAGAGACATTAGTTTGTATGTTGAACTGTCTTAGTGCCTGATAACTTTCATGCCACATTTAAAGGCATTTGAGGGATTTTGTTGTTCCTCTTAAAAAGAATTAAAAAAATACTGGGGCAAAGGATGCCTGAAGTAATTGTTAGTGAAAAAAAATTCAGATATCTCATTTCAGTTGAGATCAGTCTTGAAAGCACTTGTGCTTTTGATTTGAAGCACCTTGGTACCAATATGTAATTGTTAGTATTACGTACTTACTGTGAGAGTATGTTCAGACACTCAAGGGGTTTTATACCCGGTTGAGGTTACATGACTTACAGTAGGATTCTGCATTGTGTTGTGTATCACGGGGTTGTTCTGATATTTAATAAAAGCACTTTTGATTCTATATGGTTTTGTTTCTAATGTGCAGTGGGCACATAATAAGCAGTGAATATGTGTATAATAAATTTCAATCAGTGAAAAAACAAAGCTCCTAGCCCTTTATTTCTACTCTGCAGTTGAAACTTAAGTCTGATGTCTACAATTAAAACAATGTTGGACATCTTTTTATTTTTTTCTCCTTCAGAATAATCAAGGACCTTTCCAACCTCAACCATTCTGTGACTTTGTGTGAAACACTCAAAAGCTTTTAATGTGATGTAAAGAGAGGTTGATTCTACTTCTGTTGGTACTTAAGGAAAATGAGACCTGAAACTGAATCTGACTAAGGAGTTTCAGTCCAGTGTTTACAGGGATGCTTTGAAGAGCAGTGAATTGCAATGTATAAATACTACAAGGAACTGTATTGGCTAAGTAACGCATTTTTCCTTTTTTCTTTACCCCACTTGCAAGTAAGTAATTTGTTCTGCAAAAAGAACAATTTATTTTTTTTTTAGTCTGTAGTCAAGATACCATTATTCAAACCAATTTTAGTAGTATTTCAGAACCTGATCTTGATGGCAAACTTGACCTGAGGTTTTGTATAAACAGAGTTGGTTTAGGATCATTCTGATAGTTTTGGTAAGTTCTCAAGAAACAAACTGCGTTTCAGAATGAGGCATTAATTTGAATTGTGTTATCTCAAGTAGAAAGAGCATTCCCAAATCTAAGTGTAACCAGCTGCTTTTCACAGAATTACCAATGACCACAGGTCTCTAGAAAAATAAAAGTGAAACACTTACAATGATTATAATAATCCCAGAATCACAGAATGGATGAGGTTGGAAGGGACCACTGTAGACTCTCCTGTTTAAAATAGGGTTGGCTACAGCTGGTTACTAAGGACTGTGTCCAGTCTGACTTTGAGCATCTGCACAGATGGAGACACCACAGTCACTTAACGGGTCAGCCTGTTTGAATGTCCAATTGCCCTTAGAGTGAAAAAAAAGGGTTCTTTTTTCTTCAATTTAAAAGGTATTTCCCTTATGTCAGTTTGTGTCCATTGCTTCTTATCCTGTCACTGGGCACCACTGAGAAGCAATCTGGCTCAGTCTTTGCTCCTCCCCATTCATGAACATTGATAAGATCCATCCTGATCCTTCTCTTGCAGGCTGCATAGTCCCAGCTCTCTCAGTCTCTCCTTGTATGAAAGATGCTCCAGTCCCTGCATTGTCTCTGTTGCCCTTTGGTGGACTCGCCTTAGAATGCCCACGTCTCTCCTGTACTGGGGAGGGGAGAGCTGGACACAGCATGCTGGAGATGCTCTCACCAGTCACCTCCCTTGACCTGCCAGGGGCACTTAGTTCCTAAGTCCAGGAGGCTGCTGGCCTTCTTTGCCAGAATAATGGTTTTAATTAAATAAAATCTTTTGAAAGCAAAGAAGTAAAATTGCAGTAAAACTTCCCTTCTAATGACATTGAAATTTTTTCTCTGTGGTACTGGTATCACCAGTCAGGAACAATTGCCTCCTAAACTGAATAGGTCAGGTTGGACAAAATGTGGTCATGCATGGGAGGGGTTTGAGAAGTCCATGGTCTCTCAGTTCAAAACTGTGATTCCATAATGACAGCTGCTTCATTTGTTCAGACTGGTAGGCCTTGTTAATGGATTCATGTTCAAGATTAATCCACTGAAGACATTAAAAGATGGTAACAGCCACTTGCAGCACTGTCATTTCTGCTTGCCATAAAAAAGAGTGCTAGCTGAAAAATTCTATTAAAAGACTGCTGAAGGATGCAGTTTTAGTTTGGAGCCTTCAGAATAATGATAAGTGTACAGAGCTCTTCATTTACTTTAAAAGAGTAACAGTCATAGCTGGAGTTCTTTGCAGAGACAGGATTTGTATTTAATCACTATAAACATTGTAAATGGTTTACAACTTTTTTCCATTTTATTTGAAAACAACTGAGTGCAAATAATTCTCTTACAACTTACAAAGAAGCTGTTTCTTACAACTTACATGTAAGTTTGGAGCAGACATAGTCAAAGGTATTGTTTGGCATCTGATAAACCAAGAGCAGCACTTGCAATTGGATTTTTCAGTAAAATAGAGTCAATCACCAAGAATTTTGGACTTGCTTAGTTTGATTTTTCAGTGTGAGGGTACTTGACAGTAGTGTGCAAAGCTTAATTGCAGCCTTCAGCTTGGTAACCTGTAGGGTTACTCAGGAGAGTGTCAGGTAAACGTGACTTATTTGTTTGCTACTATTGAATGGGGCACAAAGACAAATGTTTTTCTGGTGAGAAGAAAACATACAGACCTCTTTTAATGCTTATAGTTTGAGATTTTATTGCATGGTGCCATTTACTCCTCCTTTTCTTCTCCATGTGTAATGGTGTAGCATCATGACTTGTAGTCCAGGTTGCCTGCTGCATCAGTAGTGGAAGACCAGAACATCTATACTATCTGTGTGTCATCAAAAGAAATGAAAAGCAGTAGAGATTTTTCCTCGGAGCTTTACTGCTTTCTGTTTAAACATCCAGCATACGGATGTCATTCAATTAGTTGCTCAAAATCATTAAAAAATGGAGCATTTTGTTGCTTTGAATAAATCAATCTCAACCAGTAACTCAGTAAACAAATGCTCAAAAAATTATTTAGTGCTAATTCACAAAGGCACTGGCTGTTACTGACATACTCCTTCCGTAGAATTGATTTTTTTTAGAAAGATGTAAAACATGCTTCTTTTTTCTCATCCTGTCTTAGGAGTTTGGAACTTTTAACATAGGGGACTTATTTCCTTTTTTAAAAGTAATTTGTATTTAGCACCCACATTCATGTGAGTGACAAAACCAAGTCAGCAATGAATTTGTTAGCCTGGGTCATTAGGTGTTCCAGACTGGTGGCACACAGAAAAGGCTTGTTAGACGGCTGATGAAATATTCAATGTATTTCAAAATAAGTGATGCAGTAATTCAAGACCATCACAGTTTGCAACTTTTTTCTTTGTAGTAGTCAGTTGAAAAAACACTTCTGGCTAATATATGATGTAACTTGAATTGTTTGCTTTTAAAACTGGTATACTAGCATCTGGGGAAATGCCAGGCTGGGCTCTAGTTCTGCAAGTGCCAGTCTCCAAATCAGCATGTGTTCTCTTCGCAGATCAGCATAAAGGCTCCTAGTTCTACTATTGCTGCTTTGTGTTTTGGAGATTTACAACATTTACTTAAAATCATGCCACTGTTGGGTATGTAAGGATTTTAAAACTCTCATCTGGACATCCTGTGGACAAAAGTGGCTGAATTGGCAATCATTGTGCCACTAGTAACTTCACTGGTTTGTTACTGACTCGGCATTGAGCTTTGTGGTGAATTACTACGCCATTAACAACTTGCATTGGTGTTTGGAACTAAAGTGATATCCATCCAGCAGTGACGTCTCATTTGTAATGCTCCAAGTGTCTCTCATAGTTCTTGCTACTGAAAGTAAATAAATAAATGTTAAAAAAAAAAAAGCAAAAACCCAGAAGTGACAGGTTACATACATTCCATCCATGAAAGCACTTTCAGGTCTCACTGATATAGGACATAAAACAATAATTAAAAAACTTCATGATACTACAAATGAATGGAATACTAAAAATCTTCCAACAGGCTCCCTAAAGAGAGAAACATTTCAGACCTCTTTTAGTGGAAGAATTTCAATTACCTGTGGCTTGATTAGCAGAAAACAGCACAGACAATTAGCTTGCAGGGAGTTTGATAACCATATCTTTACCTTTTCACTGCATATGTTTAACTTTACGCAAGGATTTGAAAATGATGGCACTAATGAGCAGTCAGCAAAGATTCTGATTCCTTAATTTTATGAGAGAATATGAAATGTAACTCAGATTTCTTAGTTGCCCCGCATGTAACAACATGATTTTGTTCAGGTTCCAGAACCAAACATCCAAGTTTGGTATGCTTCGTATGTAGTCTCTGCTAACGTGCCCTTTGCCCTCAGGCTGTCCGTGCAGTCCGGCAGACTCTCCGTGGGGCAGGAGCGGCCCGAAGCCACCGACCCCGCCGTGTGACGGGCTGGTGCCTCTCCCCGCTCCTCCCCATTCGACACCGGGACGCCGACGCCACGGAAGGCTCCCGAGGCTGCGGGGCACTCCCCAGGTGCAAAGGAAAAGCCGGGCCCGCTCCCTCCCGCGGCGGCCGAGGGACAGCTCCACTGTTTCCTCTCACGGGGGAACGAGCATTGTCCGTTTCGTGACGTGACGGCTCCTCACGCCTGCATGACGCGTGACGAGACACTGGAATCTGAGCAGGACGGTCAACACATTCCACACTACGCTTAACGCCCCCTCCCTCCGCGCCCACCAGGGCCGTGTGGCTGCGTCGCCCCGCCCCTCAGGTGAGCGGAGCTATCCCCGTCTTCCGCCCCGCCGCCGCTCTGTAGGCGTCACTTCCGGCCGCTGAACCATCACCGCCAGGATGATCCCGCCGGTGCAGGTCTCGCCGCTTATCAAGGTGAGGGCGGCGGGCCGTTGCCGTGGCACCACGCGGATGTCCCGCTGCGCTCTGAGGCGGAGGGGTGGCCGGGGACCTCGATGGGCCGGGCCGGGAGGGAGGGGGGGAGGGAAGGCTGGCGGCAAGCAGACAGGCGGCGGGCCGAGCCGGGCCTGGCCTGGCCTGGCGGTGCGTGTGAGCCGAGCGAAGGGCGCGTCCTTGTCTTTGCCTCCCGCAGTTCACTCGGTACTCGGCCCTGCTGGTGGGGATGATCTACGGGAAGAAGCGATACGGTGAGTGCAGCGCCCCGGGCGGCCTCTCCCCCTCCCTTGCACGCCCCGCAAGGGCACCTTGAGGCGGCCGGTGCGGGCCGCGCAGCCGCGGGCTCGGCCGCCATTTCCCCCGGCCCGCCGCAGCGGCAGCTGCATAGGCCTTGTCGAGGTGGCCCTTAGAGGCGGGCTTTTACTGCTTTGGAGACACAGATTCGCATGAAATATGCCTTTGTGCCAGCGAAACTGTTTTTTTTTTCCTCACTGAGAGAGCTGGCAGGTGCAGAGATTTGTGCTGGGTGCTAGAAATTTTGTTTTAAAGCAAATGTGTTAATGACAGACTACCTAAAGCCTATTGCTGAAGAAGAGAGAAGAATAGAAGCTGAAGAAAAAAAGAAACGTGAAGAACTTGAGCGGATTGCAAAAGAACTTGCAGAAGGTAGTCCGTTAATTTAATTTATGTACCCTACACCAAAGTGCACACACTGGCATGCAGGTGGACTGCCAGTTTACTACAGTGTTTTTAGGAGAAATTTAGGCTTCCAGCCAGCGGGCAGCAGACCTATGTGGATCTGTGGAGCAGTGGTTAGGGTTATGTGAAGGGTAAATAGTGCTGCTGTTTGACAAGCTGTTCAACATGTAAGCATCAGTAGAGGATGCGTTAAAAACACTTCTGCAATTTGTTAAGTGGCTATCTGAATTTCCACTGAGAAAACAAACTGCTAAAACCTGCTGGTTATTCTGTGAGGAATAACTGGAGCTCTATATTAACTGTGCTCGGGTGTCCCTTACTCAGCTGGACGCAGCAAACCTATGATGCCTTTTGTCCATGCAATACAGAAGTCTCACAAATGTGACTGATGATCTAAACTAGAAGCTGTAGGCAACTGCTTGTAATTGCAACACAAACTTTTAAGTAGTATCGCTAGTGTAGTGTTAGAGGTCAGCTTCGCTTGTTGGATCTCTCATGTGAAGAGAATATGCTGAAAATGATCAATTAGGCCTAGTACTGCTTCTTTTCTCTCATTGCCTTCCACCCTGTAGTATTCCTGCTGCAGCGTGTTTTCCCTTGTTCTTAGGATTATTTCTTGGGTCCCATGTGCATTTCTGACAGAGGTTTCCTTCCCCTGCCTTACAGAGGAGTGTGCTCTCTAGATTGAATTCACCTAGGTTAAGAAGAACTTTAAAAAAATTGATTAACTCAAGCTGTTCTTGGTGCAGCTGCACACTTAGAACCCATTTCCCTGGGAAATAGTGACATTTGCGTTGTCCTAAATAAGACTAATGTTGAACAAAACCCTGTAAAATTAAATGAACTGCACACATATAAAATCAAATACACAAGTTGGTGAATTATACTGCTTACTAGAGATAAAGCTATTTTGCATAGCTATTTTACCATCTTAAATATATAGTCTCCATCGGTCATGGACTAAATAAATGAGTCTTTTAGATATTTTCTAGTTTAGCTGAAACTTCTTATATTTTTGGAGATAGAGCTATACTACAGTGTCGCTACTCTAATTAATAATGGAATTCTGTGATTATTTCTTTAGAATGTTTAATCTATTTAGAATTGGCACACAGATGACTGGTCTGCTTTCCCAGCAGTGGTTTTAGTGTGGTTTTCCAGTCAGAAAAGCAATTGTTAAAACTTCAGTGCAATGCAGTTGCTGAAGATTGTGGATAGCTGGATATATCTGTAATGGTAGCTTTTTCTGGGCTTATTTGAATTGTCAGTTCAGAAAACTGTCGTTCACTGAGTAAGCCAACAAAGTGCCTTTACCCCAAAGCAATGAAGTACACTTCTGTTGAATGAGCGGAAGTGGGAATCATAAAAACTGGCTAGAAAGAAATGGGATGCTTAAAGGTAGCCTTTGATCCCACTAATGCTTTGCATATTTTAGCACTCTATGGGAGTGACTAGTAGTCCTAACTCTGTTTATTTTTCCCTTCCAGCAAGTGAAGAGTCCATATTGAAATGAACAAAAGATTGGATCTTAATTTCACACATGGAAATACATGGCTAGGCTCTGAACTGTTCAGTGGTTGGTGGACTCTGCATGCAATTCTATCAATAAAGTACTTACAACACTTGCAGTGGTATTTTTTGAGTGAATTTCACAGAACAGCAGCAAAAGTACTTACAGAATGTGGCAGGAACCATTTGTCCCAAGCTGGCCGTTGCTGTGGCTGAAACGCCCTGTTGTATTCTTCCAGCAACGGCAAGCCACTACACCTATTGCTTGTAGGTAATGTTTGTGATCAGAAAATACATACAATTTAATGTATATGGGTAGGTGGGAGAGGCTGGCATGAACCAGGCTGGCTGCCTGAACCTATTTATTAAATGTTTTGACTGGGGAGTTGCTGTTATCTTTTTTCAGCTTTGTTATCACAGTGGATTACTGCATGATTCTTGCATTTGACAGTGCAGTCAAATTTGATTGTGACTTGTCAAGCCATGCTGAGGTCTGAGGAATTAATGCCGACTCACTAGTCAGATGTTTCTAAACACATACCTTTTCAGATTTAACAAATGGTCAAATGTTGTTCCCCAAAACTAAGAACAAGTTACAGTCAAATTGTAGTCTGTCTCTTTTGTAAGAAGTGACTGGCTATGCAGGTGACTGGCATTTAAAAAATTAGTGGCCTTTCATGGTTGCTTTACTTGTGTAAGCTGCTAAGGCACGTCCTCAGCTGTACAGACCTCAGATGTCCGAGAAGGTAAAAAACCTATCCCTCTGGATTGTGTTGTGTCACTTGTTTTGTGTTCTTGTTTTTCTCGCTTTAAATACTACTAGTAACTCAAAGATTCAGGGGGTCTGGTTTCTTATTTGGATAATGGCCAGCTTCTTTTTTCTGACATTGCAGATTAGGCAGCGGAAGCAGTAATTTCAGATCTAAATCTTTCTAAGTGCTAGCAATCTTTCAGGAAATGTCATATGTTTTATTATGCTAATTGCTCTTAATAAATATGCAGTCCCATGTGGGTGCCACAAGCCTTACTACAGCCATCCCACACTCCTCTGCCACCCCATTCTGTCCAGGCAATAGGTGATTTTCAGGTTTGAGTCAAAAAAAGCCAGTGCTAAATAGCTATAGTAAGTTTAACACTATCGCAGCAAGACTAAGATAGCTGTGAACACTAATACATCTTACAGCATCACCTAGGAAAATTAATGTGCAAAAGGACCGAAATGGATGAGTGAATTTTATTTTTTTTTTTTTTAAGAGAAGGCCAAGGGGTGAGCTAATTGTTGTCTTCAACCGATGGAAATTTTGGGAAAGACAGCTTTATACTCAAGAGATGCATGGCAAAAGGACTAGACGGAGCAAACAAGGGTTGCAGGAAGTATAGAGAGAATTCTGACAATGTGGCTGGTCAGAGTCCAGAGATAATTTTTTTCTTTGATTCAGTCATAGGTTTGGTTCTGCCAATTCATATATATGTCCTATGAGTAGGATTCATTTTTTCACTGATAAAACACATGGAAGAGAGAGGCAAGCCTGTGGAAAGTAAAGGTAATGCATCTGACTGTGCACAAGCACTTTTGGAAGCAGTCATCAAGAGTTTGGCTTTGCACCTGGGGCAGACTAAAAGCACTTACGGGGTTGTGTTGTGTTGCTGAATGGTATTTCCTGGGCGGTGAGTGACCAGGCTGTTTGCAGTTGAGGAAATTGAATGCCAGTCTTTAGCTCCTGCAATCCTTAGCTGATGGAATGGCCTCTAGAGGAAGGGGGAAATGGGAGAATGGACTGCAATCCATTCTGAAGAATCTGAAGATTGCTGCAGAAAGGATGGGCATAAGTTCTTTTCCAGACTGCTAGAGATAAGAGAGAAAATGAGATGGATGTCTTAAATAAGCGTTTGATAAGTATTTGCTGTCACTGAGAAATAAGTGAGGCCAATTCTTGGCCACATGACTGCACACCAAGCCAAATATTTGTCTGCAAACTTGATGAAAGCTGCGTTTGGCAATGGATTTTGAGATAATTTGAGAAAGAACTGTGTTACTTGAGCCTGAGGCTAACTGCAACCCCCAGCAGCAAGTAACAGCAACCACAATTTGCTGAAAGGTGCAGAGGAGAAGGCAGGAAAAGACAGAGCAGCCAATCCCAGGTGGCATTACACAAGTGTAAGATGCCAAGGGATGAAAAAAGCAGGGAGAAGTGGAGGCAGATAGCTCTGTCGAAAGGCAATTTTTTCTTGGAAAGAGGTAAAAACTGAAGCAGAAAGTCAACCTGAGACCAGTTGTCTGAGAATGGAAAGATGAGGAGGGAAGTAATAAGAAAATGCCTTTCTTCTCAAAGGGTATGAGTGAAGATCCCCCGTGTTTGCTCTGTAGTCTTGAAAACACTGCAGCCACCTTTTCTTCTGCTAGAACTAGGTTTTTCTGACTCCTCAGTGCTCTGCTGCTGCTTGAGGTGTTTCTGTCTTTTGAATGTTTTTCCTAAACCCATACCCCACCTTAAGGTTTTGTGGAAGGAGTAGAGGAAGAGGTACAGAGAAAAAAACCATTTTTCTCTAGCAAACATTTATGATAGATGATGGAAGACACATTCAGCCCAGACAGAAAAAAAATCTTACTTTGATCCAGTACTCTGGGCTCTCATGGAGGTTTTTCTTACACAGGGTCTGGAGCTGCTGGAAGTACAAAGCCACTCTGCTGAGTGCCAAGACATGCAGCCCATCTGCCTGGAGGGTGGAGCTGGGATTCATACTCTACCTGTAGTGTTAATACCATCTCTTCCTTTGAAGAGCTGAGTGGAGGTTGAAATGTTCCCGTCCTGCCTCCCTGGGAGGGGAGCAGCACTTCCCAGCCTTAGCTGGGGTCAGACTGTGGCCAGCTGGGAAAAGACGGTGACCGCTAATCCCAGATCTGTGAGAGGTGGCTGGAGATAGGACCAAGGTCTCTGCACTCCCTGGCAATTTTTCCCTCCCTCTCTGCAGGAACTGCCACCTCCACGGCTCTGCCAGCAGCAGAGACCTCGTACATGTTCCCACATCTCTGGCAGTGCTGGGTCAGGCACCTCCACTCTCAACCCACCACCAGCAGCAGCAGGCTAGTCTCCAGCAGAGGGAACAGCTCAAGAGCACCCACATGCTCTTTTTTTTGGTAGCAAAGAGGTCCTGTCTTGAGTCAGCTTGTCCTGCATCTTCCATCTGGAACAGCAGATGATGGCCAAGCCACAGCATTAAAAATCACTTGGCAGCTCCCCACTCAGGCAAGCCCCTCCTCCTGCATGGAGGGAAAATTTACTCTCCATCCCGGAGCTCCTGAGAAACCTCTCCTGCCAGTCTCACAGGGATATTCATTTCCCTATCCCCCCACCCCCACCTTCAAAACCAAGAATGGAGGTCTGTATGCATTACCTCCCTCAGTCAGGCCCTTACAAAACAAGCCCCCTCTCGTCTCCCACTGAACTTGAGAGCTGCATCGAGCCAGAGGAAAAAACACTTCCCTGGCATATAGGCAAATATGGCAGAAGCAGAGCTAAGTTACTCTACGCCACTCAACAGGCGGTTGATTGGTCAGGAAACCTCTCCTGAAACTGTGTTGCAATCGCATCACTTTTCTCTCAGGCCAGGAAAAATGCTGGGAAAATCTGTTTCTTGGCCTTTCCCTTCTCCATGCCCAGTAAGTCTACGCAGCCAGCTCCCAGCTGCCAAAGGGGAGCACTGTGGGTAGGAACTGTGCCAGGTTTCACCTGCATCTAACTAATACCTCCAGTGGGAAGCAAATTGCAAGTGCTGTGGTTGTGATGGTGCAACAAAATGTAGAAATGTGTTAGTAAGGGATTGCTGACCAAAAAGGATGGTGGTCCAAATCTTAGGCAAAGTGGCTATGTAGTCAGATTGTACAATTTTTTTGGGGGGAAAAAAAATAAAATTATTTCGTCACCTGGCCTGCATAGTAGGAGAAAGTCGGTGCTCCCCTCAGACACTCAGCGTGTGTTAGACAGTGGGAGTGAGAGCCACAGTAGGGGGAAGAAGGGAAGGGCAGGCTGCCTGGAGCTCAAGGCTGTACATGCTGTGGCTGGACATGGCCTGTGTATCAGATGAGAAGATAGCCGGAGCAGCAGATGAAGCATCTCATCACAGCATCTCCCCAGGTGTGGGGAGGGGAGGGTTTTCTTCCACCAGCTGTCCCTTTCTGGGGCATTGCGTTGTGCCATTAATGCTTTCCCTGGATGAGCCAGCCTGGGAAGTGAGGGGTGGTGGCCCATCCCAGGGTGCCATGGATGGATGACGAGTCCTACCCTGCACTTTACTGTTGGATAATCTCAGCCTGCAGTTGTGTGTTGTCTCTCCAGTCCTTTCACCAGACAGGAAAACAGGCAAGAACTCTGCAGCCCCTGAGATTAAGCTGCAGAGAAAAAGTTTTACCTACAGACTGTGTCCTATCAGAAACAGATTTAGTGCAAGGGGCAAATAAAAGGAAAATGAAAAGCCTTGACTTGCTGTTTCTCTTATGCCTTCTGATTGCTGCATGTGGCTTCCCACAGTGATATGAGAGGTGGCCAGCTGCAGAGCAGCTAGGACATATGACCACTGACCTACAGAATTGGTCCAACACAACAGCCATGGGTGGCAGAGCTGTGTGCTCTGCCTGGGGCGCCTGAGGTGCCACAAGCAGACGGGGGAGCAGCAGGAGGGGGATGCAGGAGATAGTGGTGGAGACAAGGGGGAGACTTGCCCTGTCTCTACTGGCAGAGCACAGCTTCCAGCAGCACACACACACAAGGTCCTTGCTGCAGCGGGGCTCCCAGGCTGCCCCAGCACCACTGTTGCAGAAGGAAGCCTAGGAAGCCCACCTGTTCCCATGGAAATGGGCAACCCTCAAGAAACAGCCTTCTCCACTGGCACCCCATCCTGCATGCCCACAGACACCCCTCCACATGCATACATGGTCCCCCTCAGAAATACAAGGCAGCGCGCCTGCCCCGATGCTGTGTGGGGCGAGCTGTGCTCCCAGGTGCATGTGGGCACATGGGGCACAGCCCCCACAGCCCCAGCTCCTGCCAGCACTGCTGGGTGTGCTGGGCAGGCACCCTGCGCTCCTTGTGTGAGAAGCCCTGCTGGAGCACCCTGAGGTGCTCCAAGCGCCTCACTTTGGGCCCAGGGGGCAGGAAGATTAGACTCCTGGCTTTGTTTCCCAGAAAATATTTGGGGGCATAAGGAGCTTTTCTCAGCATTTAAGTGTACAGTGGTTTGTGGTGATCTTTGAAAGCCCACTGCTCACCACTCTGCAACATGATAACCTTGTGGCATTTTTCCTGCTGAAAAAAATTACTTGTTTGACTTAGTATGCTGTATGATGAAAGCCTCCTACATGGTTCATACAGCATGAAGTCATTACTAGTGGCATGTTTAGCTTTCATGCAAGTGGACAGTTTCTGTATTTTCCTGAAAGACATCTTGCCGCCCACAGAATTGTTGCATAGTGATAGAGGATTACAACTTGCTCACTACATTGAGACACAGATAAATGATCACCAGGTACCACCATAGCTCTAGTTTTCCTTTTACTTGCAGTATTTTTGTAATGCAAAACAAGATACTGAAGGGTAAAAGCACTGAAGGTAGCAGGAGTAATAGAAGAAGAAGGAGAAGAAGGAGGAGAAGAAGAAAATCCCCAGCAAAACATATCTCCAAACACTTTTAAAAAAATAGAGAGAGAGAGAGAGAAGCAGAGAAGGGTGTCTCTACTGCTACAAGAGTGTAATTGAATGTTCTAATAGAGTTGCATAAATAAACATGAAAACTAACACCTAAAATAAAAGAGGACAAGTCATCAGTCTTTCAAAGTTGGGAGGGTAATCTAAAAACCAGACACCTCAGAAGAGGAGGAGGAAGGGAAGGAGGGTTGGTACTGATCAGAAGAGGACTGCGTTAACATTGGCATTATGAGGCAAAACAGAACAAATTTAGGAGATGCCATGATTCAGGTTGCTTGGATAACTGTAACTGGAATTGCAATGGGTAATAACACTGTCTTCTTATAATCACATGTTACAGAGCGAAGCCACGGTTAGCGCACAGTGTGAATCCTGTTCATGAAGATGGCAGCTACTGGGTGTTGCACCAATGGCTCCATGCTTTAGAGCAGCAACCTATCCAAATTCCTGAAGTGAGCGGAGAACTACTATTTCTGTGAACATTTCTTGGATTTACATAGAAACAACTTTTTTGAGCAGTTCAGAGGTTTACTGTGGTCAGTTTTCATGCTTTATTCCTACTCACAGATTTCTTTCTGCTATCATAACAGATAGAGGCTTAGATATGATAAATTTGGCTCTTCTTCAGTTTTCCTACTCTGTGGGCTATGGTTGCATATATTGTCAATCACATGGGGTTGTATGGAGCAGCATATGAATTCAACTGGCCCCACCAGCTTTGGGGTAAGAAGTGTTTCAGTGCAGCAGAAATGCTCTTCCATAGTCACGCAACCTGATTTATTGGGCCAAATGTTGTTCTGACTTGCCATATGCCATCTGACATCAGGTGCATTAAATGGAGCAAGAGGCAGGACAGAACTGGCTCCTCACCATCAGGAAGAGATGCAATTAAGGCAAACGAGATCTAGCCCTTCCCTGGTTGATCATAAGCCTAATGAAAGTAGCAGAACAGTCCAATCAGGAATGTATTTTTATGCCATGATTTTTTTTTTTTTTTTTAAAAGCATGGGCATTCTCATTTTGGGTGGCATATGTTGCATTGATGATAGGTCTAAAGTATGCTACAGGTTTTGGAAGCTGGAGCTGTTCCTCCATTACAGGTTATTCCATCTGCCATATAAAAAGAAACACAGAATTAGAGGTACAGTCATAAATGTCCTTTGCAGTCATTACAGGAGATTTTTAGCACTTTTAAGTTATCCAGTGATCAATGTAGGTCATACCTATAGTACCCATCTCTAGAGCTGTCTGCTGTGCAAAGTAATCATACATGTAAGGCTGCTTGGAAAGAGTCGTTTAGAGTTAATAGAAACCTTCCTCACTTATATACTGATTACTTAGTCAGGAATAAATCTTCAGAAATTTTCCAAATCATAGCTAAAGCACTTATTTTTTATATTTTAATTACTGTGAATTAAACCGAGATAAGACATCTAGGCAGCTCTAATAATTTCTAAACTGTGTCATTTGAGGAATGTCCACCCCATGGGCTGTTGGGATTTGGGTTCAGTTTGAAACAAAAGGAGACTTCAGATGCAGTCTCTGTGGAGTTGAGGCACCAAGTTCTGGTGGATGTTTGCTCAGACACTTGGGAGAGGCCAGGAGAGCCTTCTGCTTCCACCTTTTTGAGAGCCAAACAAATCCTCAGGCTATCAAGTAAGCTTTCATCCAATGCTCACTGCAGCTGATGGATTTCAGTGCTACCCAGGCTGAGCCCACAGAAGAAGAAAAATGGATTTGACAAAAATAAATTGCTACTACGTACTACTACCACTGCTTGCTTCTAGGTAGGACCTAATCTGGGCTAGAGATGGGATGAACTGTAATTCCTCAGGTGTTCTCACTAGGAGTGTGTTAACTTTTCTTAATTCCTTCTGCTTCATGACCCATGGACAGCACATTGGCCACAGCTCCTGTGTACAAAGGGATGTCTCCCTGCTCTTTTCCAGGGTCATACATATACTGCAAAAGACTTTCTGCTGTCCCTAGCTGCATGGGCACTTGTGCTGAATGTAGTCTCACTAGTTTCTCAAGCACTAGCTCCTGGGCATTTGAGCAGGTGGCCTTTTTGACAGCCTGTCATAGTGTCAGGTTTGAAGACAAGATGTCTTCAACCTTGCAAGTGAAGCAAGGCTGAGGAAACTTGTTCTGGGCATCTGACTCTGTCATGTCAGCAAAGCTTGCTGCAGATCTGGGAGAGTATCAGATTACTATGTTTTTGAATAAGGAATGAAAAGCTAGGTATTGTTTCTGACCTTTCTTTGCAGCCATCTTCTCTTCCTCTTTTTTCTTCTCTTCCTCCAGAGCTTTCATTTTTGCATCATACTCATCAGCACGGGTCTTCCACTCGTTTCTGTTGTTTAGCAGCCCATCAAGCATAGGCTGAATTTCCTCATGGAAACGGGAAAATTCCTAACCAAAACATACAGATCAGTGCAACGCAGTGCAGAGGCAGTGCTTGTCCATCATACCCCAGGATGGACCCTGACACCTCACCTCTCAGACTGGCTCACGCACGTTAACAGCACAAAGAGGGACCATGCTGCAATGCCCCAGGGAGAGGCAGCTGTTGTCTCCTTTACCTGTCCCTCTCCCCATGAATGCTGTTGCTGCACCAGGATTCACTTACCTGGGATTTGAACCCCTGTTGAGAAGGATGGGGTGTGCAAGGGGTGCATTGCTTACCTTATACACAAACGTGCACACAAAGTCGATGAAACCCACTTGAAGCTTTGGAAGCTCAGCAGCTTTCCTCCGGTCCATCATGGGCTGTGGGAGGACACAAGTTCACCTTGATTTATGAGAACACTTCATTGAAAAACACAACTCTATTTTCTCCCCAAAATTGCCTTGTTGTGTCAGCCTGGCAGTTCTGCCATGCCATCCATAAAAGCTGTTCATCACAGCCCTCTTTGTCTGCTGCAGATGATTCAAGTGGACTCATTTCCTTTGCCATTTTAGCAGAAATTTTAGGTAGGTCTTTCAGTGTCTATGGATGGGGAGGAGGACAGAGTTTTTCCCTTGCACCTCTCAACCAGGTACCTGAGAGAAGTTTCATGTTATAAAGTGCTGAAGAAGTTTTCAATTTTCTAAAACACAACTGAATATGAAATTATATTCTTGCAAGGCCTTGTTGCTTACTGTATCATTTGTAATGCACCTGTAGGTAGAGGGGGTGTATGAAAGTCTAAAGAAAACCCAAACCACACAGGTGGAGGCCTCATCAGGGAGACTCTTGGCTCTTTCAATGCCAAATTTAAGTATTTGTTATTATAGCAGAAAAAATATGTTAAGAAACTGCTTTAGTACCCACTTTTCCAATGGATTTTGGCAGGCATGGTGATTTCAGGAAGACTCACAGTGCTGAGAGCAGCATTGCTTGTAGTAAGTCTCTGCTGAGACTTGCTGTCTGAACTGAACTGTCTGGCTCTTGCATTGTACTTACAATAGGTTGTTGCTGAAGGACGCTTATTTCTAAGTCTCCTTGCTCCCAGAACTCAGCTGCTACCAGGAGAGCTACCTACATTGCCAAGAAGGAAAAAAGAAAAGTTAGCACTGACTTCCGCTTTGTAACTTGATGCGCTTCAGTTTTCAACCATGAAGCAAATCTTACTTCTCACTCCTCAGTCACTTCATGTCTACCCCCAGGCCTAGACTTTCTCCTAGGAAGGGCAGCAGTGGCAATGGGATTGCACCCATTTAGTGACAGCTCAACAACCTTATTGCACTGGAGCTCATTAGTCCACTGATCATCTATTAAGAAACATTTCTAACATGTCCCCCTCAAGGATTTGTCTCTTGGTCAGAGTTGTGCCTGCCTATAACAATTTTCTGTTGTCCTTTCTCCATGCTGAACAGGAAGGTGGGTTTTATTTCTTTTATCCTCCTTTATATTTTAATGTTTCTTACTCAGAAATTGCTCAAGTGCAGTTCAGGAAGGAATTCCTAAAGGAAATCAAACAACTGAGAAAACAGCAAGTATTGCTATAAAAAAACCAACCCATATATTATGTACAAAAAACCTCACTATAATCCAAGAAGCTAAATACTTGGGTTTTTTCCTTTATATTTTGGTAACCATGAACTTTCTACAGAATTCAGAACTATAATCTTAAAGATTGGTTTATCCATCAAAACCATAGTTATTCTAAAGTCCTTTTGGTAGTTTTGGTAGGAGACTTTGATTCAGCTTCTAGGCAGCTGTCCTGGTTTCAGTTGGGATAGAGTTAATTTTCTTCCTAGTAGCTGCTGTGTTTTGGAATTAGTATGAGAATGATGTTGATAACACATTGTTTTAGTTGTTGCTAAGTAATGTTTATAGTAAGTCAAGGACTTTTACAGCTTTCCACAGAAGCTGAGAGGGAGCATAGACAGGACAAGCTGGCCAAAAGAATGTTCCATACCACAGACATCATGCTCAGTATATAAATGGGGGTTGGCCAGGGGGCAGGGATCTGCGATCACAGCTTGGGGTGGGCTGGGCAACCAATCATTGAGTGGTGAGACTTGTGTTGTTGTCATTTTGTATATTCTTTTACCGTTATTATCATTGTTAATTTTCTCTTCTGTCACAGTTCTATTAAACTGTCTTTATCTCAACCCATGAGTTGGGGTTTTTTTTCCTCCTTTTTCTCCCTCTACTCCCTACCCTTCTGGGGGGGAGAGGAGTGAGTGAATGGCTGTGTAGTCCTAGTTGCCGGCTGCGGTTAAACCACAACAGCAGCTTAGGAAATTGCATTACTTTAAAGTATAAGCTAGAGAAATCTAACAATATATCAAGCACCTGACCTTACTCTGGACTTCCCAAGGCTTTGTGATTGCTGACAAATCACAGGCAGTCATCATCATGGCCCTAAAAACAGGAAAGAAATTAGCTTCTTTTCTACAGACTGCACCCTACCTCTTCCAGGCTCAGGATGCTTATGCCCCAATACTGTGTCAGGTATCCCCCAGTCCCTGCTGAAGTGATAGATAAAGAAAGACAGATTGCTGTAACAGCCGTGTCTCTGACTGGGACATTCACAGAATCACAGAATCACAGGGGTTGGAAGGGACTGCTCTCTTGATTAAAATGGATTTATGCTAGGGAATGGCTTTCTTCTGGCACTAGGATGTTTCCTGCTTCAGTCATTGCTGGGCTGCACTTCTTGACTTTGGAGTAACACGTGTGGCTCCCTCATGGAGGTGTAGAAGTGCAGACTGCAGTGAGACTGTGGGTGCACTTCATTGCCAGTACAAAGCATTCTGCAAAGTGCCTGTCCAGTCACAACAGCATTGTGCAACTCAGATTGGTTGCCACTGGGAAGAGCAACTAATGTAGATTTGCTGTTGCAGCCTGCCCCTGCTTGTGGCCTGGTGTTCTGGTAGGAGTGTATGGCCAGAAGGGATCCTGCATCTTGTTAGGCGTATATGACCAGAATAACACTCCAAAACCGGTCACTTACCCGGATGAAGGACCACTTTCAGCTTTTTTTCCCCTGTTTTTTCCCTGCTTCTCCAGAAGATGAGATTTGAGTGGACAGTAATGTATCACATGTTGATGATTTTGCACTAAGTGCAGCACAAGGCACGTTCTGGGACCTCTCACCAGGTGACCACATCACTAACCTTTCCAGAGCCAATTACTTACATGACAACCTCTTTCTTTGTTGTCTCCAGAGACAGGTATTCGGTCCAGGCAGTCATGCTGTCGTATGTCTTGGACTCGTCAACAATCTTTTGAAACATTGTTCTCTTTCTTTGAGGGGGAAAAAAAAAGAAGAAAAAGCTCCAAAACAGGGAAAGAAAAGTGTCAAAACCAGATGGCTGATCTTGGTATTGATAACCCTTCCAGAAGGGTTTCCAGTAGTTGCTGTCTTGGCATGTAGGTCCTCAAGGAAGCCCCCACAAAACCAAGGACCATCCCCTGCTTCTCTTAAGTAGGGGAAACTGTTGTAAATGACTTAAAAAAAAGTATAGTGGTGAGAAATGAGCAGGAACTTCAAAGTACGAGCTACAGCAAGTTATGTCAGCTAAGAAATGTTTCCAGCTTTGCTGTCAGCAAAAGAAGGCTTTTTCCCTGAATGTTAAGCAAGCTGCAGAAACCTAGAGCTGGCTGGAGTGTTTGTAAAGCTACCTGGCTTTATATACTTAGTCTGAACTTGTTAACCATATTTATGTACCTAAATATATGTAGCATTTCTGGGGAGGGGTTTATACACAATACAGCCATATTTTAAGTAGCATAAAACTTGGGAAAATCTGCTGTTTCAATGCTAGCAGAGAAGACATTGAGGCCAGATCCACAAAGCAACTTGCGTATGTGTTCTGTCTGTATCATTTTGCCTGGGTCTGATCTCAACCAAGACTTCAGTTGAGGACCATGGACCAAGGAGAGCAAAGACTGGCTTGTTCCCACCTGGTAAGGAAGTAATGGTATCTGTTCCTATATAACCACCCTATCTCCAGAGTAAGAGGACTGGGTATTGCACCGTCCCTTATATTCCTTTTTTGTCGACTGTTTATATTTCACATAATCATTCTTCAGTGCAAAACACAGAAGCAGTCTCTGGTCTCAGCACTGTATTTTGAAAGCTCCTTGCTAATTAGGAAGTCATATGTTGTTGAATTCTAGCCTTATGTCCCAGGAAGTCAGCACATGCTGCTCCAAGATATTTGGCATTTTTGGCTTTTGGGTGTGAAATAGTCTGTGAACTGGATATTCACCTACAATGGACCACTTCTTATTTGGGTTGTACTGCTCTCCCAGAGAAGTTAATGTAGCCCTGGCCAGGCCATTCATGAGTATTTTTCGTGCTGAAGTGCTAGGTAAAAGAAAATAAATCAGACATCTCCTTCTGTTAGGGGATCATATAGCACTGCCTTGTTAGAAACAGAGGGTTAAAAAGTCATGTATGTGATCTAGCGAGTAAAAGTTCAAAATTATTTTGAACAATTTGAGTTGTTCCCACCAGCTCTGATGTCAGTACTAAAGGCAGTCTCCCAGAGGCAGTGTCTGTAAAGAGGATTGCTGCATGGAGGGGCTCTCAGAGCCCCAAAGCATCACATTTTGCCTTTGTAAAGTACTGGCTGCTTTCTGCCCTTCACACACTGTGTATGTGAACAACTTACTTGAAGTAGAGTGCCAAGTCCGTTGCTATAATGGCAATTTCCATCAGGTGAATCATGTGCTCGTGCTGTCTGCGGTTGAGGTTCTGACATATGTTCAGCGACTGAAAAGCAAAGCAAAGGGAGCTGCAAAATCCAAGCACTGTGTTGTGGTGAGTTACTGGCCATCTCCCTTTCTCAAATGTGCTCGCTTTTTTTTTTTTTTTTTAAACAGTTTCAGCTTGCTTCCCTAAGGTGCAAGAGTTGTGATCCCCATTCACCATACATTGGTGCCTGGTCTCCCCTTTTGTTCACTGATCAGGGTCAGTGTCCTGAAGCTTGTTACACAGTGTGTGCCCAAACTCTGTTCCCTGGCCCCAGTGCGAATTTGTCTGAAATGAAAAGTTAGCTGCAGGAGAGTGTCAGCCTTGTCTGTGTCAGGCAGGCTCCAGGAGGATAATAATATATTTAACGTATTTCTATGGGGATAATAACAATATGGCTTCTGAAGAAACCAAGTCAGGTATTTAGGAAGCCTTTGTGTTTTGGTCCTGGGTGAGCATAGAATACTTGGGGAGTGATGCAGCTGCAGTTCCTCAGGTATCCAAACCAGAGAAATGTCTTGTGCTGACAGCTCTGTTGTTGTGGAAACACTTCCCTGAAAGTAAATTTTTCATGTCCTTACATTACAGTTCATTACCAACCTCTTCAGAGAGCAAGAATTTTCCGAATTCCAAGTGATGTCTCTCTAAAATTGAGGATCCATGAAGCTTAGCTAAAGGATTTTGAGATCTGGTTGTGTAAAGGAAAAATTAAAGATATTAGTGCAGCACTCAAAAATAAAAAGAAGTGTCCCATTTTATATTTAATTTTGTCACACACAAGTTCAACTCATTTTAAAAGGCTTAAGAGTAATATTTTTAATAGCTAATGACTTCAGAGTACTAAAAGACTTCCATAACACTACTTATAACTATTTGGACCCTGTATAAAACAGTCTTCCAACTACAAATCTCACGCCAAATGTTGTTGATGACTAGATTGTTATTACTCAGCATAGTAAGCTTATTTAACTCCTGAATAACTACACGTTGATATCTAGTAATAGCAACAGAAAAAACAGTAGTCCTTGGACATTTTCCAGGCTGAAAAGAAAGACTGTCTCGTATCTGAAACACCAGCCAGCTTCACTTACATTTTTCCAAAGCTCCAGAAAACAGTAAGACAGTATAGCCAGTAAGCTTTGCAGAAAAGCTGCCATCTGACACTACTTTAAGTGAGCAACAGAGGCTTGACTGGTCAATAAAATCATGCAGCTGTTTTTCTGTAGTTAGCAACCACCTATTGAGAGCAGCACCCTCATACTCATAGGTGTTCTGTTTCTGCAGGTGGTGAGGTCAGTGCCATGCATGGTGCTTTCTCCACAGATACCTTCCAGCAAAAAGTAAGCTTCTTATGTCCAGGATGCTCCTGGTGGCATCCTGAGTCTCCTGTGACGCTCAGGCTACTAAATGCCTGCACTATAATTGTTCCACACTGTAATGGTAATGTAGAGTCTTGCGTTAACCAAAGGAGGTTTGCTAGGAGGTAAAGAAAGCCCCAGAGAGCACCACAAAACTTTAGTTTCCTCACTGGCCAAAGCATAAGGCCAAGCAATCTAGCAAGCTGAAAAGCAAGGTTATTTGCAAAAGAAGGTTACCCCTGTGTATAAAACAGAGTTGTACTGGAGTTTGGTGTGATCACAACCCGATCCCACTCCATGTGAGTGCAACAGCAAATGGTTTGAAGTGGTAGTAAAGTGCTTACTTCATTTGGTAAAGGTTGTTGGTTCCCCTGTGGTCAATATCATGGCACAGAGCAGCAGTTACCATTGCAAGGGCTTCGAGGTCGGTGTAGTAACGCTTCAGTTTGCCAGTCTGGAGGGTGAGAATTTGCATGTTGTCTGTTACAGTATCTCTTACAGGAAAGGGTACTGAGCTGTGACTGCTCTGTGCTGGGGATCTGCTCACTGAAACAGTCCAGGAGAACTGAAAATACTTGTGAAGCTAAATGCAATACACAGCACGCTTAGGTTAAAATGGGGAAGCAGCTGGAAATGAAATGTTTCAGACTCAGGTGGCCATGACTGCTGTGCATATGTGCTTAGTGCCCACCTGGAATGTTGGCTACCCACTGCTATAGCAGCCTCATGACCTAGGGACACACGAGTCCTCATAAGCACCACTCCAGTCATTGGACACAAAGCACTTTGCAAAGAGGCTCTGCCTCTTTCTGGGCAATGGGGTCAATGGGGTCTCCAAGGTGAATTGCCCAAAGGATTGTCCGGGGGTCGTAGGCATAAGTCTGCTGCCAGCTGTGTGGGCCATACCACCTGCACTGAGTCCTGGTGCTGGTCCATCCCTGGTGTGGAGCAACAGCCTAACACCTTTTTTTCTTGTTGGGGCACCTGTTGCCCTGAGAGCCTGTGAGAAATGGCACTTTCCACATCACACTAGTGATAGACCCGTACCTGCCCTGCCTGGAAATGGAGAGCATGAGGTTGTCTCCACCCCAGCCAGCTAATTTCAGTCTGGCTCTTACTGTCAGGAACTATCGGATAGGAAGGGAAGTCCTGTAGACTCTCTCCCCTACCTTGTAGATGGATTTAATCTGGAGGCTAGTCAACACCATACACATCTGTACCTATGAGAATTAAAGCACTCCATTCATTGGGCAGTATTGGCTGCGGCTTTAGGTGTAATGCAAGGACTGTCACTTAAGGCAAATTAACAGGACCTGTGCTAGGAGTAACAAACTCTTGTCCTACACTAGGATTGAAAGGGAGCCCTGCATATCTCCGGGGCACAACAGAAGACCTCCTGTAAAGAAAGCTGTGCCACAGAATTAACTGGGGTGATGTTACCTTACCATCAGGAGCGTGAACATGGTCTGTGCAACGTTGAAGCCATGGCGCCAGTTGTGGTAAGTTATCTTACGGTAGCCTTTGCTGACGGAGTACACAAACCTTACCAGAACCTGCAAAATGGGGGACAAGGAAGTTGGTTTGTGTCATGAAGTCGCTGCCTGTTGCTCTTGTAATAAAGTCCACATACAGAAGTCATGGATGAGGTTCTGACCAGCTTTACAGAGCTGAATCCAGAAAGGATTCAGAAGCTGTAATATCAGTCTTCCTTTACAGTGTTGTTACAGTAAAGCCTAGTGGAGAGATAAAGGGGACACTAAAATATAACTCTCTGCTTTCTAATATCTTTCTCCTTTTTCTTTTAAAAAAGGAAGAATAAAATCTCAGAGATGCCTGGGTGGGAAACAAGAAACCACAATGTCTAGAGGAAAAGAGATTTCATCCTACTGTTTTGTGAACTTGTTGAATTCCTGTGTTTCTCTGTGTTGTCACTCTTAAGATTTGTCCCTCCCATGTCTTGTGATTTACTCATACTGGTATCTCTCTTCAAGAGATATGGCTCCATAAATGTAGACATGGGTGGTGTTTATATCACCTAAAAAATTCTAATATTACAAAATATTACAAACTGGTTCTTCTCTCTGCATTCTACTTCTCCATGTGTACTAAGTCTTGTAGCTATATAGGTTTTCTCATTAGAGAGCAAATTAATCATGAATGAGGATTCATTTTTTAAAATCTCAACTGCTCAGAGTGGCATCAAAGAATGACTGCTTTTCACACCTGTATCCAGGGTTGGTTGTTGCAGAGTAGATATTTTGAATACTTTTTGACATTGACATGGTGTAAGTAAGAAGCACAGAAGTAAATCCCATTCAGAGCCTCTCACTTCTCTCCTACTTCACAGCCTGCCTTTCCAGGGTGAAAACTCATCTTGCAGTTACCTCCAGATCTCACTAGATGGAAATAAACCTCACATGATGTGCTGAAAAATCCCTTGGGGAGCAGCAGAGCTGCTGAAATTCCGTTTTCACAAGTCCTACAGGGGCTTGAACTGTGGCGAAAGCTATCAACTTGCACATGAGGAGCTATGGGGTCCTTGTTCCCACAGGGTGACACCACTCCAGCCAGCAGTCAGGAAGTTGGTACCAACTGCACTAAATGAAGGCACTTCTGTGTTTGCAGGGGGAAGAAAAGCAGAGGGACCTGCCAGTGTGGGTTTCAGCATATGTTGACTGAAAGCTGTAGGGTACATACTACAGCAAACGAAACATGCACACAAGTATGCACTGCCCCGTGTTGCACCTGGAAACCATGGTTTTACACAGCGACTGTGGATGGCGTTAGACACAGCAAGTGCAAGCAATTTTTTCCATGGTGTAGCCCCCATCTATATAGACCCAGCAACAAACCCACACCTGTAGCAGACAGTGCAGAGCAGAAGAGGCCAGCTTCATGCTCTAAACCTGCATGTAGTGACTGGGGGCTTTGAGAGAGGATTCCCTGCCCTCAACGGGGCCAGGGGCTCAGGACACACACCCCTCTCCCTTCAAGCCACTGTGAACCCAGACCTCTGGCCACTCTGTGAGCTGCACAAGGCACACATGGGGACCTCAGCCACACAGCAAGTCTACTGGCCATCCAAGATGGGACTCTCTGGGTGTTGCCAGCTCCTACCTCCTGGGGGATCTGGAACTTTTTCACCACGCCGAGCTCATAGTACATCTGAATGCCGCACTTCACCAGTTCTAGCTCGGTGCAGTCAAAATCAGAGAACCTGAACTCATAGATTTCAAACTTCGTAGGTCCTGGGAGTTCTTCTTTCTGTAAAAGAGGTGGGACGGTTTGTTGCTCTGCTGCTTATGCTATCCCTAGAACCACCTGGAATGGGGTTTGCTTAATAAAAATGTATCAGTCTGATGCTGCTGGGCAGTTTTCCTTTTAGACTATAACACACAAATAGACTGAAATGCAGCTTTTCATGGCAACCCCATTAGTGGGGGAACAAGGACAGCATTTTTGCAATGCAAGAAATATTGTTTGTTTTCTGTTAAGCACTTTTCTTGTTGATTTGATATAGTTTGGAGACTCCAAACTTGACAGGTCTTACAGGGGAAGACTTACAGCCCTCCATATTTACTCCAGAGAATAAAATGTGTGACAAGTCAAGGTGGCTGATGTGTTTTCCAGATGGACTTTGGAGCCCTTGAGATAAAGTGGCAGAGGGCAGGTACTCCCTGGGAGCTGGGGAAGGCATTCGCTGTCACCTGATAATAATCTCAATATCCCACAGCAGAGGAGGGTAGGGTATGCTTTGCCTTCACCTTTCACCAGGTGCCCTGTTGATGTGTACCAGTGTGCCAACACTGGGAACTCTTCCCTGCATCAACCCAGGCAATATTTGTTTGCCAGGGCTGTCCATTCTAGTGGTACATTGCTCTTACCAGGATGCTTGCCAGCTCCTCTTCCTCACACTCACTTGGCTCCTTCCCCAGCTTTTCTCGTGTTGGCTGCAAAGAGCATGGACGTGTTAAACTGACAGCTGAACTCCACTGGACTTTGCACTGTGCAGCTTTGGGGCAATCTAGGGCAGCTCTCATACGCAAATTTTGTTTTCTTCCTGGGCCTTATCTATTTCTGGTCTTTCAATCCATTCTTCCTGGTAAAAATGCTCTCCCTCTTCTTGATTTTGGTTCATGTTTCCCCCACTTGCAAATGCCTCCTTAGAGCCAGTATCCCAGGTGGGTCTCTAACTCCATGTCCTCTGTGCTAAGGAGGTTTTGGGGAATAAATCAGCTCCTCTTCCACCCCTAGAGGCCTGCCCTGAGTAGCACCTGTGTGAGCCCACCTCCAAGGCTGGCTTTGCTGAGGAAATTGGAAAGGATGCAGTGTGGCAGTGTGCCGAGGTGGAGGGCAGACCACAGAATCAAAACAAAGACTTGTTCTGCCACTGTGCAGTAACTGGGGCCCCGGGTGCTGCCTCCACACCATGGTGGCTGGAAGCATTTCTGTGGGATGGGACACCTGTGTCTGTGCCATAAGTCATGGGCCAGGGCAGCACAATTGGCAGTGTGCTGCATGTTGCAAGGCATTACCAGAATTTCCTGGATTTCATCTTTGTCACATTTCACATGGTAGAGCACCATATCCTGAGCAATGTCCTTCCGGTTCTCCAGCTTGTTCATCTTATCATACGTGTCTGTGTTGAGTACAGACCAACCCAGGAACTGTGTCAAGGACTTGGTAAGGGGAAAAGAAGGAAATGGTGAAATGACTAAAACATCTGTTCCTCAAAGATACAGAAATGTAACAAGGCATGATATATGTAACACTGCATGATATATTTTTAGAGAAACACAAGCTCCACTTTGGCCACAAGTCCAGCAATGAGCAGCAGTGTGCCTGGTCCAAATCACTACTTGCTCCTCAGCAGAGCAGCTCCCCAGCTGTTGAATCTGCCTAGGCCTCCAGAGCATCTGTGCTGTGGAGGTTCAAGGACACTCTGTCCAGTTCAGCATATGGAAAGCTATTTCTGTGTTGTTGCAAGTGTCTCCATGCCTGTGGAAAGGCTGGTGTCACAATGGTAACAGCAGGCCAGGAACCCTCGTATCAAGGGAGAGCAAGATGGTCTCATCACCTTTCACATATGTTTACTCATACCCTCTGTTTGGTCTCAACTGGTGTGCTGTCCAGTAGCCAATTCAAACTGGTTTGGTTTTTTTTTTTCCCCACAGTCTTTTTGTTTGATAAGAAAGGTCTATTTCAGGAAACATTCTGATTGATAACAGATGCCAAGAGCTGAATACCTATGTTGGATTGAAACAAGCATAGAAGAATTTCTAAGCAGCAAGGTCTTTAATTACAGCTGCTGTTGGTAGATTCAATAGCTGGCCACCTTTTGTGTCTTAGCTACATGGACAATTTCTGTGTAATTTCTCGAGGGAGTTGCCCAGCCAGTGTGAGCCAGCTGTCATGGATGTGAACATGGGTCAGAAGGGTCATGGTAGTACATTGTAGCTGCTCATGGCTAGGTGTCATGGCATGTAGATGCTTTCAAAGCTTTCAAGCTGATGTATAACACCTCTACAAGCAACAAAGAAACTTACTTAGCTGCAAAACACTGAGGGATGTTTTGCAGGTGTACAATGAGCAATTGTGACCTCTCTCAATCATATGAACTACTTCCAGCCACAGCAAGGAACTATACCTCCATGAGGGTCTCGTCCTGTTCGTCGAATGGTTTCCCATCTTTTCTGTTATAAAATGTGACAACACCAACAATTTCTTCCTTTTTGTTGACTATTGGCATGGACAGAACATTTTTGATAGTCCATCCTGATTCATCTAGAGGACCTTCCTTGAAGCAATATCAAGCAGAAAGACACCATGTACTTAATGTGTTTTCTAAATACACCAGCACTCCCATTTTACATCAAGACTACAGGCTACAGGAATATTTAAATGCCTAATATTGACTCTAAATTACATTTCTGCAAACAAAGTAGAATCCTGGATGGGACTGGAAGTTTTCACAGTACCTGAAAGTTAAACATCTCATCTGCAGCAGCATTCATAATGTTGCAAATCTAGGGAATCACACAAAAGGAAAAGTTTTACAATACGGGCAATGAGAAGTTTAAATACCAAAACAAAAAAATTAATTGATGAAAAAGCAGCATTAGTGTGACTTCATCTCAGAAAGCCTTGATGAAACCTAAGTTAAGTACTTACAAATCCACTTTCAGCCACATAGGTTGGCAGTCCAGTAACTAGTGCCCAGTGATCAGGGGTGGGATTTCTGGATGAAAGAAAAAAGCATAAGGGAAATTAAGGATATATGTTTACTGAAGAATGACCATGGAGCTGAAATGTATCCACCCGATTGCACAATCCATGTTCACATTTCACCTTCAGTTACTAAACAATCCTGTTACTTTCAAAAGACTGTTGCGTAAGGAAAATTTTTTTACATAAGTGAATACTTTTCCATCAAGGATTCAATACAGAATAAGTCATAAAATATTATTGTCTGCAGAGACTTAAGAAAAAGTCATTCCTGGGAGTGGGGGCCATGTTTCATGCTTTCAGCAGAGAGAAAGATAAAAGAAATTTCCTGGCTAAGAGTGTCTGCCAGCCTGAACTTTTGAATACTGCTATACCTAAGCAATGGGGGCCTTTCTTGCAGCACTTATACCAATGCAAAGCTGTGTGACCAAAACTGGGCAAAACTCCTGTTATGTCACATTTGTCCAAGGTGCCCAAGGATCCTCTGAAAAATTTGGTGGCAAGAAGAGAGAGTGGTTTTTAGAAAGAGAGAGTCTTAGTCTGGTGTCAAGAGAGGAGGAAAGGCCAGGGGTAGCCTTGAGATGGGGTCAGTGACTGGAGGATAAGAAAGAAGCAATGAAGCTGGAGGACAGTCAGGGGATCAGGAGTGACCATGAGAGGTCTGGAGCGTAGCAGAGGAGTGAGGGGCAGGACCAGGACAGCGAATGCCTCAAGACAAGGCCAACCTGGATAGGCTCACCCGCTGACACAGGGATGGCACCAAGGACGAGTGATGCCTCAGCCTTGCAAGGAGAGTGGCAGAACTGCAGGCAGTCAGAGCAGTTCACTTCTGCATCCAAAAAGAATCACTGGTTGCAGTGACTTTTGGAGTCTGACTTGCAAGCCCTGAAGGAAATCTTTGTCCTGCAGAAAGGTGAGTCAAAGCACCAACTTGTATTCTGGCTCTCTTACTCAGTCTTCTATCAGTTCTTTGCATATCTCCTCATGAATGTCTTTAAATCATGGGGAACCTTGGTTTTAGCCACACTCTGTGTCAGTACCTAGCATACAAAAACTGGATACTTACGGGATGACTTTAATGTCTTCTTTTCCATGTAATATATAATCAATGACCTTGTAAAAGACTATTTCCTGCAAATAAAAAGGAAAGTGTCACTAAAATCAGTGGTGAGGCAATCCAGCCAGGCAGGAGAGAGTTTAAGAAATCTGGTTTTCACATACCCTGCCATCTGGGGTGCGAGGTCCTGAGTAGGGGGGAACTTCTCCCAGCAGGACTGGCCACAGGTCAAAAAATTCCTGTTTTTAAAATGAAAGAAGTATTTTTAGAGCAGAAAACTGCATTCTGCCTTGAGCCTCAAAGTAACCACTGCTCTACCATGCTGGTTTTGGTATTGTGTAAACAAGGCATGAAATAATAAGACTAGTTCAATAGTAGGCAGCAGAATGGTATATCTAAATCAGGAAGTGTCAGTTGCATTATATGGCTGTATATAGTCATATACTGCCTATACACAGGATGCTGCTTCATTCAGTGAACAGCACAGGCTGTACTCACAGAGCAAATGGCTATGTCAATATTTTATGTGTTCTTTATGTGACCATAGGGCTGATCTACTACTTGCTAGCTTGCTAAAGTGAAAGAATTTTTTTTGTTTTTCTGAGGCTACATTGTAATGCTGATCAAAGTGTCTTTAGCACAGTAATGATCTTTTAATACACCTCTTCACAAGACAGCGTGCTATAAAGGCTCTGGCAACATGGTGGAGATCAAAGTTCATGCTAGCCTCAGTCAGCCTGACCATGGAATAAAGCAGGGCTCCTATGACAAGGATGCTGTGTAACTCCCACATAGAGCTTGCCAAAGCTACAAACAATCAGACCAAATCAGAGCTGCAGAAGTAACTTAGCTTCTGTCAACTTATTTTCATGAAGCCAAATTTCACCTAAAAGCCTGGATAATGAGCACATGGATGAGACCTTGAGGAAGGTGGCTGCTTTGTTGCGAGGGGGTTCCACAGGTATCTCACTATACTTCTGATATCCATAGACTTTGTGAGGCTGTGCTTATGTTGCAGGCTTTGACCAGCATTGCCATGGTCAGACATATTTGCTCTTCCTTTTTCTTCCCAACCTCTGGCTCCTTTGACAGTTCAATTACAGTGATAAACTCTTCCCTTTCCCTCTCTTTTCTTTATCCCAGGCTCTTCATTTGCACACTGGAATAAAAAAATGCCAACCAAAGCAGGAATAATGACTCAAGGCTAGCTTGCACTTTGGCCGCCCCAGTAAAACTTATCTCCACACTTCACCCCTCAGTGGATAGCAGCAATGCAGAAAGATGTACAACATACATGTGACCACTCACCTTCTGCTTTGTCATGTCCAGGAGACCTACTGAATACCGATCGCAGTTCAGGTATGCTCTCACTGTGTAAAAAGCCTTGTGGAACTGCCTCTCAATGTCAGTCAGTTCCTCAAAAACCTTGTTAGCTGACCACAACAGCACCTGCAGGATAAAATCCAAATGCAAACATAGCCTCTCCTTGAGAGCTGAGCTTCCCAAATGTGTTTGGAGTAATAAGGAAATGACTGGGTTGTAACACTACAGTTCCTAAAAAGTATAATAGCAACCCATACTGCAAAATGTAAAAGCATTGCTTATTCACACTGGGAATTACTAGGGAATGATGCACTCTGAGGAAGAGTCAGGTCATCATGAAGTATTATGTAGAAGCCCAGTCTTACAAATACAGAACAAAAAAGTAGTCATGCCAGATAAAGAAATGGCCCCACTTACATTTAAAGTAAAATCTCACATCTAAAAAGAGTTAACACTGAAAGTGTTGCAAATTCCGGAGGCTGGAGTTGGAAATATCCAAATTAACATTTTGCTCAAAGCCTTCGTGCAGCTGCTTTGTGCATGCATCAGCCTATGACCCTCTTCCCCATCCTGTGCCCTGCAGATGTACCCCTAAGAAAGCCGTTGCTATTACGGGCTTTCATTTGTAAAAACAGAGCACAGAATTAGGCAAGTATTTCTGGTAGCACAAGGAGAGTCTCTGTGGGCCTAACGGAGAACTTAATTTTCTCTGAAATGGTAAGGAAGCCATCTATGCAATTGCCTAGCTTAGCTAGTGCATGTGTGCCCGTATCTGAGTGTGTGTTCTTTGCTTTCTGAGCCCAGGAGACATGAGGAGCAGTGCTTCAGAAACACTGAGAGCTGCTACCTGAAGCTGACTGGACCTGCCTTTGAACAAGAAGTATTGTCACATGGCCACAATCAGGAAAAGTGTGTCTCAGCTCTTCACTGGGCACTAGTAGATAGTTGTGACAGTTCTGAGCTGCATTGTTCTGTGTTTCTAATCCATAAATTGGGACAACCCTGCCACTCCTATAAAGTCTGAGGTGTCCAATGTCACTGGTCTCTGAGCATTCCTCAGACAGGACAGTGGTGTTGTCATACAAACCATTAGAAGAAAATGAGCAATGGTTTCTTTTTGACGTTTAACAGCATGAGTTAAGTAATGCTGAAAGCCACAAGCCCAGTGAGGAGGACTGACAGAAACACCTGAAGAATGGCCGATTCATGGAATGATGTAAAAAGTTGGGCAAAATGCATTGTACTGTCTTCTAACAAGACTTACGTAGTATCTTATCACAAGTGGACTGAATTGTCTTTGCACAAGCCATTTTACTTAGAGTATCTCACAGTCTTTGCAGTTGGGATTTGCAATATTAAAATCCTGGACCACCTTTGAGAATGCCATTTGCTCACTCTGTACTTTGGTACTTTTAAGTCTAACATAATGAACAATATTAACTCTTGTACAGACCTTAGATCTAGGTGGCCATAGGCCTGTCAGTTGAACTATTGGTAGAACTAGCAGTGTGTCTTGCACCTCGTTCTTGCTTTCCTCCCTTTCTGTAGGACCTGCTGATGCAGCAGTTATATATAAACACAGGACTCCTGGGTGCAGCCCTAGACCAGAGCATCCTGCAGGAGATATTAGGCCTTCCACCTCTTGGGTCTCCACTTTGTCTTCTAGCCCCTTCCTTACCTCCCCTAGTCCTACTGCTAAGCCCTCCACAGGAATAAACCTTCACTAGTTCTACTTTAGTTGAGTTACTCAGCATTGCTAGATGGCTGTATCACCTGACCATCATTGATTGTTTTGATTACTGAAAAAATTAGACAAAGCACATGACATAATGAATAAGTAAGTATAAGTGCTGTCCCAAAGCTTCTAAAATAAACTTTAATTCTGCATGCATTTTGCTGAAACAAGCTTTTATCCCCCATGGGAACCCCCACTGGAGACAAGAGCATGGCTGCCGTGAAGCATAGATGCAATTGCACGTCCTCTTCAATGACAAGCAGTTGTCTGCTGCAGAAAGTGATTGCATGGATTCACATCCATCCCAAAAAATTTGGGAGTCCTTTCATAACCGAAGTCATGGAAAAGAATCGTGGCTGAATTGTTTCCGTTCAGAATACCCTAAAACTCTCATCTACATTCATTTCTACTGATGGAGGCCAATACAACAGGCATATGAGAATCATTTTACTGGGACTAAGAAGAAATCCAATAGCATTTTTCAATAAGTAGATAAGGAAAAAAAACCACCTTCTTAATTGTTTTTGCAAATCTCTTGGTGCTGCTGGCTGAAGTGGTTAAATGCCCAAAGAGTGTTTCATAGCCTGAGTTCAAGAAAACATCTGCAGCTCAGTCCTGCTGAAACTGGTGCCACTGCACCAGCTCCTGCAGTTTTGCCAACAGAAGCAGGAAGAGAGACTACTGGAAGACTCTGGGAAGAAGCAGTATCCAAAAGCAGATGAGGGCACCTTTTTCTTTCCACTCTTCTGGCACAAATCTTTGAAGCAGATCAGCTACACCTTTGAAATCAGAAGAATGCACTCATTTGATTTTGAGATACAGCCTGATCTGCATTTTCCCTCTTACCTGGCCTCTTCGAGTCTCACAATTGTGAAGATAACTCAAGTGATAAATTTTCAAGTTCAAGGAGGCAAAATTCAGGTACTTCAGAAAAAGCTGAAAAGGCAAAAAATGAGGTTGAGTTGAACTCAGTAGCAGTATGTATACTGGATTTCATAACACCCATTTAACAACATCATGGTAATTCCCCTGGATAAACGCTTTGCTTTGCACTGGTGTGAGATGAGGCTTATCCCACTGTAACTTCCCTGAAAGATTTCTGTGATAAGCATCCTCATAATAAGCCTCTCCTGTTAGAGAGTGAGTCCCCTGTAGGCAAATTCGCACCAGTGGAGCTTCGCTAAAGCAGACATCCCTAGTGTAGAAGAGTCTGTGTTACATGGCAAAAACAACAACTGCTTGATAGAAACTGAGCTACTGACCACTTACTGTTTCATCAGAGCTGGTGAAGTATGGGCCGTTCAGCTTATTAATAGCCAAAATGACAGCAACTAAATCTTTGCCATTCAAGATGGGTGTCGCAAGGATGCTTTTTGTAGTGTAGTCGGTGAGCTCATCAACAAATGGACTGAACTGGGCACACTGTTCAATAGAGAATTTACAAATTAAGCATTTTCTACAATGTCTGCAGTCTTAAAGAAAAGTTAAAGCACAGCCTCTCAAAGTAAGCTGTCTAAAGAAAGTTTTGCTTAAAAAATTATTCAGGAAGAGAAAGGAATTAGCAGAAAATTGGACAATGCACAGGTGATAAAGCTAGTATCAAGAGAACTGGCTGTGGTTTGTGACTGCAACACATGCACATTTTCACTTTTTGCAAAGATCTTGCAAATCATAAGCATTAGCATGTCAAACTCTGCCAGAACAAGGAGGCTCCCCACTGGTCATTCTCAGAACACGAACATCGTTCATAGTACCTCCTCCCTCCTTTCCTCTGACTTCTCATTAACACTGTGAAGTGGGTACAGCCAGTTACCATGTGCCACTGCATAGCCACAGTTTACAAACCAGTGCTGTCTGTTACAGTCACTAAGAAGTTCACTTATCCTCATTTTTCTTCTGCTTTGGCCTGGGACCTGAAGCTGCTATCAGCTTGTAGCCTCCATGAAGCCATCTGCCCCTCATTTCTCTTGAAAATATTCTCCCAGGCACTTCTTCCCATGTTGCTGAGCCTTTGTGCATGGGATGGTAGATGATAGGGAAGGTATCCCAAAAGAGGATGCAGCTGGCACCAGCAGTGTGTGGTTCCTGGCACTCTCCCCTGCCCCTGAGAGTAATCCACTCCCTTCTCCCCCAGGAGCATTTTGGCAGCAGTTGCAATGTTCAGATAGTGCCACTATGGACTGGGCTGCCCAGGGAGTAGCCCATGAGGGAATCGCCATTCAAACTGCTGGGAGAGTGCTAGGTCATGCTGTGGGGGCAGCACAAAGGGAACTCGTCCAGTTGTTCCTTAAGTGAATGTCACTGTCCCCCCATCCCAAAATAAAACAAAGCAGAGAAACAGTAGTGCGGGGAAGACCGATGGCCCATCACATCACCTGCACAGGGCTTTATTGACACCATCATCACCTGCCAATAGGGAGTGCAGGGATGGTCTTGCTGACCCAAGGTCTTCTCCCTGCTCAGCTGAATAACTTGTTAGCTACATGCCATTCTAGTTGGGTTAGAAAAAGCCCCACAGCTCTGATCATATTCAGAAGGCTGCACTATAAAGAATATTCATTCCCTAATGCACCTTCTCTCCAGACCTCCCCCACTGCTGACCTTCCCTGCCAATTGGGGTAGACCAAGCATTTAGTTTCTGGGTCTCCTTCAAAGGAATTGCCTTATGGCAATGCTTGAAAGCACTAGAGTTGGAGTGCAGCACTTCGCTCACAGCACTGAAATCTTTCCATATTATTGGAGAAATGTCTGAAGCCAGAGAGCTTTAAAAAGTTTACGTCACATTCTGATGTTTTTCCCACACACACAAAAAAACCCCAAATCAATGTCTCAGCATGTTCTGTGGAGGACAAGGAAACTTTTGCTGAAGAATTTGGATATGCTTGTACTGAGCAACTAATGGATGGATAAACAGATGGTCTCTTTGAAACTAGCAAACAATAGATGGAGTAATCCCAAATGCCATATTTGGGTCACAAGGATTTTAGTTTTATACCTATGATTAGAACAAGCGGATTGTTATTGTTGCCATTCAGGTTTACATGATTCAGCCCAGGGGCGTGGGGGGGTAAATATTGTCATGAAGGCATAAAAATAAAACATTGACATTCCTTGGATCCTTCCTGGTATTGCAGTGTACAGTGTTTACTGAAAGAGTTTTTTTTGGTCAAAGTTTGTCTCTTGCTCCTTCTGATGAAGATCATCTGTACACAGGTGCAGTTAACCCACCTGCTCTGAAGTCCACTCCCTCTGGTTTATAAAAATGCCTCTAAATGCCCTTGGCCCAAGCTTCATCAGACAGCAAACATTTTCCAATGTCATCTGTGGTGGAAAACCCTTTCTGGACTGCAAAAGATTTTGCTGTCTCTTTGTCAATTAGTCATGGAATATAAACGTGTCTGGAAAATTCCATGTGCATTCAGTGCAGATCTGACTGTAACTCACTCTCTCTTCTCTGCCGGACTATATATGATTTTATTTTTTTTTTTTTAATTAGACAGGCAAGGTGTGACAGTGCACTTGTTTGCAGGCATTAACACCTAGTGTAATTGATGTACTGAGCTTCACCTCACTTCATAAATGAAATTGGAAACAACTTACAGACTTACTACTGGTTCTTTGGTTTCCACTACGCAGCTATTACACCTCAAGAGGTTTGACCAAGCACCAAGTTGCCCTGCTACCTCTTGACCCTTTTGTACTAGTAAGCATGTGAGCCTTTCTTCTAAAGAATCAATGAATAAACGGCAAACTTACCTCACTGACATCCTTGATGTTCATGGTTTTCTTGGTCTGCGCAACGTAGCCTACAATGCCTATGTCCAACGGATAGACAATCTCGCAGTCTGGGGAGACCAGGCATTCCTCCAGGGTGCTTCCCTCTTGAATGTTGAAAAGCCTTGTTGCCAGTTCAGGTGTGCCATTTCTCTGCCTGTACATGAAAAGACTACAGCGGTCAGCATGAATAAGGGACCTGATTCTTCTCAAGGTCTTGAAAACAACTTTCTCCATGTTGATGCTTTCTTGCATGTCTTGGATCAACTCAAAAAGGATTTCACTCTCATTGCTATCCCAGGACTCTGTTCTTAGTTTCTTCTCAAAGTACTGCTTGGCAAAAGTGGGGTTGCCATCAAGAAACTTCTCCACGTCGTCTTCACTAATGCTCATTGTGAATGCCCTCGGTCTTGTGGTATGTAGTAGTCAAAAAATGTGGGCTATGCAAACAGCACTCTAATTTCCGATGTAGTTCCTAAATTTTTTTAATAGAAGACGTTGCTTGTAGAATGACCAAGGGTGAGGTAATACTGCAAAGAGAGCTTGTCATCAGGAAGAGGTATTCCTTTATAGTGCCGAAGGTGAGTCTGTGGGAGGACAGATCTTCTCAACCGAACAGATTAGATGACCTCTACAAGAGCTTTGGGTCAACTTTCTTCTTAATCTAAACGCAAACAAAAATTGAGTACTCACAATATCTGAAAACACTCTCCTTTCTCTTGATATGCAGAACACTTACTGAAACAATTATATTGAGGCAGCAGCAACAGGGAAGAACTGCATCTCCTAACATTGAAATAAGCTCTTTAAAGTCTAATTAAATATATACTGCTTGGGCCTAATCCCTGGCTAACAAGGTGAGCATCTTATTATTTCTGCTCTCCCAGCTCCCTGTAGTAGTAGGGAGTGCATCCTTCACAAAAACCTACAGTGGTTTTAACAAAAATACTGAGGTAATGCTGCTCTATCTGGGCTCCCTCTACTATTGCATGGGACTTTATCTGCTGCTGTAAGGGCTGTTCTCAAATGAAAGCACCAATGCTGAATGCTTTAGTCCAGAATTTGAACTGAATTTGCAAGGTCTGTGGCCTTTTCTTCTTGCTAGTAAGAACCAGGAGAGGAAAACATGCCTCTTAGTGGCATCCCTTTAGGAAGAAATCTGTAGTGCTTCAGGGTGGGTTGTCTGGGTTGAAACACTCTGAGGAATCATGGGAAGCCCTGCACACTAAAAAAACCACAAAAAACAAACAAACAAACCAAACCAACAAAAAACGCCACCCAGGAAGGTAGAAAAATTTCTGTCATCACGATCAGTGGAGAAAGGGTGGGAATTATGGCTGTGAGGAACAGAAGTTTTATCACATCAATAAAGCGATCATGCACAAGTGAGGGTCAGCATCACGATGCGAGGGAAAATGCACAGAGGCCACTACTCTTCAGGGGAATTAAACAATGCACAAGGGTTTTCATCAGTGAGGAAGAGGGGTAAGTCCCATCCACTGCATTGCTGGAAGATAACCAAGGCACCTGCTCAAGGAGTAAAGGTCCAGGCTGCCTGTCCCTGTGAGTATTGGCACTACTACCAGGAGTGGTGCAAACCAGCCCAAATGTGAATGTCGGTGTCTGGGAGAAGGGTGACCAGAGAAGTACCTGTGGTGGCAGTGTTAGAAAGGCTTATGCAGGTGGGTCTGGAGCACAGAAGGGGGACAGGTGAGGAGTGCCTTGGCTCCTGTCAGCAGGAGGACAGAACAGATAGCTGCTGATCCATCCCTGTCCACCCCTGAATCAGGAGGTGAACACCCTCACACAAAGGCATGGGAGTACTTTCAGTAGTTAAAGGGGGCTTACAGAAAAGATGGGGAGGGACTCTTTATCAGGGAGTGTAGTGATAGGATGAGGGGTAATGCTTTTAAACTGAAAGAGGGTAGATTTAGGTTAGATATTAGGAAGAAATTCTTTACTCTGGGGGTGGTGAAACACTGGAACAGGCTGCCCAGAGAAGTTGTCCCATCCCTGGAAGTGTTCAAGGCCAGGTTGGATGGGCTTTGAGCAACCTGGTCTAGTGGAAGGTGTCCCTGACCATGGCAGGAGGGTTAGAGCTAGATGATCTTCAAGGTCCCTTCCAACTCTAATCATTCTATGATTCTATGATTCTGTGAGTACAGGGGAAGCGAGTTAAGAGAGAAATCCTTTCAGAAGATTACAGGTTAAACAGTGGAAACTGAGACAAATATCTACAAATTTATTATTTATAATTCTATTTTCTCCTATTCCCTCTTTCAGTTCCCTGGATCACTGGAGATGCAGGAGGAAAGTTGTTGGATTAACTGTTTGGATGTCTTAGATGCCTTTATGCTAGTGTGGCAGAGACTTGCTTAGGTAATTCTCACAGTCAGGATGTTAAAACAGAATTACTGCTCAAGAAGGCTTGGAGAAGGTGATGTGTGTCAGTGGTGCATACACTGCCTCCAACATCCATGTTCCAATGGAACGACCTGCTCAGCACTAGGATGGTGGGGGTCTGCTGCAGGTCTCCAGAATAGGGGAGGATGAATCCTCTCCATGAGCAACAAGCAGGACTGTTCCAAGCACAGGACTTGCTGACAGCGGGAAATTTTAATTGTCTGATATCTGTAGGGATGGCAACACTTCAGGTTGCAGGCTGCTCAGCAAGGTCTTGCATGTTGTAGCAGTTTTCTGGGTGCCAAAGGTGACAGAAAGAGCAAGAGGAAATTGTCTTTGGTTTTGACTGGAGGTAAAGGAAAGAACTAGCTGATAACTTGAAGGTGGAAGACAGCTTAGGTGAGTGAGACCGTAAAATAAGAGTTTGAAACTGGAAAAAAGATGCCATTTTGTAAATTATGCACTCTTGCTAATTTTAAGCAAGAGAAAAACAGACAGAAAGTGTGGTGAAATTATTGAAGATGAGTATAAAAATACCATGAACAAATAAAAATGGGAAGTCCGAAAGGTCAAGATCGAAAATAAGATTAAATTAGGAACATGAAGGGCAATGAGCATTTTTTGTTATATTGGGAAGAGTAGGAATATCAAGGAAAGTATTGAAGGACTGGAGTGCTTAGAAGGTTGTGTGAAGTAACATCTAAGCTGTCAATGGCCTTTTCTGACAATTAATGAAGGATCTTCTGATATTCTGAAATGCTGGGAAAAGGTAGATGAAGTGATTCTTTCAGCAAAACAGGAAAAAAAGAACTGGAGAATTTCACAACAGGCTGCTTTAAATCTAACTTCTAAGAAAATACTGGAACAAACATGTTTCTGTAAATAACTAGAGGAGATAAGTAACAGCCAGTGTGGTTTTGTCAAGAGCAAACTGTCATACTGGCATAATTTCCTCTATGCCAGAGTACGAAGTCTGTGGACAGGAGGAAAGTAACAACTGTCACAGCTCTTGACTCATGAGGAAATGACATGCAAGATATTCTGTCTCTTAAGGTGAGGGCTTAGATGAATTAGTTAAAAGGTGGTGGCAAATCTGTTTGGAAGATGAAGGGTTGTTGTTAGTAGCTCACTAATGAAATGTAAGAACTTCTTGAGTACGATTCTCTGTGGAGGCTGTCTTAGATGTAGAGCATCTCAGTATTTCCACTGATGGGTGGAAAAATGCATATTAAGTTAGCATATGAGCCACAGTCAGGTGTCTGCAAATGTGTTTGAGCACCATCTTAAAATTGCGTGGACAGGAGAAGAGGACTAGAACTCGCCAAAGGTGTGTGGAAAGCCCTACGTATGTGGAGAACAGTCACTTCATGAAGTCAAGGGAAGAGTTACTATCTGGGCTTATCACAGGCTGAACATGTGTCAACACTACAAGGCAGAATGAGGTGTACATCCATTAGGATGAACCTTCTATTGTTTAACAGATTATGCCAAGTTGTACTAAACAGATGTGTTATCAGGAAGACAGTGGGAAAATGTGACCTCTGAGGAAAGACTGGTTTGCCATGTCTCTTTTGAGTCATCTCTTTTCCAGACAAAATAGTTCTCAATTGTATAAAAGGCTACTGCTAAGAAAAGGGGAACAGTCTGTTCTCCATAGTCGTGTAAGACAGATTTCAGATCTGCACTGAAAGGGCTTCCACAACTGTGGGAAGATATGACTCTCACCTTACCTTAGATACCCCTAGAAACAGAGATGTTATCCTTTTTCCCAGTGAACACCTCTTGTCAGAAGTGATGCACGTGTAATGACACCAGCCTGCTGGAAGTGGTATGGACAAACAACTTCTTATAGCTGGAGGGAAAAACATTTTTCGGTGGGTCCAGTCTCCCACAGTCAATGGCCTCTCAGGCCAGTTGTATGTGAGGAAATCATTGCTTGGACACCAGGAAATACTTCATTTGCAGCAGTGTAAACCTGCCAGATGGGAGTAATTTTATTGATGATTAATGCATGATGAAAGTCAGAGGGATCCTTCTGCCTTCCAAGGCCTCCACCCCAGTATCAACCTGGGGCCTTCCAGTGTGCTGTGAAGTACAAGCATTGTTTGATCGCACAATGATGGTGAGGAAAAAGGACTGGGCAAAATAAAACCAATTAAAAAACTTGCCAGGGGACTAATACATTTTGGATTCTGGTATCCCAAAGGAATGATGTTTCCTATCACCTGGACTTTGAAGAAGGTCTGAACTGAAGTGTAGCTCCTCTTACGGTCTAGCATACTGTGGCCTGGCAGTTTTTCTGACCTAATGGACTTACCTTGTGGCAGGCCAGATTTGTGGACAGAAGGTCTCCTGGGAGCTCATAGCCACTTCCATAAATTATTTCAATGTCCAGGAATCAGGCTGTGTATGAAATGGTTGTCACAGCACAGAGCTATACAGTTGGAGGATGTACTCAGGATGCCCTATGTCTGAACAGAGGGTCCTTTGGGCTTGGTGACATATGGTGTTTTCCAGGCTGTATGGCTTCACTCTTTATGTATAATCTGACATAAGCAGGTTTGGTGGCTGTATTAGGGGGTATGCAAATCATTGTACATGCTTTTGGATTTTGATTTGTGAGCTGAAAAATTGCAAATGGGGGAACTATTCATATTGAATCAAAGTTGGCATGCTTTTGGATCCCAACCTCCCAGATATTTGCACTTCATTGGGTATGAAACTTTCTGTTCTGTTCAGGATTTTTTTTTTAAATATTTGTAAGAAAAACAAGCAGTGCCCAACAGTGATACTCCAGGATCAAAATATGAAAGATTCAAGCTCAGTTCCTTCCTCTGCCTGCAGGATTTGGAAATTAACAAGAGGATTTCCCCTTAACAAGGGGAAAGAATAAAGGTCCTAAAGTACTGAAGTTTATAGCTGAAGAAGTGGAGAAACTGAAGCAATATTTGTCAAGCCAAGACAGAGCTATATAACTGCAGTGCAATTGAAACCGTGTAGGAATGGTGGGTGGAAATCTAAATCATGCATGCAAAGGGAGCCAGCAGTGCCAGAGCAAACCCCTTGGAGAAATGTGGTGGGCTGATGTACCCAGAATTTAAAGCATGGTGTAAAGGCTGCAGGTGTTCCCTAGGCCTTCAGAGAAACTTAGGTGACACCATGAAAGCATTGCTGGCGTATCAATCATAACTGAGGTGGAAACAGGCTAAGCTTGCAATAGGATAATGCTGTTTGATTGGACTTAGGCAGACAATGGAGGATTTTGGAGGAGGATGAGGCTGCTATTTTAGGAAACTTGCATTAGATTGTCACACAGCATAATAATATCTGAGCACATGTGGTTGCACACATTTGTTTTTAATAGCTTTAAAACTAAATTGCAGAGTTGGCATAAGGTGTCTGCCATGTTGGGTGTTGGTGGGTGTCCTTTAAACAGTGTTCCAAATGGAAACGTCAAATGCTTAAGTTGCCCTTAAGGCTTGGCTGGTGGCTGGGAAAATGAGCTGGAGTCTGTGGGAATAAAATTCTGCCCCTCCCAACAACTCATATTAGAGTCTCTCCCCAGTCTTAGGATGGACACTACTAAAAACTCCAATTGTGAAGTAAAATCATCCAGCTGATGTGGTGCAAAATGTACTGCCCAAGATAAGCAATACTGTTAGAGCCATTTATGGGACTGTGTCCAAAGCAGATGGTGCAGATATTACCTGCAAAGCAGAAAGGCTGACGGCAAGCATTGGGGATGTTAGGCCTGAAGATCCTTTTGCATGTTCATGGGAACAGTATTGTCCTCCTAACCAAGAGGCTGTGGGGAGGGGAGCTGCAAGTGACTGATTTGATTAGACATTATCCTTACAGGATGCTGTATTGACAGCTACACTCAAATCTTTTCTGGCCCATTCATTTGTTGGCATAACGAGACTGCAGCTTATCTGATTTACCAAGTAATATTCCCATGCCACCTGCTTGTATCCAAGAATAAGCTTTCCTGCTTGGAGCCATGGGAGCCCAGTGAGGATCAGAGCCATACCCCTCACCCCTCCTGGGCCAGGGTCTTCTTCTGCCCCCAAAGTCCAGCCCACTCGTCCAGCTGCACACAGATTGTCTCTTGCTGCACGGAGGGCTAGCATGCAAAACCTCAGGGGTCTTGCTCAGCATCCTCCCCTGGCCTTTCCTTCCCCTCTGTGGCTGGCTGGAGACATTTAGATGGCACCACAGCATGACTCTGCTACCTGGGCTCTCACCCCCTGCACCAGGCAGTGCTGGGCCCCATTCCTGCCTGCAGCCCCAGCTAGCAAAGCCACCAGGGTGTGGAAAACTGCCACAGCCTCCCTGTGGGCACCTGTGGGCAAAGCAGTTGCAGCTGAATGAGGGGTGGAGGGCACTCAGGCAAGTCTCGGGATGGTACTGAACTGGGGGAGCAGAGGGCAGGGCTGCCCTTTAGTGGGACCTCTGCGGCTGGGGAAACAAGCCTCGGGAACCTCCTACAGCCCAGCTTGGGCAAGTGCTGAGTCCCACCCCTGGCTGGCAGGAGCCTGACAGAGGTGCAGGATGGGAGCAATGGGGATGTGTGTCAGCTGGGGCGTGTGCATGAGCACAGCCTGAGCTCCATGCTTGTTTTAATGTAATCTGACTGTTACACAGAAATACAGCAGTGGAGCACAGGAGCATGGCTTAATGACGATCCTAGGTCTGCAGAAAACGCAGTTTAGGCAGCAGCTGGTTATGCTAGAGCTCTATTTTCTTGCTAGCTGCATAGGTGATACCTGAATTGTAGCGGAATTGTTACATGTTTATAATTAAGTGTAAGTCCCATACACTACTGTGGACAGGGGAAAGTGGGCTGCTGGCAGTTCAATTGCAAAGGGTGAGCAATGGGTTTTACAGTCAAAATTAGTACCTGGACACCCCTGAGAAAACTTTGCTTGCATTTTGGCCAGAATATTGGCTTCATCTTGTCATGACCATGGAACGTCAGCCCCCCCCTTATTAATTCTTTTCAAGAATTACTTTTAAATTAGCATACTAATTTAAGTATTGCATTGGTGAATTGCAGGAAACAGAGATTTGAATCTGAATGGTTCTCACATAAAGGAGGTGGTGCTATGTAAAAACATGTAAATACAAAGTTTTACTTTAGACAGTAATGTGTTTTGAGTAAGCAACAATCAATAGGCATGCTGGGTTAGCTTGCCAAAATGTTTTCAAGCTCCATAAATTGATAAGACACTGAAAGTATCTCTTCAGGTTCACACGGGGCTAGTTCTCAGTTAATTGTTTTATTTTATTTCTGAAAAAAACCCACCTTTGCCTAAATGCAGAATCTTGCAAACTTTTAAAATAAATGCTAGGGGGGTGGGGATTGGGTTGGGGTTTTTTTTGTTTTGTTTTGTTTTTTATAGTTGTCTAGTGTTTAGAGGAGGTGTAAGAGCAACTGCTATACTGGAGGTACTTCACTCAAGTGAATGGTAGTGTGTAAGAGGACAGATCCTGCACTGCTCAGTGCTCCAGGATGAGTCCTGGGTTTCCAAAAGTGGCAACCCTTCCCGTGCACTTGAGCACGTAAGTCAGTTTGGGATTTGGCAAGTCTGGCTGTTGTCTTTTGAGAGGCATCTACAAGAGAAGGTATCTCTGCCATGTCAGAAGACTGGAAATGTACCTGAGCCTTGAGTAAGTCCACCAGACCCAGCATGGTGATGTACCTTGTTGTTTTTATCCTCCTTGTATACATTGCAAACATACACAGATTTTGTTCCGCTTAATTTTATGGAGATGGCTCAGTTAGAAATTTTTTTACAATACAGTAGCAATGGCAATTTCTACAATAAGACTACTGAGTTTATTATCTTTCAGTTGACAGATTGTATCCAAAGCTCTTAGCACAAATCACTGAACCTTGAATAAGAAGATTACTTAGTTGGTCAAATGTCCTATGAAGCTGAAGAACAAAAAGATCATGAAACTCTTCCCAAACTCTACCATATGCACTCCTTGTGCAACCGCCTTCCCCAGATACTCTGGACATGGAATTAAGGAAAACACAACGGTAGGACAGATGAAACTTTAATAAGGAACACTAATAACACAATATAGGTGCACAGATAAACCCAGAAGTAGGTATGCTCATGCAGTGGCAGGGGGAAATGATGAAAAGGTTTGCAGATGTCTACAGAATAAAAGGGCAGCATCCCAAATGAGTGATTTGTGGGAAATATGGCCACAATGGGGAAAAAAAAAGGCAGAGAATAGGATTGTTTAGCAGAAAAGACATGGAGTAGAGAAACTGACTCTAACTTCAAGAATAAAGAAAGCAGAAGAGATGATAATGTAATGAGGAAGAAGAAGAAGCCTGTTGAGTCCATAAGAAGCTGTGGAAACAGCCAGGGACTGAAATCTGGGGAGCAGTATGGAGAGCATGGAGAGTACAGTGATTAAAAACAGTGGTGATGAGCCAGGAGGGCCATGGGACAAAAGCCAACAGAAGATGCCCATCCATGCTTCTGGAATTGATTATTAAGGAAAATCCTTGGGCCTCTTATCAGGGAAGATCCAGGGGACAGAAGAATTTCTGCAAGCCAAGGGCAGTGTTGTGTATGGGAAATCAAGGCTGAAAGGGTCCCACAGGAGTATTTCAGTTTGCTTTTGGCTACTCAGATAGGAACAGGTGATGCTGAGTGATTCTCAACACAACTGCTCCAGAACAACTAAATCAGACTGGGAAGATGCCCAGAGAAATACGTGTTCTGGTGAGTTTAGAAAGAGGCTGATGGCACGCTTAAGATAAAGAAGATGGAGGTGGATCAGGGATACGCCTTGCCAGGATGAGGTGACAGTGCTGTGCACGGGGATGCAATCACAGAATGTGGCTTTAACTAAAAAGACAGACTACTAGGAACAACTGGGCAACCAGAAGTGTGAGACGGAGAGTAGCCACCATGAGTAAGAAGATGCCAAACCAAGAAATCATAAGAAGCTGGGAGAGACTGTGTAGTCTCAGTTCACACAGCAGAACAATGTGAAGAGGGGTGCAACATTGGTAGGTACAAGACTGTAGCAAAGAGGAAGCAAGTACTCATTCCAGAGACCAGCAACAGGATTGGTCATACAGGTGTTTTTCTGGTCATAACAGGACTGGCTGTAGCTCCCCATGGTGGGGCTGCAGGCACAGAACTGCAGAGGTTTTGATGGTGTTTGGGCACACTGCAGCCTGACTCAGCCTCCTTCTTTCCTTGTGGGCAGAGGGATGCTCAATGTTCATTTCCTGCAGCAGAGGTTGCTGCATTGATGGTATGGGCATTAGTTTGAGTCAACACTGCAATTTTCAGTGTTTCCAGCTTGTTGCTTAGTCTGAAGTGGATGTAACCTCAGTCTATGGGTCAAGTGCATTCCAGTTGCAAGGCTACAGAGGTGGTAACACTCTGGGACCCTGAGAGTTGATGGGAACCTCTGGGCCCCTCTGTAAAATGAATCACTTTGCTATGTAAGTGTCCTCAGCTGATGAGAAGCATGCCATGGTGAAAATGATGAGGTTTCCTATCCATGGAAGATTTACCCTATCTCAGGTCTTGCATGTTTAAAGAAAATCAGCTGTTTAAACCACAAAACAAGCAAACAAAATTGTCTATGAAAAAATCATAATAATTTCATCATCTTTGATAGCTTGGTAAAAAACTCAGTTCTCTTCCAAAGCAATACAATGAAGTCCATCCTTTTCTCCCACAGAGGAAGCAGAGATAGAAAGCTGAAATGCAGTTGTATGTGAAAGCCTTTGGCTTATTCTCTAGCTCTGTGAATCACTAATCAGCTTCGTGTTCCAAACTGCCCTCTCCTTGGACTGCAGAGAGGTGCTCTGACCTAAACCTTCCCTCCTTAGTCTGTTTCCGCCTTATGTTGCAGATGGAAACTGTTTCCTCTAATGCTTACTAAGGCCAGGTGCCTGGCTAATGGCCTTTGGCTGCATGCACATACAGATTCCCCTGGCTTTCGTAATTTGTGTTTCTGGTTTTAGCTTTTAAATCCATCATCAGGGCTGGCATGGACATCCTGGCTTATCCAGAACTATTCAAGCTCTGTGCCAGCAGTATCACTTTTGCAAAGCACCTTGAGATGCATGCCATGTAAGGAGCTGTAAATATCCTGTTGGAGTAATCTGGAGCAATAATCTGGAGGCAGCACTTACTGTCTGCAATATGTAATGGAGGACACATGTTCTGCCACTACATCATGTTTTGCAACAAGTTAGAGCCTATAGATTTATTCCTGCATTTTTGGTGTTAAGCTGCTTCTGTTGCATGAACAGAAAAGGAACCACTTAGACTACATGCAGACTACATGCATGATTTACACCTTCAGGGATATTCACATACCCTCTGTGCCTCTTATTCTTGGAAGGTATCCTGGGAATAACACCAGGGATTAAATAAACTCTGGTCTGTCACCACACTGCAAAATGTGGCAGGGGGTACTTGCTGCCTCAAGGGTTGTTCCCTCTTCCTCCTGCCTTCTCCCAGGAGAAGAACAGGATCAGGCCATGGAGATACCTCACAGCTGTCTTCAAGTCAGAGACTTTAGCCTCAGACAGCTGAGCTCCCTTCATGTTTGCAGATGCCACCCTCCCTGCCCACTTTGAAAAGGCAGGCTCTCCAGGCTTCCTGTGCCAAAAGGGCTGATCTCTGCCTACCAGGAGTTGGTGGGTTGACATGAAAAGACAAATATTGTACCTTTAAACAAACTTTGCAACTAAAATAAAGAAACCTGCCAATGTCTCCAAATGGTCCAGTTCAATAGTAGTAAATACTAGATAGGTATATAGGTATGTCAACAGTATGCCTAGTAGTAAATACTAGAAAACAACAACCAAAATGTCCACCTCTTTATCTGATGGTCAGAAAAGGTGTCTTTTTCATCAGGTTGCCTCAGGACTGTATGATCTTTTGGTACAGAGCAGCAACAGGCCATTAGGGAAACTGTCATGGCCTGGTGAGTAAAATCCAGCAGCTCACTGATCAAGCTGCCACCATTGTCCACACCATTGTGCAGAAACCTGGAGATGGCACCCAACCTGATCTGCCTCTTTGGCTGGTGGTTCCCTGTATAGTAAAATCCCACTCCAGGAGAGATTTTAGCCAGCTCTGCATTCACCCCGTGCTGCCAAGGCAGCAAGATGCTGAAGGGTTTGGGAGACAGGCTGTAACTTACTTTTTCTGCTAAGTCCTTTCAGTGGCCCTGAGAAAACCATCCCCCTGGGCTGGCTACCCATCACAGCAGAGGAGCTGAGGTTCCTCAACACCTCCGTGCTTCCAGCAGCCTTCTGTTTTTGCCTGTAAACTGGGGGGAAATGTTTGTCTGTCTGTGTCTGAGATGTGTTGTGTACATGGGAGCATCTGAGCCTCTGCTCTACCAATTGTCAGTCAATACATTTAGCAAGAATGACACTCATACTGCAGAAGGGAAAGATGCCTTTCAGTTTATGTCATTTAAAGCTGTGAGGTATTTGAGTGGTACCTTGAAAGTCATAAGGCAATGATTTATGATGCTTTTTTATCTAATGATGTGACACACACAAGAACCTTACCCTTGAACCACAGAGGAACAAACTTCAAATGATTTCCTGTTCATCTGTATTGCATCACCCTTTTCATTGGGAAAGATCAGCATTTCTGCACAGAAGTCACAGAAATCAAGAACCTCTTAGCCAACGGCCTTCATGGTGTGTGCCGCTATGGGAAAGCCTTATTTCTGCTGCCTCCCATCGTGGTGAAGAAGTAGAGCAGACTATCGCTGTCCTCTCAGTCCTTAGCAGCCCTGAGACTGGGACGTGGGTCCTCCAGCAATGCAGGCACATGTGTGTGACACCCCAGAGGAAGCCCTCCATCCTCAGCAGCACAAATTAGATCTAAAGCTACAGCAGGAAATCATTCCAACTTAAGGTGCAATAACAACTACAACAGCTGTCAAGGGCAACGCAAAATGCATCTACATGTAGTTTTCTCCAGCACCCTGGTAAACAAGCCCACAACTTGATTGCCTGCTGTACAGCAGGGAACTTAATGCCTGATGCAGGAGGCTATTTAGGGATCTCATACTGTGCCATCGGCTGCTGAGCTAGCACATGTTGCTAAATCTGAGCCGGCAGTGCAATTGTAGTAATTCCCAGAGCAGTTTACCCAATACTTATTCCAATAATAAGGCAGAAGGAGGGGGGCTGCTAGGGGTAGGAAATCCAAAACTGCTGCTGCTGTATTTCATAGGATAGGGCAGAAGATAAGATTAATCATCTTGTTTGCATACCTGTTTTACTGCAGGCCCTTAAAACTACCAGTTACTCTTGTGCTGAGTCCAGTACACTGAATATATGTTTTATTTGGACAGGCCACCTCTTCTAGTAGAAACCAGCCAGTTTTGATGAGCAGGGCTGGAACAGGCCCTTGGATATCTTCTTTGACAACCAGGCCCTGCAGTGCACCTTTGTTTTTATAAGATCTGTTTCATGTTATATCAGATTTAACAAGCCCAGGAATATGCTTCAATGCTTTGATGCCTCCTTTTTTTTTTCCTATGCCCAGCACAAACTACCATAATACTGTGAAAATGAAGGTTAGTTTGATTTTGTTTTATTCTTGCTCCAAATAGCAAATAATGTGTTGACAGATGTTATGGTCACCAACCAAAATCTTGTGCTGTGATTAGCTATTATTAGCATGTCTCTAATCTCCAGGGGATTAAGTGGTCACCTAAGTATGGCTTCAAGTGTCACCTATGTCTCACATGGACATAAACTAATCTGTTTTGTTGGAAACAGATGAAGTGATAAGTGTTTTGAAGCCCTTCTAATTTACAGAAAACACTGCAGTTCATTCTCTCTCAAGTCCCTGTGTCAGGGTGGAGAAGCACACTTCTGCACGTGGATTCAGTGTCAGGGGAAAGTGCTTTGAAAATATAGTGGGCATCCAACCCTTAAAAAAGCAGTTTAAGAAGTTACTTTTTATGTCATTCTTTAAGTGGCCAAGCATTTTAAAGAAATTAAATAGTGTTCTGTTGATTTTCCTTTCACTTCTAAATGAAGTAAATGCTGCTGGTGAAGAAGGCGCAAGTACAAGGAGTGTGTGCCAGGGAAACTGAAGGTAGGCAGCACAGTGTGTGCAAGGCCATAAGTAATGAGCTGTGCCTAAATTAACAGAGCTGGTTATCTTCACACTCAGTGCTGGAGGCTACCAGCCCTGTGCAATCCTTTCAGAGGCCCTGCTCATCCCTGGAGCATGGTACATATGGTAAGCAGACAGCCGTAGCTGAAGGATTAGTTTGGCAAATGGCTGTTTGGCATCTTTCTAGAAAATCAGGCCAAGGGTCCAAGCAGGACAAAGTAGATCCACATTGCCTAGGATACAAAGCAGCTGGTACCTCGTCGCAGCAGCTGGCTGTGTGCCATATCCGCACACCTCCAGGTGTGGTGTCCCTGGATAAACCCAGCCAAAACGCCCAGGGAGAAGAAGGGACCATTGTGCATAACACTGGCCAGCCCCAAAGTGCTCCACCTGCCCCAAAGAAAGCCACTAACAAAGAGCCAAGAGCAGTGTGATGGTGTGGCCCCGCCATGGCTGGGGAGGTCACGGAAGCTGCACCCAGACCCTCTATCAGGAAGAGGAGGGCAGTGCTCCTGGCCACCCTGGCCTGGGATGGGTGCTCTCACCTTTCTGTCACAGCTACCAGCAGGTCAATCCCCTGTGAACTTGCCCAGGTTTCCTTCGAAGCCATGCAGATGGCGTGGACACTTAGTCCCTCCACCAGACACTCTAAAGTGCAAGTGGAAGATTGCACAGAGGCCAAATCAAAGTTTTCTCATTCTGGCAGCAAGGAAGGGCCACCTTGCCCAGACAATGAGCAATGTTAAACAAGCTGCCTGGAAAGCAACACAGTTCACACCAGCTACAGGGTGAGGTTGTGTGCTTCTGTTCAGGAATTCCTGGGCAAGTGGCTCTAAGTGATCTCTGCAGCAAGTCCAACACATCCAGAAGGCTCTAGCCTTACTCAGAATGTCCAGACTGTTGGATCAGCACCAGGAGGTGCAGAACTCCCTGGGCTTATTCCGTAGGGACTATAGAGTCATCCCTAGTGGGTATGTCCAAGGCTCCCCAGCAGTCCAGCGGAAGAAGTAACCGCTAGTGCTGGCAACTCCTAGATGAGTGTCTGAAGTCTTAAATCTCCCAGGTGAGCCAGGGTAGAAAGGGTACATGGACAGCCTTTACAGTTGGGGAAGTACTTTGGGCAGTTGCAAAAACTGTAAAAATGGCAGGCACAGTTTGCTATCAAAAATGTTTTTCTAGCCATTTCTGCCTTTTCATCTTTTTATTGCATCTCCATGGAAGGCTTCTAGGAAGAACATCTTGGGAAGGAGAGAGATACAGTACTTATGTAACTGGAAATGTTGACAAGATGAGCTGGGAAGAACGTGTATAAAGATGTTTCAGTGCATGGAAGAACTGGGGATTCCAAGATTTTAATGTGAACATGAGGGCAAAATCTTCATTTTTGCACTTTTTTTTTTCCCCCAGTAGATAATACACAACATCTTTCTACTCTTGCAAGGATCACCTTAATTGGATGATGTAGATATTGGAAGAGCTAATTATATAGCTACCCCATTGCTGCCAAATATGAACATGTGCCCATGCAGATGAGTATGTATAGTCCATGAGTTTCTCTGGTTAATGCTCTGTGCTTATTCTCCTAACACGTGTTAGAAGCAGAAAGACTTCAATGAGACAAAAGTGTGGCACAATCACATCAGCAGACTTATTAGCTTTCTGGGTAGCTTTTTCCATTATGTAAAAGCTGTGTTTGTATTAGTGTAGTAGTCAGACCCACCAGTGTGAGGATTACAGTTGGTTTTTACATAATGGATTATCCAAGATTAAGCGTTTTACTCAGGCACACGAGCAAAAATAACCAATTAGTGACTTTGCAGATTCATTATTTAAAGGCAGCTGGAGGGCAATTGACACAAAACTCTCCTGCTGACTGCAGTCCAAAGACTGAAGCAGAGTAGTCTCAGGGATCTCCAACGTCTCTACCCCAACAGGTAGGTCTCTCTTCAGCAGAGGCGGGCCAGATTAGCATCTCTTGTGGCAGGGAAGTACAGCTTGCATGGCAGCAGCTGGGAACAGAGTAGCTGCTGGGGTGTTTGGAAGTCCTGGGTTGGTAGCTCAGCTTGGATGCTGCAGGCAAGTTTCAGTTAACTGTGTTTTATCTTGGCACCAGAACAGGTATTCAGGGTCAAATACTCTGCAAGAAGTGTGAGAAACAAATATGATGGGATACAGATGAGCTGGGATACCTGAGGAGACGAATAAAGCCATGGCCACCTTGTGGCTGTGCTGCAATGTCAGATCAAGCCTCTAGAAATTAAGTATTATTTGTCACGTTTGTAGAGGGAATGGTCTGAGGACAGACAATACCAAGGTGTATTTTGCCATTAGACTAGGCAGCTAGGAAGAGCCTGTTTTGGTGATGAGAACTGGTCTTAAAGAACACAGCTTTTCTGGCTTGAAAGCGAAGTGGACACTCACCATGAAATAATTAGAAACAACATTCTTACAACCTACAGTGTTTCACCAGAGCTCATCAGAACATTATTCTTCTTGTGAAAACAAAAATTAAAAAAATTTCAATTTTTTATCAACTCTTACCAACCTTATCCAGAGTCTGGCTTGATTTATAAAGTAAAAATATCATGAATTGCAATACTACTACTGGCAAACAAAATACTCTTGCAAAGTAATTGCCACTGATGCTCAGTTTTGGCTGGATTTAGGCACCACAATGGCCCAGTGGTTTTTAAGTGGAGTTGGTATGGAAAAGAAACTCAGCATGGAAAGAAACTAGTTTTAAAATGAGGGGAATGTGTCTGTAGGCACAGCACTAGCTACACACATCTATTGCATGAAATAAAACTCCACGCTTGCTTTTGTCTTGCAGAATGAAATACGCACAGTATGTTTTCCTGGCCTCGATCTTCTCCACTGTTGAGTATAGCCTAGCTCAGACCTGTGCAGTGGAGTCTTTCTCTGTGAAAGACAATTTTGATCCAAAACGGGTAATTATGATTACTTCAACAGTATATGTGAAGAAGCTTCATACACAAACTGTTTTTCCAGGTTATGGGCTGTGTTAATCTAAAGGGGTTCCTCACCAAGAAGTTAACTTCTTTTGTATGCTGTCTCTCAGACACTGTTCCTGCAGTTTGCATCTCTCACTGCTGTTTAACCTTGTGAGCATTATGGCAAAACCGGCCTTGAAAGTGAGGGATGTTATTCTGTTAGGTGTCATCTTCTGTTAGTTCAAAGCTCGGTACAGATCTAAGGTTTGAGCAGTCCCGTGAATGAAACAATTTAGATCCCCATCAGAGAGAAAGTCCAAACATATGTCCTGGGTGACTTGCATCCACCACCAGCCATTCTTGGGAGTCACAGCAAACTGAAAATTTGCCTGGTTGGGTATCCTGAACACAGACTGACTCTTCTTTAAACACAGCATTTAATATGCTTGCCTCTGAGGAGGAAATGAGGGCTAATTTGGCGTTGGAAAGGTACAGACAGGTGTCCCAGCACCTATTTTGACTGTCCCTCAGCAAACATCACTTCCAGCTGCAGCTGGGGTGGGGCCAGCACTTCCTCTACACAAGATTGGCTTTGCTGGAAACAAACCCATGTCTGGGGAGAACTTTGGGAACATCTCAGTTTAAAAAAGTCATGTTTTTCTCAGGCTTCTGTATCTGGGAATTACGGACTCTCTTTCAGGCTTAAGCATGTAACTTGCCAAACAGATCTCATTAGCTTGACTGAAGAATCAAATGTAACACAGCTAAGTTCTGCCTTCCTCAATATTTCTATTAATAATGTTAACTTTTGAGGGCTTTCCTATCTGTCAGTCCCCTGTTTAGATCTTGTTTTCATTTTACTAGATACTGCTTGTACATTTTCAGGGACTTATTTTTTCCTAAAAATTTTCTTCCCCTTAACCCCATTTCATTTTCCTCTGCTGCTAGTCTCCTCCATACATCCTTTCCTCTCACTTTCTGCTTTGCTGGGTAGACTCTTTTCACCATCAGAGATCAACTGTGGCCCCTGGCAGCCACAAGAGTGCCTCCAGCCAGCCTGCTAAGGTCTTTGTGGCTGCAATTTGATGTCATTGATGGCATCTTCCAAAAGTCAGGGCCTGAACGGGAACAGGGAAGAACCAGCCTGACTCCCAGCAGGCATCTTGGGATGGGAGAAGCTTTCAGTGTGGGGTCACTGTGACAGGAACATCTCACATGACAACAAGTATACACACACAGAAGTGCAGAGCTGCTACACCCACTCCTGCTGGCACAGAGGCAAGGATTCATGGTGTTAGCAGGACCTGTGTGCTACATACCCACCCAAACTCAGACTTTCTCCATAGGCCAGGCAATGGGTAGTTAGAAGGGAAGTATGTTTACAAAAATGCTTTTGTGCTAATTTTGCCATGGTGATTAATCCAGATATTAAGTCTTTCATGTTAGTATGCAGGGAAATGGTATGCCCTAGCCAAGAAGGATCCAGAAGGCCTTTTCCTTCAGGACAACATCTCTGCTGAATACACCGTGGAGGAAGATGGCACAATGACAGCATCTTCCAAAGGCCGTGTGAAGCTTTTTGGGTGAGCTCTCTTGACTTTCAGCTCTAGCTACAGCCATGAGGTGCTTGAGGAAGGGGACATGAATGGTGATCTATCCTGAGCACACAACATGACCAGGTTTTCTTCATCAAAAAGGGAAGCTCAATCAAGGTAATATATTAGAAGCCAGAGGTTAGACACTTTTAAGTCCTGGGTTACTTCTCAGCCTGCCTCTGGTCTGGGTCCACCACAAAACTACTGCACAGAGTCAATTATAAAGTCAGATCTTTAATGATGGAGCAGTTAGGTAAACCAACTGCAACCAACTGAGAGGACCTAGTGAAGGCTGTGGGGCTGTGAGGGCAGGACAGCTCTTATTTCACTGAGGCATTAAGGGAAGGAGGGGAGTGTAAGCGAGCATTACTTTCACAGATCTTTCAACACAGTGTTGGATGGACTTTCTGAGGAAAACGTGGTTAACTCTTGGATGCTGTTGTGATGCCTGAATAGACAGGCAGAAAAGAAAAGAAAAGAAAAGAAAAGAAAAGAAAAGAAAAGAAAAGAAAAGAAAAGAAAAGAAAAGAAAAGAAAAGAAAAGAAAAGAAAAGAAAAGAAAAGAAAAGAAAAGAAAAGAAAAGAAAAGAAAAGAAAAGAAAAGAAAAGAAAAGAAAAGAAAAGAAAAGAAAAGAAAAGAGATAATCCGGGGCTTCCAGTAGGCTAGAACTAGTTCTGTTGTGCATTAACTACCAAAAACTATCTAACTGCATAAATAATAAAGTAGAGCAGGTGGCTATGAACCTTATAGGTCTTAACAGCACAGTACTCCAGGATATTTTGGGACAGAGCAAATAAAGCTTTGCAGGCATGCCACACAGTGTGAGTGGGAAGAATCCTGAAAGGACTCTTCAGAAACCAAGTGGGGTCTCAAGACTACCAGGAATTTATTTCTGCAATGGCAGGGTAAAGGAGAAGTGCAGCCTGTCCAAGGAAGGGAATGATTACCCTTCCACTGTTTCACACATCCAGGTAATACTTGACAAACTGTGCTAAGATGCAGGTGGTATTCAAAGCAAACAGAAGCCAACCACAGCAGGGCATTAGAAGAAACGGACAATGGAGACAGGCTGTTTCAGGCACCTACAGAGTTCCCACAGCCTGTGTGAAGGCCTTTAACTAGCTTGGACAGCACAGTGGCTGTAATTATTTCTGTGCTTCTAACAGACATCCCTGTGCCAACAGAGCTAGGAAGAGTTAGAGAGACAAGAGTCAACTCCCTGCCTCCACCGGGGGACACAGCAAATGCACCCAAATGCAGGTCAGCTTGCTCCGCAAACTGCTAGCAGGGAGCCAAGAAACAACGTCCATCATTTTGCTTGGTGGCTGTCTGCTTGTACAGAAACAGGTGGTAAAAAGCCAGCTGAGCTGAAGGAGGGTCAGGGCACCGCCCCAGCTGCAGAGTAGTTGCACAGCAGAGGGGGGAACCAGACAGCAGCAATGCACTGTCAGTCATGGGGAGGGTGTCACAGATTTGCATTACTTAATGACAACCACTGACTTTGCATTAAGAAAGGCCATGCCCATGCTTTAGGCAGTCGTGCTGTTGCCCAAGTCCTGAGTGAAGGACACCCACGTGAAGGTCACATGCTGCAGGATTTTACCTTCAGTCTCACGGATCTCGTTCCAGGTTCTGGGTCATCTGTGCTGACATGGCTGCTCAGTATACAGTACCTGACCCAACCACTCCAGCAAAAATGTACATGACCTACCAGGGCCTGGCCAGCTACCTCTCCAGCGGTGGTGAGTGAACTTCCCCAGCCCCCTGGTGCTGGTTGATAACTTACAGCTGCCCAGATTTGTGTGTTTCAGTATACGAGCAGGAAAAACAGCTGAGCTCAGACTGCTCCAAGTGGAGACAAAGCATCCTTTTTGGGGGGGACACTTTATCCAAGCAGTGCTTTTTATCTCCACAGAAGAGGCGAGATCCAAAGATGCCCCAGAGACCCTACCTACACACCATATATATTAATAGGGAGGATGCATCTTAGAGGCAATGGGCCACACACACAGATTTTGTACAGCTGAGTGGGGTGCTGAACCTGGGCCTCACAGTGGGCATTATAAAGGTGCTGAGAGTCACTTGTCCTTGTACTCCTCATAGCTAATGGAAGGCAACATGTGGACCCTCAACTGCACTCCAGCAGCGAGGTGCAGCTCTCCTCAGAGAGATGCAACTGGACTCAAAAAAATGGAGCTGTTAACTGAAGTCCCCCTTGCAGAAGCTGCTCATACTGAACATCAGTTATGTGCCCTGCACACCCCATACTTAGTGCCCGAGTCTCCCATACCTGTGGCACTCCAGTTGTGGAAGTTGGGCAGGACTTTGCCTGCTAATGCATAAGAAAGAAGCACATTCACTTAGTACTGGCAGATAAGCCACACCAAAATGCACTTAGTTGAGCAAGGCTGAAAAACAGGAGGCATGTTTTGCTGAAGCATCTTGTATAGGAAAGGTAATCTGCATGGCCAAAATTTAATCTGTATGCCCTGCCCTCCCATCCTTGAGTGAGAAACATAAAGCGATTTTTTGTCATTGAAAACCTGGAAAGTCCTAATCCGCCTAATACTTCTAGCCTAAGAAACCAAAGGTGAAAACGCACTGAGCATCACGAGGAACAACATGGTCTCAAGATGCCCTCTGCTTGTCCTCGTTCTTCACTTCATGGTGTGGAGATAAGCTGGATGTAGGAGGTGACTTTAGATCTTTTGGGAAGCTATCCCTGCCATGTGCTGAAGTGAGAGGTCTCCCTGCAGGATGACCAGGTCCACCTCTGCTGTTTTGCCCACTGTGACAAACGTGTGTGTTCTGATGTTTCAGGGGACAACTACTGGGTGATTGACACTGACTATGATAACTATGCCATTACCTATGCCTGTCGCAGTCTAAAGGAGGATGGCTCCTGTGATGATGGCTACTCTCTGATCTTCTCACGCAACCCCCGTGGCCTCCCCCCAGCTATTCAGCGCATTGTGCGCCAGAAGCAGGAAGAAATCTGCATGTCTGGCCAGTTCCAGCCCGTGCTTCAGTCAGGTACTTCGGGCTAATTAGCAAGCTTGTAGAGTGGTGATTGCATTTGCTGTAAATGCAACAGAACTGTAGCAAACTAAGTTGTACTCTTTTAGCAAGTTTTTTTTAAGGTTATATCTAATAAAAAAATAGCTGCAAAGGGAAGTCCATGCAAGGGAGAGAGCCTGCCTTAAATCTGCCCTTACAGGAATCCTGTGTGCTGAAACTGGCACGCTACCAACGGAAGATCAGCTTTGTTACTCTAATAGATAGGATAGGGATGGGTCTAAAAACCCGGTGTTTCTGCTTGTCTTGGCCACCTGGATAACAGCATCTTACCTTAGGTCTGTGCACTGTCTTCCAGGAAAGGAGGAGAAGCTGCCTCCAGGAAGGAGCATCCTCAGTCTTCTTGGCTGCACCATGATTTGTGTCCTGGGTGGTCCGAGTAGCACAGACAAGGGGCTCTGAGCAGCGGTTCTGGCTGTGTCTGCTGGCAGTGGAAGTCAGCAGTTCCTCCACATATACGTGAACAGAGCATGTCTAAAGCCCATTTTGAGAGAACTTTTTTTTCTTGTAGCATGGGAGCTGATATGCTGTCCATGAGATAGGCAGATAATTTTTAGGGCTATGCAGGAGGCAGAAATTTCTCTTTGTTGGCAGCTGAATGCCTACACCCTTCACATGCACACTGCTTTGCCTGGAGATTGGTCCTGTACTAAACCAGGCCTGAGGATCTGGACTGGGGGGTTGTCACATGTGTTCTGCACTGCTAGTCAAGAAATAGCAGCTAACACCTTCTGGGACACATCATTGTGTAAGCCAGTCCTCCACTACGGAGCAGGTGCTGGCACCATCCAAGGTTATGGGACTGGTATGGGCATCCCTAGCCCATGCCCCTCCATATTGCTTACTGTAGCAGAGGGAGGGCAGTTGGTTTGTGGGCTCATACATAGGTGCTCACATAAGCTGAAAACTCATGGCTAGCTGGGACTAGCAAAGGCTGCACAAGTGCTGTGCCAACAGACACAGAACAATGAAACAGCAATTTTTGCACCCCCACATCCTAACCTTATACTGTAATTCAGAAGTACCCTAGGAAGGTTGTAGCTACAGCTTCACTGAAGACTACAAGGCTGTTGAAGCACTTTGCAGATTTACTTACAAGGACTAAAGTTTACTTTTCTTTCTTTCTTTCCAGGGGCCTGCTAAAAGTACACTTCCAATCCTATCCTTAAGCACAGAAACCAGACCTCTTGGTCCTGAAGCTGCCACTTAGCTAATAAAAAAAGAAAATCACAGTATGGATTAGTGTGTTTTTCCTGAAAAACACATGAAAATGTTGGGGGTTTTGTAAACTGTGTACAATACAGTATTGACATTTGAACTTTCAAGGAAATACCTAACATGGCATTTGTCAATAAATGTTTTTAAAAAAACAAAGCCCACCTCTGTAACTGCTTTTTGTTACCTGCTGTCCTGTCGGGGTGCAGGAAGAGCGGGGCTGCTCACCAAGGGAAGGTGAGACAGCAGCCAAGGGTGGCCCCAGCACAGGCAGTGTCCCTTCCCAGTACCAAACAGGGGAAGCAGGGCAGGGGTGGTGACAGGGACAGATCCCCTGACAGTGCTGATTATCAGACCAATGCATGGTGACAGGGCAGGTCTGGGGTTCACCAGGGAAGTCCAGACACTGAGTGAGGGCAGCAAGGCACAGGGCAGGACACAGTCATGCCTGCGAGGTGGCTCCAGCTAGAAACAGGACTGGAGAGTGGGCCAGATGCAGAGCTACCTGCAGCAAGGCCCCCAAGGGGGCAGGGGCCTGGGCTGAGCTGAAGAAGATTTGCGGACCATGGGCAAGGGGTACGTGGGTGGAGGTCCCAGGTGAGGCTGCACAAAGCAGTGAAGGCTTGTGGGTGTCTGCAGGGCCCAGGCATACACAACGTACCTCTCCCACGAACATTCCTGTTTAAATTCTGAAGCTAAGAAATCCTCTTGCACAACAACTCTCAAATGAGGCTGATAGTGTGATCCTTGCTCCCTGGTAGAATCTTACGGTTACTTCTGGTATGTGTGAATACTCAAAAGTCTGCACAGAGTATTTCTAACTAGCCCTTGAATCACTAATGCAATAAAGCAGATGTTCCTTCCAATAACACCAGGACACTGCTTTAAATGAGCAGTTACTTGCATTTCTAATGGCCTAAGCAGTAACTTACTGCCCACTGCCTTCGTAATCCAGCCTCCAGTATCTGAGAGGTATAGAATTCAAAGATACAGAACTGACAGGTTTTATGGCCAAGATTTTCATAGATAGAGGGAACCAAAAGAATAGCGTCTAGACAACTCCATGTAGAAAAAGGGTAACCCGAGTCAGCATTTTTATATATATTTCCCACTACTCTTAGTAAAATCACATTCACTTTGAATGTTTCCTATGATTAAAAGTACCAGTGCAGAACACCTCCAGCACCCTGCTGAACCCTGCAGTTTGTCAGCAACACAAATTTTAACAAGGCATGATTACCAAGCATAGAGGGAAGAGCAAGCTGAACAGCCCCCACTCCTGAGGCTTTCAAAAGGTATGGTAAGGCTGATATCGAGTGAAGACCTTCAGAGGTCTACACTATAAAACAGCTTCTGCAAGATGCTTGCACAATCTTACCTACAGTATCCAATGATTATCTACTGTGTGTGTTGGAAAGACCATAAAAACTACTGACTACAGACTCTTCTCCAAGGCCAGAAACATTATCCCAGGGATGAAGGGAAGTCTCTCAAGCTTCTGTTTCCCAGGATTTCCAGGTGGGACTTGTAAGGCTCTCAGCCAGCACCAAATAAAGGTGTTCCTTGCTCTTCTGGTCTAGGGAAAGCTACCCGGACAGGGAACAAGATGGTGAACTACCATCTAAAGCTAAGGACAGAAACAGGAGAGCAGCAGCAGGCAATGCAAACAAAAAACCACATAGATAAGAGACTATTGAGTGTTGAAAAAATATCAGCCTTTTGTGCTGGATTAAGTGCAAGGTCAGTGCATTGATTCCTCACCACTTGCCCCCCTCTCTCATGAGGAAGTATTGGGGTGGAGATCTGTGAACTTAGGACTTGTATCACAAGTGATTAGACAACACTAACCTTTAGCTGAAGGAGCCTGGCCTTTGGCCAGGACATTTAGACTAATACTACCAGTCCTAGAGAAGTGGGATTTTTAATGCCTACGGTTATAATAACTCTATGACCAGAGCAGATGGGAGTTCTAGCAAGAAGGATCTATGTGCAGGACCAAATGCATATGTATTGTGTTTGATATAGTCTGTCCAGATGAGTTAGGCACTGAAATCCCTCCTCAGCCACACAAGGTTGTGTCTCCAGGTTCTTAGGAGGATAGTGGTGATTCTGGGAGAATACACCATGGAGTTATACATGCCCCAGGAATCTGCCTTGTTCTTGGAGGAACTAGGGGAACACGTTCCCACCAGGACCGCATGCAGGCCCTCATCATATGATCTGGTGAATTAATAAACAGATGGAAGTTAGCTCATATCCATTTCTCTCCACTGACTGCAGGAAACGTGAAAGACGAGACAGGGTAGGGCAGGCAGCTATGAATGTACTCTGATCTGATTGATCTCTCTTGTTATTCTGTTGAGCTCAACAGAAAACATATAGGGTATGTCTAGAGGCAGACACAATTCCACCTGCTGTTTCAGCTGGCTGATGAGAACCAGTCTATTATTCCTGGTTTTAAGTGCGTGCATAGGTCCCAAGTCATAATTTCTGTCCTGCACAAACTTTCCACTAACGAGAAAAGAAAAAGCTGTTTACAAAAGGACAGGATTGTTGTTTTGTCCTCAGAAGGTGCTTTAGTGCTGGAAGAAAGCCTAAGACTGTGCAACAGCAGGAAGAACCCTGCAAGGATATTGTCCTTCACATGCCAGTGAACCTCCTCCCAGCAAGGACACTGCAATTCCTGAGATCTGATGCTACGATACCATGTTGAGTTAGACTAGTTTTCCCTGGGCTGTGGTAACTGAGGCAATCTATGCAATTAAGTTCCTACTTCAGCCTTGAAATTTCTTATGGTCACATTCTCTTCACACTTCATTTTTATGTAATGTTGGAACTTGCACCAATCAAGCTATCTTTTATACCTTGAGAACTTTACTTCCCAAGATTAAATTGTTGACACAGGAGTTTTGAGCAGTTTCCAGAACACAGTGATCAGATTCAGTTTTTACAAGGTTCATGTGAAAGATTAAAAACTGGTTTTATTGAGTAGCACAAAAGATGATAACAAATGCAGTATATACACAATTAGACAATAAAAACCACTGCTTTGAAAGGTTTTTCCTAGGATTCATTTCAACAAACACTTGCAAAACTGTTACATAGCCTCAGAAGCTTTTGTTTGAAGAGCGGGCAAACAATCTCATCTTGCAGTTGCAGTTAGACTTTCCTATTTGGATTTATGGCCAGCAAGAGACATACCTGTGTGTTCTGCAGTCTTGCTTTGGTTCTGATGCTACAGAACTACTAAGCACTTTCTACTCCCACTTTGCACTAGGCACACCTGGCACTTCTGAAAACTGAAACCGTGAGGCAGGGCTGATCACTGCCTGGTAACAGAGGAGATGGTAGAGTTACACATGCAATTTTGGAAGCCCTATTAGACAGAGTAAGTGACAGATGGTTACAGAAAACTCAAGTTTCAAGTATTAAATAGCATTTTTCTCTAGACATTAAATTATAAAAAAGACAAGGGCAGCCCAAAACTTCTATACTTTGTTGGAAATACATTCAAGCTTGGAAATACAAAATTCTCATCTCTGCTGCAATTGTTTAGACTTGCTTATTGCTTAAAGGAATAAGTTTATACCAAAGCAGCAAAGAAGAAGAAGAAGAAGAAGACAAAAAAAATTCTTGGTGAATATTCAAAACTTGTTTCTGAACAGAGAGTGCACCATTTTTGGTGCATATTTGCCACTGCTAGGAAAATCCCTGAAAAAGCACTGTGCTTGCCACACTTTGGATGATGTTTAATGTAAAAGCCCTAAAAGAGGGACCTAGTGACAGATTTTCAAAGTAGCTAGACTTCACCCTAAGAAAGGGTGGATTTTATTTGCATGTAAACAACAGGTTAAGCTCTGCCCTTGCAAATAAAAGATCTGGGGTTTTTGTGGCTTCAATAAGCAATACAATAATGTATGAAATTTTACCTTGAAACTTCGGAGGAATCAGCACTCTTACTTTGCTTTTTAACAAGAGAAAAAAAGTAAGCGTGAGAATTACAGACCACTTTAAAGAGGCAGCTGAAAGCCCCATGTCTGCCACTGTTGAGAAGCAGAAATCCTGGCCAAGCAGAACTCCCAGCCTAAAATCTTCTGAAAGATGGTAACTTGACCTAAAGGAAATCACTTGCCATAAGGACAGACTTCAATACAGTGAAAGACTATGTGAATTGACATTCTCTGCTCTGCACTTTTATAAAAGCCAAACATTCCACTAGGACTCATCAGCTCTGCATCATTTGCCTCATATATGCCATTACTGACCTCACTTGTGTGAGGTATAATTTAAGTTTGTCTGCTAAATAAAGCAGGGCAGTGGTTTTTGATCTTCTATTTTTCATGAGTTGCACACTATACATTTTCTACTACATCACTGCAAAGTCAATACTCTTCACGACAGCTATGCTCCATTTATTTTCAAACATCTCTAACTAGTTCATGGTCCTTAGTTTGATAAAGACTGCTATATTCTGATTGCCAATGTGGGAAAATTGTGAAGCAGACAACTACTCAAATAGGACATCCTAACAGGGTAAACTGTCCTCTCAAGCTCCTGTATGTTCCCCAGCTTCAGACACAATGAAATCTCTCAAGGATCTATACTTGAATATTTCTAAAAGTCATTTTTTCTGTGGTTATGTTTCATACTGGCAAAACAATATGTCTTAACTGCTAGATTTTCTTTCACTGCGTATTCTGATTCTTCACTTAGGGGCAGTTATAGCAACCTTGAAAAGTATTTTTACTATCTCCACCCAAGTAGAACTTCTCACTAACTTTTCTGAAACTGAGAAAATCATCAACTTAAAATTAACAACTACTTTAAGTAGGCTCGAATAGGCCTTTTCTGTCCTGCACAAGCCTTTATGGGCGAAGAATTGGCAGATTAGGATGCGACAAGCACTCCTTACTCAAACTTCAGTGAGGCAAGAAATACTTCATCTGAATTCTGTGACAAAATTAATCTTTTAAGGCTAACTTTCAGCATAAGCACATGAACAAGTAACCAGAAGGTAAGGAGACGCAAGGCCTAATCTCATATATGCTGTTCCAGTGCTTTGAGGGTGGCAGAGCACTGGAACAGGCTGCCCAGAGAGGTGGTGGAGTCTCCGACTCTGGAGACATTCAAAACCCACCTGGACACCATCCTGTGCAACCTGCTCTAGGTGAACTTGCTCTGGCAGAGGGGTTGGACTATATGATGTCCAGAGGTCCCTTCCAACCCCTGTGATTCTGTGATACTGACTTTTTGTATATGTTTCTTTTCTGTGCTGCATAAGTGAGGCCATTTGAGGTAGTTCAGCTTCCTCCTACTGTGCAAACTTGGTTTTTTTGTCCAAGACCTGAATGTTTCATCAAATATGCAGCCTTTGTTGTTATGTTGGTGAGGTGGCTGATGTCAGCAAAGAGAGCAGTAGGGGACTTGTTTGTATGACAAAATTGCTCCTCTTATGGAAAACACCCCAGCTGTTTTCACTGGCATTTATCCTTCCCTCTACAAGCATTTTAAAGGCACAGTTCAAATTGTGCCAGTTGTGCAAAGGGTAGAGTAAAAAAGCACCCCTGCAATTTCAGGGAACTTTGCTGTCACATGAAGTGTTTGGCAGCTGCGAGTACAGCCAGGGGTGTTCTGTAGCCCATGATCTGCAGCTATCACACACTTGTGCACATGCTCTGCAAAGCACAGGAACTCAAACTGTTCTTGGTTAAATTTCTAACTGTTTGTCTGTAGCACCCTGCTACATTCAAGAGTGTGCTCTCCTGTAATGTGAAAACACATAAGCCTCTAACTAGCATTTCAGCTTTCTCCTGGCCACCCAAAGCCAAGCCTCAGGTCACTTACAGTGAGAGCAGAGGCATGCTGGGGGGAGATGTTAACTATAAGGGCTGTAGAAGGCCAGGCTAGGTGACAGCAATGGAGAGAAAGAGGGGCTTTCAGGGTTAGAGCCTCCACCACAAAGAGGCAGCAGCTGATGGCCACAGTGAAAGCAGGTGTCTTGGGCAAAAGCAAGAGCAGAAATGGCAGGGAAGTCTGGAGGCTAGATCATCCTGTGCCTTCTCCCACTTTGAGGATGAGCTGCTATGCCTTCCTCTGCCTGTGTGGGCGGAATAGCTCTGGCCTCAAAATAACAGCCACAAATCCAGAGAGAGCTGGGTGGAAACCCCTCTGTGAGAGGGTGAAGAACCTCATACATCTGAAGACATGTCAAGTGCTCTGAAATAACTCACTGGAGCATGTGTGACTAACCAGCAGGGAAGCAGGGATCCTTCACTTCATGCTCTGAACACGTCTGGTTGCTGTGCGCTTTTCCATCAAACCATTATGTCAAGACAGTGGCAGCTGAGGCAGGCAGCTCACTCTCAGACAGGTCCTCCTTGTGCCTTTGCTGCCATCCTCACTCATACAGTGAAGTGGTGGTCCTGTTCCTGCTGCAGTTTGTGACCTCTGCAAATCTTTGGTTGTCCTGGACATTAGCTCAGTGTAAAGTAGGGATAATAAATATTTATTCTCTTAATTCCTAGTTACCAAACTGAATCTCAGTCCTACAGCAGCCTCTTACAATTATATCAGTTCAGTTGTCAGTTGCGGCTGTTTGATAACACTGTCCTTTGAGCTCTGAAGAGTTAATAGGGGCAGTTGCTTCTAACTTGCATTCCTAACTTGCTTCATCAGGTCCTTTTGATACTCCCTCCTCAGTTTGGGAGGAGTTTATTTTTCTGGGGAGTTGTCATTTGCAGGGACCATACACCACTCAGTCACCAAGCCAGGCACTACTCTGAAGAGTCACTTGAAAGCTTCAATGTACTGCACAGGAAGAGAAGACAGGCCTGCCTTTCCCCAGTAGTCAATGGCACGCACTCTGTAAAAGCCGGAGACTGAGCTTCCTGCAAATGAAAAGGTTAGAAATGGCCACTGTGAAAAGCTGACACCTGTGGTGCTTGAAGGATGTGAAGCTGGCACTACTCCCATAAAATATAGGTTTGTGGAACGGGCTGGGGAAGTGGTGAAATTAGTTCTGCACCCTGTGTGTGTCTGTGCCTGTCTAACTAAAAATGATTACAAATGCCTCATGGGCAAGTACTGGCTCTTTTTCTTTGTTGGAACGAGGACCTCATTAGGATTTGGAAATTCAACTAAAGGACTGCTGTCCCAGCAGTCCCTTTAGAAGAAGGCTATGACATGTTCTGCAACCCACAACTAGTAATTTCCTTTTTTATGACTTATTTTTCTGCCTCAATTGTGCCTTTGGAACACGTTACGTGGGGACAGGATCAACAAAGAAACAGAACAAGAAGGATGCAGGCTGACTGGAAACTCCCTGCTCAACTCAGGAAGCAGCATCACTTGCTCCAAAGGTATGTGAGTTGTGAGTTGATGTTCTGTGGCCCTGTTGGTTTTCATCCTTGACCCAGTTTGAAGAACACAGCCTTCACCAGCAGAGTCCTTAACCTCAAAAGCAATATAAATGGTTTTTCTCATCTATTTACTTGATTCTTATGTGTGCTTTAGTATTTCATATTTTTTTCCTAAAAGAAAAAGAATGCTAGAAATAATGAGTGAGAATGAAGTACCTAGCAATAAAGGCTGCTGAGATTTGAGATTTTTTTCAAGTAGTCTTTTCTTTTTTGTTTTTGAAACAATTAAATCTGATAGGTTCCCCAGATGTGCCGCACTAGATGACAATGAATCTTAGTTTCAGAAATTTGCCTTAGCCATGATTTACAGTCTTTGCTTACTGTGTAGCCTTTACACTACAATAATAGCTCTGAACTTTATTATGCACCCACTGCTGATGCTAAGCCCTTCTCAGGCTAAGATGAGCTTGTGTTTCTGGCAAAAACCTCTCTGAAGTATTGCTTTGAGGCAAGGTCTGTTGTGTTTCACACAGCTCTGATCAGTGCTTCTTAGTAATACTTGTTGGACAGTCACATTACAGATTAGACCACATTTGGTTAAAAAAGCCCAAAAACCAACAAAAAAATACCCAAAGAAAACATCACTCACTACCTTCTTCCAGCATTTTTAATCTGGGTATGTTTCTATTGCATCTAGGCTGTACTTCAGGAGAAATGACCAAATGCTCTGGGAGAAGCTTTGCCTGTTGACAAAGATGAAAGCTGCTGCCCTCTAATGTGAAACATCTAAAACTTAGGCAGCTAGTCAGGGCTAAAGAGAAAGTTCTAGGAAACAGCAAAGATAGGGGTCTCTCCTTGGCTAGGCGTTCAGATAGCCAGGACAAACTGTCCTACAGGCGGACCTCTCCTGTTCTTACAAGAAAGCACCTCAATAGCTTAAGATTGCCAAGCCATAAAAGGGTATGGGTAAAGGGACAGGTGACCATGACAAGAGCAGAATTGCCACCTTCCCCTGGAGCAGCTCAGAACACGACAAATGCAAGACAACCAACCCCTCCATGAAAGGTGGATGTGACCTTCCACTTATGCTGATGCCATCTTAGGCAGTCTAACACCTTAAGACTCAGTGGTCCAAAACAAGTGTTACCAAGGCAGTTTGCTCCTACTACCCCTACCCCAGAAGCACTGTACAAATTTAGGCAAAGGCATGGCCAATACCTGTGGGACTGAGCCCAAACCTCAGACTTGCCTTCCTGAGTCTACTACCAAGAGCACAACACCATGCTCTGGTCATGTGGAGCAATTTTTTTTGTTCTCATTTTTGCATGCTTCTACACCAACTACAAATAGAGACAAAAGTATTGCTTTGCCTCTCAGAGATCTTGAGAGCTTACCAGGCCCACAGCTGGGTGACTTTGGTTTCTGTGACAAGGAATTTACTTACGGCAATACCCCTAATAATGTCCTCATGACTATTTGTCAATTAGTGCTTCTTCTTGCGAATAAGGCTTTCTCTGAGAATGTGGTCCTAAAGGAAGAAACGTACTCTTATTTGTGAGAGGAGTGTACGTCACTAGCAAGCTACGCACCTTCAGTAGTTACTAAATGATGTTTCACACACTCATGAGTAGCAGTATTAACATGACAGGTTACATAATATGCATATTCTTGCCTTACCTGGACTGTAGACCCAGAGAGTGAATACTGTGTCTTTGGCATTAATCCGCTGGTATGCTTTTCCATCTGGCGAGAATTCCACTTCAAATGTCTTTATACATCTAGAAAAGAAAACCAGACAGCTCAGTAAATACAACTGATAACGTGGTGAGCAATCAAATTCTAATCTTAGGACATTTCAACAAAGAAGGCCAAAATCAGGAAATATTCAATTGACATTCCTACCAAATGTGGGATGGCATGAATTGTCAGTATTAGGAAGAACCACAGCTCCAGCAGCCCACAGAACACCCAGACTGACTTGCTATTTTGGGTACTTGCAGCATCACAAACTGTTAAGCATCTTACTCCCAAACCAGCATTATCAAGGCTGAAGAGTCTAGGGAGACTGGCTTGAAAAGGAGCTAAGGCAATGCTACCTCAGGGAGTCTGGATGTATACTGTATTGCCTCTGACACTTCACCTACAGAGGTCTTCCAGTCTAGTACAGCTTGCTAGAGCAAGGAGCTGGAGGTTTTCTTTTCCAGCTCACATCCCTTACAGGGATGTGCAAGATCCCACCTAGGCACCTGCTGCTAATATAACTTTTATCATGGATCTTCCTGTCTGCTGTGCTGAAGGCAAGTCCCTCAAAAATGCCATTCCATGGTGGGGAGCAACAGGCGGATTCCCTTGCTCAGACTGCAAATTAGTCAGGGTTGTGCTCCATAGTTACTGCATGTAGGTCCTACTCATTTTGTCAGACAAATGCACTGTAACATCTCTCAAGGAGCAAGCAGTCATTAATTTCTGAATACGTTCCACTTTGTAGGACTGGTGGCAACTTAGGGAGTAATGTGCTGCTAACTTGGTTATATCCATTTTATTTTAAAAGCTACTTACTTTGAATTTACACAGCCATCGTCCCACAACACAATGACCTGCCCTTTTGTGAGAGGGATCAAACGAACACCGGTCACCTGTCCAAAGACACATGCCCATGTAAGAAAACTGAACAAACCAATCAGCCAGGTCAGATTTCTGTGTTTATCCTTCCTTACTAATTTTTTGCTTTGATTCTTTCCATTGAGAACAGGGGACAGAACAAAATTCCTGGCTCTGTGGCTTTGTAGCCTATGTCTCCAACCTGTCAACCTTGCAGAGGACCTTCAGAGGCTCTGGGCACTGCTATGAATATGAGTGGGACTGAATGAACAGATACAGATGTCTAATTTATGACAGCCATGATTCCATTTTATTTTTAGCTATCAATTATTAACTGGAGAGCTGTTGTGAAGCCTGGTAGCACATGATGTGATTTTTAAAAAGATACTGGACTTCCCAGTACTGCCTGGATAAACTTGCATTTATCTCAGTGATGGCTCCTATCACCTGCTGTGGAATGCTTTAGCTTGAATAATGCCTTAGAGAGCCTTATCATCAAAGGAGAGAATTGTTCATTTACCAAGTCTTACATGGTATTTTTAACAAATAGTAGGTCCAAATGCTAGTCCAGCTCTTCTTAGTGAGACTTAAAGCAGGAAGTAGTTTCTAATTTGGTGAGTTTGACAGTAGAACACAACACATACTTGATCAGGAACAGATCTGGGTCTTGCACAGATGTGGATAAGAAAGACTGAGGGAATGGGAAAGTCTTGCTTTAGTGTCAGGATGCCACTTTCAGGAAATGGGAATGGGCCTGTTACCACTGGGTCCTGTGGAGCCAAAGAGAAGTGTTAAGAATAATCTTTCATTACAGCACCTAAAGGCCAACTGTTATATCAGTGTAAAGTGACTGTGTATTTACTTTGGGACTGTAAGTTTCCAATACAGTTAGTGCTGAAAAGTGGCTTAGAGCCATCAAATTCTCAAGCTGGGAGACTTTTCTATCTCGCCTGTTTTCCAGCTCTTCAGGAAATAGAGAGTTCTTCCATCTCACAAACTGATTTGATCACAAATGCCTTTTACATGCAATCTGTCACTTTTAGTAACCTCCCACAGATGCCCTTCAGGCTAGTGGTCTTTACAAACCGCACCCCTGTCTCTTAGCTATGGATTCCCAGTGTGCAGTGAAAGCTATTACTAGCTACAAGAGCCACTCAGCTGGTGTCTGAGGATGAAGTTTCACCAGATGGCCAAGAGTATCTAAAACCTTGTTGATCTGATAGGATCTGATGGATCCTATAATATCTCACAGGCCTCAGCAACAGTGGGTTATGGCGACTGGGAAGACACAGTACCGTACACCAAAGTCAGAAGGCAATTACTGTGTACGGGCCCCGAAGGGGATAAAGGTGGCCTCCTTTATTTTAACCTGTGGGTCTGAATGCATAAGGAAACTATGGGAGAGGGAGGTAAAGTGACAGGCTGCTCACATAGTCTCACATACAGTAAGTAATCTGGGCATGGCTTTCCTCAGTACGGAGGAGAGGAGTCCTCAGAGAGGACTTAGTCCCCTCTGGGGTGCATTCAGAACTGGTCAGGATGAGGAGAAACTGCAGGCCTCCCTGTGAGCCCCTGAGAGACTTCTGAACTTGCATTGGGTAGTTTCCACCTCAGTGAGCTGTTTGTTTTCTATTACTGAGAGAGGTTCATTTCAACTCTCTAATACAGCAATTTGGCCCTTCTGTACCATACACAGGGCCATGTGACTTATTTGGGGAAACAGAACAGAAAGGGTCTCAAAGCTCACTGAAGTTTCAGAGAGAAGGTGGAACTTGCTCTGGAGCAACTCTGCCTCCTTTGTTAAGGGTAGGCCACTAGAAAATAAGTCAGCCACCTACATTTAGTTTCTTGTGTAACATAAATGCAAAGATATCAGTTCTGTATCAGCTACATTTCTCTGTGCGACTGCAAGTGCATTTTCATATGTATACAAGATATGTATGACTGCGGGCAAAGGAAGTTTTGACTACCTGAGCTGGTTTGTTGTGTCTTTAACTGTAGTTAACTAATTCACAAGCACTCTACCCATAAAACACTTCAAGGAAACACATGGTCATACCTCAGCATCCCTTATTTGCTGGAACTGTTCTGGGGAAGGAAAGTCAGGGCTTCCTAGCTTTTTCCACTTCAGGTAGGGATTGGTTTGGTTGTTATCCAGGTAATACGTCACATACACCAGCTCTTTAAGAACACAAATGAAAGACAGTAAACTCTTTACTTGGATTTAAAGATTAACAAGAATAAATTTAGCAGGAGGTGTTTAAGTCTACCTTCTCAAAAGTAATTTCAGCACTTTGGAGCCTGGCTTCTGCTGGAAAGTCACAAGGCTAGCACTCTTACAAGGCTCTGCATGTATTTATATTTGCCAAGTTTAAATTTCAAGCTATGATGTCCATAATCAGAATTGAAACCCTCTTATTTTTTGCACAGGGGCTGCAGACATTTGTTGGACAACTGCATCAATTGTGTAATCATGTGGTCATGTTAGCTGTCTTGGAGTCATCCCAGTAAGGGAATTGTTGTCTGGCAATACCCAGCCAAGGACACAGAGATTAACAGCTTTCCAAAAAGGTGGCACTTGCAGCTGCCATTAAAGGCAGGGTCAAAGTGCAGGCATTAGTAAAGAACCTTTCCTTTAAAAGCACCATCATAACTCAGAAAATCTGGGAATGGCCAAAAGATGAGAGAGAAAGTTAGCAAGTGAAACTCACTCTTGCAACAGAAGGCCACTCAGCATAAGTGTTTCAGCAGATGTTCCATCCTAAAGATCAATTACGTGCGCTGCCTACATGATGTTTGTTTACCTGTAAGTCTGGGAAAGTGGGTAGCGTACACTGTGACAGTGCTGATGTTGGATGAAGTCCTGTTATCCTCACTTGAATACATCAGTAGAGTAGCTTGCCAACTGTCTGAGGGTTGCATCTCATTTGGGGTGTGCACAGATGCCAGGACACCAACTGTGCTGTTTTGAGTGCTTTTGCCTTCACTGCTGTTCACTTCTGCAAAAATCTGCTTTTCTCCTTTAAAAAATGTGACAACTCTGTAAGTATCACTGCTAGTCAGTCCTTCTGATGGGTCAAAATGAAGGGTCAAAAGATGAGGATCTATAGATTGATCTATGTTTTAGCTTATTTTACCAGGTATAGCATTCAGTCAGGCTTATTTTACAACAGCAGAGCATGCACATATTACAGCAGTTCTTATGCTTAGCAGTTCAGCTAGCAACATCTAAGCATGTGAATTGGGATCCTCCTTTAGTATGCTGCATGCGTCTTCCAGCTGTGGGTATTTCTTAAAGATGTTTACAGCCTGATGTGATGCCACAAGAGGGAAGTACCAGTCAACAAAAAAAGGAGTGGTTGGCATACAGAGGGTATAAACAAAGCAGTACATTAAATCAAATGGATAACAGACTGTCAGAAACATCTTCTGAGCTATTAATTTCTCAGAGGAAATGAAGTTTCATTTTCTTAACACAGCTGGCAAACAGAGCATAGGAGAAATCCTGCTTTTATCTATGGTGAGGTAGCTGGAATAATTTCTCTTAGGCACAAAGCTTCTAGGTAGAAGAGGTTATTGATGTGCTTTTTAATCAGTGGTTACTGTACCTAGCAGTGCCAGCAAGCCCATGACAGTCAGCACTGGTTTCCGCACCATCTGGACATGAGGTGGCTTTGTATTGTTCATCTGAAAACGTGCTGTTAGAGTACGCTGTGTGAAATAATGGGGGTAGTAGCTCAAGAAGGCATTGTCATTACTCAGCAGTGTGTAGTTGATGGTGTTGTTGGCTTTGGAAATGAGCAGGTTTTGATGCTGGATGATTACCTGCAAAGTCATAAAGAAGACGGAATTTCACCCTGAAGTAAATCCAACAAACATACGATGTCTGTATTTTTTAAAAAATCTTTACAGCATATTGAAAAGAGCTGTCACTCTGCAATTTAGAAAACTTTGAAGAAGTAAACTGTTCCTTACAACTCTTGGAGAAACTCACTGAAAAATCTGAAGTACCCATATAGTTTTGCCAGTAAAAAGTCTCTGCATAAATTATGAATATTACTAGTACTCTGTATAAATTATGAATATTTCCTTGGCTACTGCACTACAAATGATGCTCCTCTGTCTTGAATATTAAATTAATAATCTGGATTTACCATCTGAATTAAATCTAAACGGTTCTCCAATTCTGGAGTTACTTTGTACCCATTACACGAGTGTCTAGGAGCTGGTCCTGTATTCTGTTCCTCAATGAGGCATTTTACCCACTCGGTGCTGACATGGAAGTAATTCTCCCAGCATTTCAGTGGTTGCTTTGCTGCTTTCTTGCAAAATGTCAGAGCTCCCAAGCTCTCTGTTTACCAGATTGTCCCTAAGTATCAGAATCAAACAGAACTTCAGAAGGCTCACAACTGAAAAGGTCTCATAATTGTGATCCTGAAGGAAGACAGGGATCCAGCTCCTATCTACCCAAGTGTTAATTTTCCATCGGATGTGTCTTTTTTCTCCGTCCATATCACCATGTCATTATAAACACTGTTGTTTGTTCCCACAAAGTCCCTGCAATGCAGTCAGTGACTTGTTGCTTTGGAGAAGACTGCTTCTATAGGCAGCCTCAAGGAGCTGAGAGGCTTTGTGTCCACAGGAGCAGCTGATAAGACGTATCTTGTTTCCAAGTGACATACGTGCTTCCAGGTTCAGGAATTACTACTTTGCACAGAAGCACTTGGACTCTGGATGCTGTATAAGGTAGTGGCTCACAAAGCAACAGGCCTGCAGTGGGAACTATTGCTATGCAGGAGCACAGGCTGAGCTTGCTCTGGGGCCACGCTACAATTCCTGCAGGGTCAGGAATGCTAAGCATTCTCTTCACCTTATGCTTTGCTGATCAACAGCAGTAATCACTAGCAGTAATTAATAAGACCACATGTACAGTCATTATCCAAAACCAAAGAACGGGCTTATGATGAGAGCTCAAGGGACTTCTTAATTATACCTGATGTCTCTGGATGAGATAAACTTACAAAGGAGCTGGGAAATAATATCTTACATAAGTAAGGAGACCCTACTGTGACAAGACTGTCAATGAACGGAGTTACCTTTACAACCATAGCTGCATAGGTCACATCAGCTCGCCACAGTTGTGGAATGGACCATCCAACCATTGGATCTGCTTCATTGTTGTATATGGCAACAGAAGCAAAATTTGGAAACAGCTTCTGAATTTGTTCAACTGCTTCTACTTCTTGTTGCAAGATGTAGAGAGAACTCCCACCTCCCTGCAACAGTATTTCATATATGCTTAGTGAAAGTGAGCAAACAGTAGTAAACACACAGACATAACATACAGGCATAAACATATTCTGAAAACATGTTCCTGGAGTCCTTGAGGAGCTGTGGGTCAGGTAGTATTAGTATTTTTACCTTATCCATTAGAGCATGTGCTGTTTGCATGAGCTCCTCCTAGAACATAAAATGGAAAAGAGGTAGAGGAGCTGTTTCTCCCTAGGAATTAGGCAAAGGCAAGTTTGCTTTGAGTTGAACTCTTGCAACTGAACATCTTCAAAGTTTTGTTAGAATAGGTAGCCATGCTTCCTGCTATAGGCTGTACACTCACCTGGAAATCAACTTCATAAATCAGAATAAAATGTAACTTGGACTGAACTGATTAAAAAAATAGCTTGAAACTGAAATCTTGGACTGACCTTCTTATGGAGAGAGATGTAGTCCAGCCTTACACCAGTCTCCCCTGTGAAGAAGTTGGTTCCATTGTAGCAATGACTCAGAAGACTCCAGCATATGGGTGACTTGGGTAAGGGGTGGAAGGAGTCCCCAGGCCCTCCAAATTTTAGTAGAGGACTGGCTGCTCTTAATCCTTCTGAGCAAGCATCATAATAGTTGAGAAACCCTGAAGTCCAAGCAGATGCATATATCAAAGATGGTAACTCAAAATAGAATGTTGATCTCAAACTACATGGAGATGTTATAATTCTATTATTACATTTATTGGCAGGACCTTGCAAACGGGGGCTACTGTCTCCTATGCACTGATAACATGAGAAGACATCAAAACCTCAGGTACATTCACAAGGCTCTTCCAAAGGTCTTGTGAGGACAGGTTCCTGAAGCATGTATCTGCCGATCAACAGTCTTCCTCTTACTCCACTCTTCACCCCCTTACCCCCAGTAACCTTACTTTATATCCAAATAATGAACTGTGTCTTCTTAGTACAACTCCTGTTCTGTTTTCCCTGTATTTATACTGATGTCTACGCAGGGAAAAAAGTGCAGTCAGTAACATGACCTTAGCAAAACAGACTAGGTATACCTTTCAAATTCCTTATCTCTCCTATCTACCTTATTTCTTTCTCTCCTTTATCACTGCCAGCCCTCCACCCACCCACACACCTGTTTCACTTTACTACACTAGTAAGTGCTCCAAAACATGCTTACCTTTCACTGTCATGGACACGTTGTCAAAGTCATGGTGGTCTGGTTCATTCCATGTTTCAAAATTCCATTTAGTAACATGCTCCAATCCATACCTGTCTGTAAGAGAGGCCTCATTTATCAGTGATCTGCATATTCAGACAATCCTATCAATTAGTCACTGATCGAGACAATCCTATCAATTAGGGCTGCAGGTGAGGTTCAGCACCCAGAGCTACAACAGGATTTAAATATTACCTATTTTTAATAATGAGGGAAGTGTGATTTTGGTAGTTTCAAAATGATTTTCAATGACATGCAGCAATATTTGAAAAAGATGAAAGTCGAGAGAGATGTGATGTGAACTACAGCCTTGTGGTTAGGGCACTCACCTAGCCTTAATTCAGGCTGGGCTTCTGTCTCAGTAGAGGTATTTGAAGCTGGCATGTGGAAGTATTAGGTTACCATGTCCCAGTGCAAGCTGGTAGTTTACAACCACAACAACATAATGAAGTTGAAAGTCAGTTCTGAGAGGCAGGCCAAATATGCTACTTGGAACACATTCAGGATGTTGGTCACGGATCAGCACAAAAAAGGCCTATTATCCCATTGTCTGTTCTGGCATGGGTTTTTTCATGTTCTGTGCTGAAATCCAGGGTCTTGAAATTGATTGCAATACACAGAAATTTTTGAGGTAGTTAGAAGGGATTACAACAGAATAAATAACGGGGCTTTTTTCTTTTTGGTTTTTTTTGGAACTTACCTATGTATCTGCTGGCAAGAAGAGTAATTAAGTTTCTCCATCTTACTACCTGTTCTTTATCTTCAAAATCTAAAAAATATCCTGATGGATTCCCCATCAATTCAAATCCTAGAAAAGACAAAAAAGATTGGTCTCCTTCTTTTGTGAATGCTATCTCCTTTTGATTAACGAAGGGGTTATTGCATTATCTGAAACAAACTTGTTAATAAAGAAGCATCATTAAATGGGCTTTCTTTTCTGTTCTTACATGTCCCCACCACGAGTATTTCAGATTTGAGGTTGTTCACACTTGTTACTTGTCAATGACTATATTAGTCAATACTAATACTTAGCATCATAAATTCAGGGTTCAGAGGGAACTTTAAACAGTGGATGTTTGCAGAAATTCAGGGGAAGCTATACCTTGAATATCTGCTTCTCTGGCCCTTCTAGGTACATGTTAATGGGTACAAAGCTTTTTCTTCTTCAAAATATCTCATTTCCCAATTCATACATCTCAAACTGTTGTTGAAAGCAGTGTATAACCATTTGTGTTGTCTTAATTCCCTAGTAGGGTTTTGCTCACACTATTTACATTTACATGGACATGAGGTAAAGGCAAGTAGGAAAAGAATGAATTTTTATCAAAATCAGCTTTGGCAAAGCTCTCTAAGAATTTTCTGATGATTGCACTATATGGGCGAACAGATGGAGCAAGTTGTGGAGGTAGGGAGATGCCCTTACCTGGAATTAGCTTATTTTCCCACAGGCGATCCATAAGGCTATCCAAGGCAGTAAAATTGCAGTGAAGTTTCCCATTCATCACTCTGAAGAATACAGGTAATAAAAAGCACAAATGTAAATATTATAGCAAAAGTGGCACTTGGTTGCAGATAATAGGTCAGATGGCTGCCTTCTTTTGGCTCTCAAAATTTACTAGGGTTCTTGGAATGGTACACAAACTTCCTTCCTTTAAAGTAACGGGTGTTCACCATAAGCAAGTCATGTTTCTTGTCCAATCCATGCCCTTTTCCTATTCCAGCAGCAGCAATAGAAGCAATACAATGAACTTGCTTGCTGGATTTTGAGTTTTTAGCAGGATATTAAGATTTCCAACTCTTCGCTAAAGTGAAATTTACCTAGACTTTTTTTTGCTAAGGTGTTATTTCAGTTTCCATTTGATTACCTACTGCTAGACCAGCTGGTTTCCACCTTGTCTCATATGGAGTCTTTCTTAATGCTCTCTTAATTTGCAATACATAATATAGCTTTCTTAGTAGTGCTTCTTATGGGTTTAGGTCCAGCTGAGAAATAATTTTGTATCTTTCAAAGAATGCTGAATTTATGCATACAATGTCTGTAATTTTTATGTCATTGTTAGCATTTGCTTACTATTTCTTCTGTAATCTCAGGCTGCAATCCTTTGAATACAGCTTTGAATACGTGTTCAAAAACTTAGGAGTAGCACCATGATGCATTCCCTGATGCAAGTGAATCTTGCAGGAGCACAGGTAGGAAAACTTGGGCACACACCTGTATGGGAACACCGGAGTTCTTTTACCCAGGGGATGAAAACTGGAATTTGCAATTTATCTATGATACATTTGAAGATACGCTTTAAATTCCTGAAAGGCTTTTCTTGACTGGTATCCAGTGAAAACAAATACAATGTAATATGAGGGTGAGTGTATGATTTCCCATAACTTCTGAACTTGTGGCCTCATTTAACTGAAATCTGACAGGGTGGGAGAAGTTTTGCCAGTATGAAATGCCAAATAGGAATTGAACTTCTGCTGACAATATTCTGGTAGTGTGACTTACTGGCATTTGGCCCAAGCCACAGCCTTGGCATGGTGCCCAAATTCTGACCTTAGTATGCCCAGAGCAAAAGGCTTTGTAAGTACCCTTGAGATAAGTCCAGTCTTGGTCACACAGGAGGGTTGATCAGGGTCTTGCCAGCGCCCCTCAAAGCTGATTTCTCCAGCATTGCCAGAACACTACACCTAATTTCTCCGGTACAGTGCAGCCTGAGTTCTGCCTCTGCTGTCTTGCCTGCTCTTTCCTAGGCATCTTGCCTTTGCTTGGGTGGAAAGCTGTACAAGTCAACTGCAGATGCAATGTCCTACGTATGATGTATGGGGGAGAGACAGTAACAGAGTAACTGATCAGTACTAGCAAGGCATGCTGTGCATACAGGATAAAAAGTGAGAATGAGGCAGTCAGCAGATCTCTTAAATCCATGCTGGGCTCTGTGGTGAGATTCACAAATTGTTTTTCTGTGCCATCTCATGCATTTCTGAGCTCCTTAGATTCAGGCTCTTCCTCTGTGCTTTCTTGCCAAGGGAAGGTTTCAGTGAAGAACCTGTAATAGCAATCCTGAAGTTCTCAGAGAATTAAGAAGGGCTGACAGAATTGCCAAGTGAATAAAGAAGAGAACTGTGCAACCTGAAGAGGACAAAGTGCCATCAGCTTCTCTGACTATGACCTAGAAGAGGAAAACAGGACAGGCAAAACAAATGTAACATAAGCCACACCCACTGTACCAGCTCCACCTGTGATGTAACCAAGCACACAACCTTAGCCCCAGCACGGTCACACTCTTTTACCAAAGACCTGAAGCTGGCTTTTCTCTTTTAAAGTATGTCCTACCACATGACAGAAATTGTCATGTCTGCAGCCACTGATAGGCTTGCAGTTCCTGTCAGAGTCAAATGGTGCAGCTGTGAAAGAAGCAAGTAGCAGAAAGATATTTATTTACTTTAGTATCCATAACAGCATTTTAGAAGTTACTGTTGAACTAAAGAATGGCCATTTGGAACCAGGGGGGTTTTTTGGCTTAGACAGAGGTTAAAAAAAAAAAGTCTGACAGTCCTATTCCAAAGTTCAAAGACAAATACTCTGTTGCAAAAGGTAGCTCTGCTCCCTCAGATCCATTAACTATTTCCAGTTGTACCTTGTGTTCTATTGAAATATTTGCTTACATGCACACTTACAGTCAGTGAGCATAAGAATGATTAACTCTACTGTCTTGTAAAAACTTAATAATGCCATTTAGATAATAGCAAAGGAACTAGTGTCTTCCCGACTCCAGTCTAAGGTCTACACAGTACTATGCAAAAACATACGGGTAAACAAGGCCTTGTATCTGATGCATGTACACTTAAGACCCCAGCACATCTACATTTTTCTTCCTGTAACAACTAAGTAAAACATTTAAAACAGAATGCCATTGCTAGCCATGACTGAAGTGATGGTACGTGAGATCCTGCCTTAATGTGTGTAGGTGTAGAGGCTCTTCTTGGCTGATCTGTCACTTCATGAGAATCTTTTCTTGCTTGCAAACGGATTAGGCAGTATGCTCCTATTAATAAAATGATTACTTGACTGATAAGATTGCTGCTTTCTCAGATCTTGATCTTATTTATCCTTACCCATACTACTTTTTTGATGTGAAATTGATGTTTTTAATAACCTATACAGGATCACTAGAATTTGGGTTGCATGGTTGCATGCCATGTGGTGTTTGGAAGCCATGCTGCCGGCCACACATGAGGCACAGCAGGAACCTCACAGCTGGAATTACTTACAAACATTCTGCATGGGGAAGATTGGCTCAACTGTCAGGCTGTTACCAGGAGTGCTACAAATGTAATTTTGGGACACTGATGACCAGATTAAAACTGTTACAGGCATGTGACAAGGTAAATCTCTGACCCAAGAGAAATTCACTTGACATTGTCAAAGTTGTTCGAAATGGCTTTGTACACCTGACCTAGGAGCAGCTGGTGCAGCATTGCATATCTATGACTGGGTCCTTTGTAGCAAGCTCACAGGCTTTTACAGTCTTTTTTTTTTTTTTTTTTTTTTTTCCCCTGGTCCTCTTCCAATCTTTCTGCCCTTAAGTCATGGTTTCTAGACACCACTGTCTTCATTTATGAACACGCAGAAGGCTATGTCCTTGTCATTTCATTTGAGCACTGGCCAGACTGGAATGTTCATTGTTTGTTGTTGGGTATTTCTGATGTGGCATGTTGATCACTGTCCTGTCTATGCCTGGCTTTCAAATGTTCCTCATCTGTGCTTTTTCAGGGAGACTCACCAGATAAGGCCTTCCTCATAACAAGCAACTACACTAAAACATGTTTACTGGCATCCTGGCACCAATGCCCTTATAAGCTCTGGGCCTGCTATACTCCACAGAATGCTGCCTGCTCGTGAGGTGTCTTTCCAGTCTATCTCAGTTCCAGACCCATTTGTATGTGCTGCCTCTTGAGAGTAACAATGGTGCTGTGAACATGAAGAGCAGTGATGAGTACGGAGCATAGTCCACTGGCTGTCACAAAATCCTGTTGGCTCTCTTCCTTGGAAAGGCTTGCTTTGTGGGCCATCCTTTGCTGAGTCAAAGGTTACAGGCCCATGTTAACAGCTTTCCACGGCCTCCCTTTACTGGAGTAAGGTTTCTCCAGTATGGAGGGAAATTCTTTTCAGGTGCACAGGCAGCTACTGGATAGCTTGCCAAAGTGTTGTAAGATAACCATGTTGTGCTTCTTATCCATGCCACTTTCAGTCTACTCCCATTCACAAATGTAATCTCTTGGGAGTGCAGGGGTAAACTAGCTTTGGCTGTCAACACCCTGTATCACAGCCAGATCTGCTCCACTTAGCACAGCTGTGGATATCGCTCCTTAGGCTACAGCTACAGTTTCCCTCCTGTGCCCAGCATCTGCTGCTTCACTTCTGCCCTGGGTTGATCCTGTCCAGGGTTACAGTTGCACACCCTGGAAAGCAAGTACATACACAGACATTGGACCAAATATCTTACCTACAGAGAAGAGAGCAAGAAAAACACAGGCAGGGAGTGTTTCCATTCCGGGTAATCTCCAGTCTAGTATTGAATCTCTGATAACACGTCAAGCTAACTTTATCAAAGTTTATTCTAATGTTCTGAACAAAATTTCCTGGGATAGGATGCCTTGTAGCTGACCCCTGTCAGTAGGTCACAGCCTGTTTAGAAACTCAAAGGTAACATGTAGGGTAACCATAAACAGAGCTATTCTATTGAAGAGAGTTTTGTCTGGCCTAGGATTGATATGATTGAGAAATATCTATGTACTGGAGTAGTGCCTTTCTCATCCTGACATTCTTACTCAGCCGGTGTGGCCTCCCTTTGCATTTCTGGTGGACACAATTACCACGCACATCCAAAGCTAACATAATCTAGCTTTCTTTCACCAACGTCTGAGAACAGCCTCTCTTCTGGTAGATTGGCCATAGTGGCTGGCTAACACCACTCCTAAAGCAGCAGAGCCTGCTTACATCCTCACTGGGAACTTCTGCTGGGAAAGACAGTCTAGTGGCAAATACAGCCAAGAAATAGGGGCAGAAAACTGGCACAAGGTGTTGGCAGAGGAGAGGTGCAAATGACAACAGTAAACAAAATTTTTCAGCAGGGTATTGGCTGACCTCAGACTTGAAAGGTGCACTCCATGAGGGAGCCACCTAAAAAAGACCCTGCTCCATGGGAGGTTTTCTGCGTTATAGTCTTAGAGAGAAGTGAAAGTGCAGTCTAACATATTACCCTACTATGGTGTCTGCTGACATAATGATCATATTACATACCACTATTCATTTGATAGAGATGCTTAGCTGTGTGCCAGACCATCTTTGTTTGGCCTTGTAAGCTGGTTCCTGCAAACATACACTCCCTTGGCCACAGTATCAGGATGTGGGCCGATGGTAACATAGTCACTGTTGTTCTGATGAGCGTAAATATGCATGATAATTAAAATCCCCCTCTCAAGAGTAAATCAAGAGTAAACGGTCATTGCAGTAGGTGACTACCGTCAGGTGCACTCTTAGATACAGTGTCCCAAGGAATTGCTTACTGCCTTTCTAGAGCCCGTGATGCCGTTTTAGGGATCATAAAACTCCAGAACAGACACAAGTGCCCATCTACCCTGCAGAGGAGCTCACTGTCCACAGCCAAGATGTTCACTGGAAAGATGTAGGAACAAACACTGATAAACTATGCCAGTTCAAACGCTTGCTGTTAGCAGATCCTCCAGAAGGAAATGTCTTCAGGAGTAACTGTCTTACTTCTTTAGCCAGGACAGCAGGCTGTTGAACTGACAGTGAAACACATAAGCTGTGAGCACAGCATCTTCAAGATGAAGGTCAAAAGCTCTGGATAGGAAATGTCAGCCAGTTTATCTTTTCTAAGAGGGCAACTTGTTGCCCTCGAAGTCCCTCTTACAACACAAAAGGATCCTTCCTCCTTGTTTTTTACTTACTTTTGCAGCTATGAGGAATGAAATGAAACCAGTTTAAAGTTCAGGCTGTTACAAAGACCTTGTTTGCTCCAAAACCACCAATTGTCTCCATAAGCTTCTTGTTCTGCTGAGTACTTTAAAAACCTCCAGACCTTAAAAGCAGGTCCGAAGGGACTGTGAGCACTATGGAAATGATACCTCAGAGTATATGAAGGGCAGAATAGCTCCATTAGCATTCACCTTTCCAGAGTCTGCCTTCTCAGGATTTATTGCTCCAGGTTTCCTCAACGTCAGCAACAAAACCTCTACTAGATTGGTACTTCAGGTTTAAGCACAAGAACATTAATGAATAACTATTAAGTCAGAAGGCTTCTGGATTATTAATAAACAATACTTCCCCCTTCTGAATTCAGTGGAAGCTGACAATACAGTACTTATTCACACCAGAGCTGCTTCCACCATGTACTTGCTCCACTTGCTCTAGCTTCCTATGATCATTACAGGTATGGTAAATCGGCTCCCTTTCATGAAATCCCCATATCCCAAAATAAGCATTATCACTTGACCTTTTTGCAGGTTCATGAACACTGATTCTTCCTCCCAGGCAGTCCTCAGGCAAAACACAGCCTGTGCTTTTCACACATGCTCTGCAGACCAAAAACCTTATTCAGCTTTTTCAAAGTTGCAAGGCCAAAGACTACTGCACCCACACTAAAGAACTGGCATATTTTATCATTTCTGCATTTATTTATTAGCATTAATACTTCTCTGCATTTACTTCTTAGCTATATCATTTGCGTAAGTGGGAAAATCTGCTTGCTTTAGAATTACAGCACAGCTTTTGCACAGAGAAGACTTCAGTCCATGCTGGGCCCATACTACACATAATTCACTAACCCTATAGCATGAGTGAGTCAGCCCAGCAATAATGGGAGGATGCATTACAAAACCACGTGGCCAGGCAGCATCCAGCCCTTGCTGATGTCACAGATTGTCACAGTTAATCCATCCACACAACCAACCAGCAAAATACATGCGCGAACTGAAGGACGGGTATGAATCTCTGTGGTTTAGGAACAAACTGGCTTCAAAAATACAAAATACAACATCTGTTATTTATTGGAAATCACTGCCTCTTCTACAGGCCAGCCAGCAGGCTGTGCGTTCAGCTGAATGTTTTTATTTTTTAAAATACATAAAAATAGAATTGACTTTGATTTATACACATCTTAATTAGCTTCTTTCCTCTCTGAAATCAGCGTTATCTGACCTTTACCTTGCAAAGCAACTCACAAAATCCTTGTTGTGATCTGGCTAAAACTGATATGCAGAGAAGTGCAAGCAAACAATGAATGCTTTCAAGCTGATGCTAATCACAGCCTGTGATTTTCCATTTCTTACTCAGCCTGCTTTTGAGAGCACAGTCTCAGTTCTTTCAGCAATGAGCGTGCTGTGTGGGGGGGCAAGAGAGAGAAAGGCAGACAAAGCATCAACAGTTTCCTGTGCCGAGGTGAGTTAGCCTGCTAGGAAAATATTGTTAGACTGTTGTGTCTCTTCCCCTTCCACTTCCCCCCTTTTGAAATAAATTCAAGATGTAAAAGGGGAAACAGGCTATGAAAGCATAGCAATTTAGGCAATGGCATAAGGTATTTTAGTATCTGGTCTCTCCAGACATGTGAATATATTCAATCAGACCATCTAGGCATGGATAATTTAGACTGTTGTGAGATCTTGTGGTGATCCCTTGTTGAGCTCTGTTGTGTCTACATTCATCAACAAAGAGAATTAATCAAATAATGATAAGGCAAATCCAGTAGCAGGAAATGCTTTTTGACTGATTCTGCACTACAAATTTAAAGGCTCAGTCAGTGGCTGAAAGGCAGGCTCAGTCACTATATGTGAGCTGAGGTGCTAGAGGACACCCTTCTTTCTGATGGAGTTTGGTGTATGGAAGTGATTTCCTCCTGCATAACACATGGCTACAAATAAAATGTTCATTGTGGTTTTATGCTGTCCGTCATGATGGAACTCCAAATAATGTCATCTATAAGTAAAAGTTTTGGAAAGAGGGGATAGGGAGACTAAATCCATAATGAAGATTAAAGGGTGACTTTTCAGATGCACAAGGAAGAGGAATGATGACCAAGTACTAAAACTAGCTTGCTTCAAGCACATAACTCCTTTTTGCACTGCCTAGAAAAGCTGTCATTGAACTTATCTTTCAAACCACCAGCAGAACTGTTCTGTGTATGCATCCAGCATTCTAATTCAGGAACCCAGCCTAATACTGCACCTTCAGTAATGAGTCTCCAAGGTACATATTTGACTTACTGGTTTCATTTCACAGTACTGTTATCCCTTCATTTTCACATCTTTATTTTCTGTTTATGCTCCTTCTATTCTTTTGCCTGTTAGCTGTATGTGGAAATACAGTCCAAAAGTAGGTGAATCCAACTATAGCACAGGACATAGCTTACTTACTGCTGTGTAATATCACAACAAGGAGTTGGAATGCTTGCCCTCCCTGCTGCCAAATATGCAAAAAGAACGAAATTGAACAATGCTTTACTTATTCTCCTCCGTACATCTTGCAAGCACTCAGGTTGCTCGTAGGTTACATTATGAGTTAGGGTTGCTGTAAATGGACCTGAAATTTTGCATTAATGCACAGTGTGCTACTTTTACCAGGTTTTTAACTTTTTCCATCTTATGGTGCTCAAAACTTATTTCCTCTTGGTGAGATCTGTATTGAGGAGCATGTAATGGGACAACTAATGAACAGTTTAAGACAAGAAAAACATGGAGCTAAATACTGAAGGTGCACAGATTTGCAGCTAGACTTCTCAGGTGATGTACTTCTCTAATGTCTAAAGTACCGATAGCACATGGTGTCTGACAAAGTCCAGATGCTCCTGGATCTATTTGCATGGAACATGTACTTTCAGGTATGTCTTTCTATACCAATCCTTGCCTGCTCACAGGCAACTGTATGTCTAACTTGAATATATCACTTATTTGCAAAACGAAAAATAGAAGAGGTCTTCACTAAATAATACTAAGTTAATTTCCTAATTTAACTGATGTTTAATAACTTATGATTGTGAACAGGCACAATTAATATCTCATTCACTATCTTGCTCTTAATCTTGCAGAATTCTTGTGATGAGTGGTTTCTGAATACTTCAGAACTGGCACGTGAGCACTATAACCCAATCTGGAAAGAGCACCTTTTTAAATGGCATCCCAGTGTCTGCCCTTGGCTCTTGAATGTAAAATATAGCAAAACCTCTGACAATTAAGGAGATAAAACTAAGCAATTGCATTTATAGACAGTTTTCAGTGAGATACAAACCTATACATCTCTCCAAACTGAGAGCTGATAATTCTATTCTGAAGTGACTCTCCAAACTGAGAGCTGATAATCCTATTCTGAACCTGGTTTTGGCATTACAATTTAGGCTAGTGATGATTAAATATGGCAGTGACAGGTCTTCCACTCCATGGTCTTCATGTTCATGTATAACCCTTTTTCTTCTTTCTTCTCCCATCCCAAACAACTGCTACTAGTATGAAAAACACCTCCCTTTTCAGTATAAAAATGCATTATATTCTGTGCTTACGAAACATGAAAATTTACCTCAAAATGCAGTAAGAAATCCTCTGTTTTCTTTGCACACAGAAAAGGGTTTTGAATATCCAATTAAGATTACATGTGAATTCAAAGAATGGGTGAAGAAGCTTCAGTGTTCCTGAGAGACTATCCTTGCTACAGTAAATTTGCCTCTAAGATTTACAAATATCAGTAGTTACGTTCATCTTAAACCAATCAGTAAGCAGGGTGTGGTTCCACAGTTCTGGCTGTTTAGGGATGAAGCAACAAGCAGACATTTTACACTCAATTGCAGCTGAAGGTATGTAAAGTCTTCCTAGACATAAAGTTTATTAGCCAAGACCCCTCCATGATGTATTTTAATAAAAATCCTTTTTCAAAGGACACAACTGCATTAACGACCATGGACAGCTCAACACTGTGTATAAGGACAGTTCCACACACTGCCTATTCTAATCCCATTTAACACACTAGACTATTTTTTTGTCTAATTGAAGCAAGTATACAAAACCCCTAAAACTGTTAAAGCTAAGTCAGGACTGCACTTCTATTTGATCTCCACATAGTGCAACTGGCTCTATTAAAACAGAATAGAAGGAATGAGTAAGAAGGCAGTGATTACCAGCTCCTGTAACGTAATGGTTTCAAGCTTATCTTTTACCTGTGATTACACTCTACAGCACAAAGATTTTTTCCAGTGCTACTATTTATTTATGTTATCTCACTGTAAACACCATTGGAGTAACATCATTGGACAGACCCAAACTATATCACGACAGAATTTCTAATCTGTTCTTGTAGAAAGCTGTGCTACTGAGGAACTGTGCTCCTGTGTGCTGATAAGAAATCTGTTGTGGAACTACTGCAGCTACTTTGTGTCTTTGGTAAGTGCTGATCAATTGGCTCTATGTTTGCAGTGGGAAACAGGAGGGGGGATGCACAGTAAAGGACAGTCTTACTCAGTTTTGAATATATACATTTGCACTGAACTTTGCAGATCTCAGAGTTTCTCCTGCAGCAGTGACTACAGAAGATTTTTTTTTTAAAAAAAAGGTAATCAATAACATGTCTCTCCCCTCCCATATACACATCATTTCCAGCAGCGTACTACACTTGGCACAGCTAGAGAAGGAATGTTTTAGGCATAGCACATAGGGGCTTTTAAAAGAGTGGGTGCTTATTTTTAGTGCTCCCATCTTTCCTATTAAATAGCAACCAAATGTGTGCTTTTTAGGCACATCATCCAGTCGCTATGGTATAAAGGTAAATTGTAGACTAATTGAGGCTTGAGAGTATTTTATATAATGCAGACATTAGGTTTAAGTATTTTTTATAATTTTTTATAATTAATTTATGAACTTCAGACACTTGCACACAAGGAAGAACCAAGGCTATTACAATTGCACTATGTACTTTTGAAGATTTGATGTTATTGATTGTAGCTCAGTAAACAAACACTTTTAACCTTCCCTGTATGACTAATTTAGAATTATTTTTTTAAGTATATTATTAGGTTACCAGATATGAATTGTATGTAGTAATGCCATGAACTGCTCTGAAATCTTCTGAAATCCTCAAGTAAATGTGTCAACAAAGCAAAATATATTTTATCTTGTTACAACATTTATTTCATAACTACCCACAGGTAGATGTTGCTTTAAACCTTTTGCAGTTCTTAATCCAGTTAATATTAGGCATCTGTTCATAAGGATAAATAGTAAGTCACACAAAGGAAAATCATCTGTAAACTCAATTACTGGTCAATGGTAATTTTTTTTTTTTTTAATGTAGTTTCTATTTTTAAGATAGTGTTTCATTGTAGCATGTCTTTTGGTTTTGGCCAATTACCATTGTTTCTTAAATACACAATTAAGCATTTGACATGTAAAGGCAGTCCTTTTAGAACTTAGTCCTGCTTTGTTAGTGTCAGTGGAACTCAACCAGGATGCCAGGAGCGCCCATTCAGAAATTATTGTTGGACTGAAGCCTTGGTGAATGGCTTCATGCTAGCATCCCCATAATTAAAGCACTGCTGAACCTTCTGCTGTCAGTACTTCTGTATGTTAAGTAAAGCTTGTTCATCATAAAATGTAGTTTCTTCAAAACTAGATTATTTTCACAACTCCTACAGACAGAATAACAGACTGCTTCATTTTTTCACTTTTTTTCCCCATGTGGAATTGTCCTCTCCAGAGATATTTAGCCTCACTTGAATGGTGCTGTGCCTAGTATTCACATATGTCAAAATTATAATTTGAAATTTCTTTCTTTTATAATTTCAGAAAGTGTTATATTTAGGCTAGCATGGGGCAAAACAAAGTTACAACCAACTCCATATGGTAGAGGTCAAGTGATAACCTGAACATCCTGTAGTACTCTTAGGAGCCTGATATTGGGAAAAGTGTTGTTGGAGAGAAACGCAGAGAGGTCTCTTTCAAAACAATGTTAAGTGGGGCAAAACCCAATTATTCTGCAAATTCCAGGATTGCAAACACTAGGAGCTGCGGAGTTTCAAAATATTAGAAACATGTTGTAAAGGAGAACAGAGTAGGCAAGCTTACTTTGGCCCTGAAGCAGATGGCATGCACATTTTAAGAGCTCGTTAAGAGAAGATGACCCTTGGTTCTAAGAATTAGGTAGTAACATCAATGAAAGGACAAATTTGAGAAACTGAGTTTAAGTCACTTTATCTTCACGGAAGAAATACTGCAGGCCTGAAAAGAAATTAACAGAAGCAATAAAATCATTTTCTATTCTGTGGTGCACAAGACCAGAGACATGCTATCTTACTGCCACCAGTGTGCAAAATTCTTTATGCAAATTAAGTGCACTACTGCTTTCCTTTTATTCTAAGGGCTACCTTGGGAATGGCAAAGGGACAGGAATGCTTGACAAGACTTTCTACAGAAAAAGGGCAAGAAAGAGGATTTTACCTTCTTTAGCTTTCAGGATTAGAATAGCACAACTAATTTCACCAAGTTCTTGGTAACAGCCAGTAGTTTTAAGAAACTATGACTCATTTAGCATCACAGAGGTGAGATATGCTTCCCTTTCTGTTCCACCCTCACATTGGTGTTTTGACTTTCATTTCCATAATTTTCATGGGTTTTTTTTATTTTTAAAGAGCAGTAAACAACCTATTGCACTGGGATAAAAGACAATGTTGGAACCTGGCCCTCTGTAGACACGCTTGTGCGCTGCACCCCCCTAAAAGCACTTCTGCTGGTGGGGAAGGAGGAACCATCTTTGTCTATCCAGCAACACAGCCTTCTTCAGGCCTCACACCTCCCATCTCAGATTCTTATTGCATTCATGTTCGTGTACTTCCTTGGTTGAGAAACATACACAACTGAATGCAGTTCCTGTGAGTCCTGGCCTTGTGCCCAATCTGTTAATCTACACTGCTCAGTAACCATTAAACTTTACCTATCACCTTTGTTGACGGGAGGAGATGGATGACTACTTGTCATTTGGATAGGTCTGCACCTACCCAAAGAGCTAAGGTAACAGAGAGAGAACTTGGTCATTTATATACTACACAAAGAATGAACAGAAAGTCAGTCTTTGTCCTGCTGATCTGCCTACATTTTACAGTCTTCGGTTTACACAGAAGCAACAGAGACCTTGTGATCCGAATGTGCTGACGTGTAGGAATGGAACTCTGACCTCCAGCAGTCCCATCCTATGGGCTGCACAGAACAGACCTATTCCAGCCTGCAAAATGGACAAATCTCAGGCAAGAGTGCAGTTCTGTTCTTATACTTTGAATATGTAAAAGCAAAAGCTAAAGCTATATGAGGATGCATAAACCAGATCAAATCTCAGATGAGAAGCAGCTTCAAAGGTCAGAGATGTGCTAGACTGAACTCAGCATGATTTTTGGATCAGCATTAGTTAATTAATAATCTTACGCATTATTTAAACTCAAATCCTCAGTGAGTGCTGCATATATATCCAAGTTTTCAGAGCAGTGCAAGTGACAACCCACTACCAAGCAGCAAGCTCAAGATTCCATTCTTCCTTAGAGGAATATTTAGCTAATAATTATCCTTTATGCAAATAGAGCAATGCCTGACTGAAGACTTTCATTCATTCCAACGTGCAAAACCAGAACTGAACATTCCTGTCAAAAAGCTATCCAGGTAAGACATTTTCCTCGCCTCTCACACCTCTGAACTCAGGTTTTATTTGTTCTTTGACTGTTTTCAAAGGTGCAAAAGTGCCTCTTTTCAGTTATTTTGCACACTAGTGTTGCTTTTTAAGTTTTGTCATTATTCTGTTCTTCATAAATATTGCTTAGAAGGTAGACACTGGGCAAAGGTTTGTAAAGCATGTAGTCAGCTGCAATTGGTATGGAAGCAATCCTTCCTGCAAACTCTGGTCTAAGAGTTCAAGACCTGCCATTTGGCTAGTTTTTATCTGTATTTAAGAAAAGTGGCTTATATGAAGCTTATCTGGTTCTCAAAGTACTAAATTATTATTAAAACTGAGCATTTTCTTAGTGATTTAATATGAAAGAAGGTTTCCAAAATATTGTCCTTACTGCATGTAGTAAACCCAAGACACCAGGGAAGGCAGCAGGAAAAAAACATGAGAATTGGATATCAATTTGGTTTTTTCTACAATAGCTTAATGTGACTAAACAAAGTCCAGCCACAGGGCAGAAAACAGAGCTTAGTGTTTAGTTTTATGACTGATGACTGAAGTCTTGGAAACCTGTCTTGAAAGATTTTTTTAAAAAACAGACTTTCACTTTGGACCAGCTACCTTTCCAAAAGCAAGAAGTCTGATTTTTAGGAACATTCTTTGATCCCACAGAAAATGTCTTTTCAGTGGTCACGCCCTAGGACTCTCCAGAAGAATAATGCTGTCTTGCCTTTGAGTGCATGATAGTATTTTGACTAGCATGTTCTGGAACCCCTGAACAAAACCAGCCCCTGGTGAACCAGTGAAACTACTTGATCATTATTTCCAAGGCTGTCGTCTTACTCACTGGGACACTGGGCTGAGAATCCTTGGGAAAACATGAATTGAATCACAGCTGCTGGTCAATTCAGGCATTTGAAAAAGAGCCTAACTTGCCTTGGAAATCCTAGATCAATTTATAGGTGGAAGTAGAAGTTGTGAACTGGGAATTTAAATTAGAAATACAGAAATCTAACAGATTGCTTGACTCTCAGAATAACTCCTTAGTATAGCACTGTTAATTTGTAGAGGACTTAGACGAATGTTCTGGCTTTCCTCACTCATAGAGACCAACAAACTGTAATTACATTAGCGTAATGTTGAAACTCAACAGGAAAATGCTTTAAAGCCACAATATTTTGCCTAGATACAGTAAAAAACCAACTGAGCCCATCAAGTGTCACATGATTTTCCTAAAAAACACTGCGATATTCTTTGCCTATAGCCTGAAAGCTTGCTAGGTCAGTGTTGAAATAAATGGTTTTGGTTGCTGACACCTTGCTTAAGTCTGCTTCCAAGCACATCTAGGTCCTGGTGCTCTAAAGCTGAAAATACAATAGCTTATGCAAGACAGAGAGAAACATTCAGCTCACTTGTTCTGTTTTGTCACTTGATTCTTTCTAAAACTCATAGGTTATGTCAACATTTCCAAGTAATTCTGCACAATAAAAGCAGATTAATACATCAAAGCAGTAGGTGCTGAGGTAGTACTGTATTATATTATATGCGTTTCAGGGGATTTTATTTCAGACTAGGCAGGTCCCACAGACTAAACATCCTCACCACATCTGTCAAATCTGTCCAAAGAACCAATTTCTGGCTTGGGTTTTTATGCCGCCGTAAAGGGTTAGAGTGCACTGAGGCAGAGCTTCTGCGTATTTTCCTTTGAAAAAAGTCTTGTTTGCAAGCATAACACACCTCTGTACATTGAATTTATGCACTGTAAATGAGGCTAACAAGGGATTTCTTTCAACACTGTGTTAATACTCAAAACCAGAACAGTAACGTAGTCGTAGCCTTCAGAGACCAAGAGAGGGTTCTTACAGGCAGAAAAGGTTGCTGATATGAAAGATGACTAACATGACCAGTTTAACTCAACACCTACAAGTGTTTTAAATCAAATGCTAGCTAAACTGATCTCTCATGTTTTTCTGTAATTTATGCAACAAAAATACCATGAAACTTCAGATGATAAATACAAAACCTGCTCTACCCACATTAGTTTTTAGCTGAATTTTCATAGTTTGAACATAGAGAAAACTGCAAGCATCACTTGGCTCAAACTATATAAAGGGTTTTATCCTAACTTACACTTCCAATCAGTATTTCAGCAAGAGCGACAGATTCTAGTATTAGAGTTGTGATACACTGTCTGACTTCTGTCTGAAACGGCATTTAAGAGATCTCCTTAGCATAGAGAGGCAGGCTCATGCTCCCTACTCCCCCTAGGGCTTTCTAGAGATAAAGCTTCAGATTTTCCGGTGGACAATCAGGTTGGGGAGACAAAAGGATATATCAGAATAAATTTTTTTTGAGTTGCGCTGTTTCACAAAGAACAACTTATCCAGCCAGAATGGTTATATGTGTACTAGCAGAAACTGCTTGCCAATGAATCTGTAAAGAGAATTCCCACTGAACATGTTGTGACGAATGTTTCCTCCCCTGCAGAGAGATTTTGTCAGGGCTGTGGCACAGTGAAAAGACAAGAAGAAAGGTGGGACTAAGGCTGGTTGGAAAGTCGGCAGTTCGTTTCGCTTGAATGGTTCTTTGCCTTGTTTCTCTTTTTCACAAGATAAACTCAGTCACTGCATTTAACCTGAAAGAATGAGTGGTTCAGACAGCGGTTCTGCTCACGCAGGAAAAAAAACGCCAAACGCTTTTTGCTTTTTGCTCATGTGGTCAAGGGCAACTTGAAAAAACTTAACTGTGAAGATTTCAAACATCAAAATACAATTAAAAATAACCCAGACTACTTTTCATTGTAATGATATGGATGATACACATGTATATGAATGTGCACGCAAATAACTTTCACTTGTATTAAACAGTTGGGAATGTTCTGATACCAAAGTCAAATGCAATGGATAGACATGTTCTATGCTATATGCTGCTTCATCTGCACATCCTTGCTGAGAACGGCTCTTTCAGCAAGCAATGGGAAGCCTTCACTTGAATAAAATGCAAACATTACATTCTGTGAAGATCTGGGGGGTGAGGGGCAGCCTGAAACAGGGGTTGCCCCTTTTCTTACAAAATACTTAGTATGGGATGACCTGAAAACGGGTCAGTTTGGCGAACCAGTAGAGGAATCTATTTACTGACACCCCTGGGGCTCCTGATTACCACTGTGGAAGGATGGTGGTGTATCTCAGTGCCAGAATCAGAAGGCCAGAGTCCACTCATGTGCACAGGAGTAGACTGGTCTGCTCTTCATCCTCCTATCTTTGGAGATGGTAGGAGCACTGGAAGCTCACAATGCTCTGCTTGGCTGCGCAAATGTACAGGGGATAGCATGCAGCCATGGTAGAATCCAATTTTATTCAGATGAAGCAACTAGGTTATTACTGAGCTACAAGCAGAGAATTCTTGGGTTACGCAACCGAAAAATGTTTTGTGGGTAACAATGTCCCTTCCATTATTTGGTATGGCTTTACTATGTTCTAAAAGCAACAATTAAACTATAAACATTAACAGTTTCTCAAAACCAATAACATCTTGTTTTAGAGCTGAATGTTTTACAGCTAGCACGTTCATTTGACACGGGTTCTGAAAATATATCTAGCAGAATAAATGGTTATTTATGGGAAGGAAATTCTTCAGGAGGAAAAAAAACTGAAGAAAATGACCTTCTGCCAGCATTTGGCTCTGTTTTAGCTTGAATGTATTTATTCCACCAGGAAAGTTTTTTTGACCTTTGTCTAAAATGCATCAAAACTGCTGCAAAGATACATGCGTTACCATTCTAGCTTTGTTGTTGTTGCTGTTGTTGGCTTTTACAAAAAGCTACTATTCTGATTAAACAGTAAGGCAGTACAGCTGAGATACATTACTAAATTATCATTCATACACAAGATCTCTTAACAGGTTTCCAGAGAAACTGTATTCCAATAATCTTATGTATTAAAAACTATTATCATCCCTCAGGAAGCTGCACAAACAATGCATATGTGTGAATTTTAATTTTTTTTTTTTTTAAATACAAATTTATTTGCAAGTAAACTGTGTCAGTTTTGAGGGAGGCAGACAGCAACTGTACAATTAAATATATGAGCCTAGTGTACAAAAGTTGATGCAATCTTTTTTATATAGCCTATCAAAAGCACTCATTGGATATTGAACTGCCCACTAGCTTTTAAGTACGTAGAACAATGACACCGTATTTGTTTCTTGGCTGAATTCACTTGGCTGTAAGAAGTGGGTGGCATTTAAATAGGACTTACTGTCCTCCTGCACAAGCCTCTCATTCTCCAAGCTAATTTAGGTAAGACAGGAAGTGTTGGGTTTTTGCATCTTAAAAATGAGTGCCTTTATTACAGTTGCTACCATTCTGTATTTGGTAAACTTTAATCATATGCTTTTAAGTAGTTCTCTTGGTGTTGTAACTTCTTTTATCTTTTCTCTCACCTTTGCATTCTAACAAAGACTAGATCAAACCTATTTCCTGTCCAAGCAGATTTTGCCTAGCATAACCACACAGTACCTTAGAGTCTAAATAAATTTGGCATTACCGATAAAAAATAGCCATCAATCTTTCTAAATAATTACATTAAATTGTAATTAGTTTTCCCTTGTGACGGAAATAAACCTTACTTACAAACATAAAGACACTTACATAGTGGGAGCTAAAAACCATTTAATTGAATTGAGATGGATAGAAATCTACTGATTTTTAAAAAGATATTTAGACTACTATACAGGTCATTTTCAATTTGGGCAATCAGTCCACACATCTCTAAGAAGAATCTCTTTTCTGCCTTTTACCAAATTATGAATTACATACCTGTAACACTTAAATATCCTGTTTCAAGTTGTAGTTAAACTTTGCATGGCCTTAGAAATCACTCTGTGCCATTTAAAATAATACCTGGGAATTTGTTTAAGATCTTTGCACTAGTTACAGATAATGTATCTTCATATTGTTTTCAATTTGCTGGCAAAAGTTATTTGTTAAAATCTTGAAAAAATATTCTAAGCAGGATAGACAGAAGACTTTCTAATAAGCCACTCTATTTGGAGTGCAACAGATTGAAAGCTTACAGGCTGTGGGTAATCTATTCTTTTACTAATCAATTATGCTTCCAGTTGGACTCAAAAGCCCTTTTTTTCCTCAGCTTGGAATTCTACACTTTAACTGGGTGTTACCGAAAATTAACAAATCAAAATGCTCTTCTTAACAACAAAAAAAAAAAACGTATGAAATTTACAGAGAACAATGACTTCTGTCACTAGAGTCTAAACCTACTATTAACTGTTAAAATCATTAAAATACACCGACTGAATACTGTGCCAGTGAGTATACTTCAAGTTTTAGGAAACTGATGGGTATGGCTTCTGTCTCTAGATACTTAAAGAGGAAAGAAACAGCTTTTACTTGTAAGTGAAGACAAGCTTTGACATTATGTTGCAATGTCACACCTGGCACCAAATGCTTTGTTGGAGAGATCCTGACTGTTTATGATACTGGGAGAGGCTGGGCTTGAGAAGTTGTTCTTTCCTAGAGATTCTGCATACTGTTGTACTAGCACATACTCTCTTCTAGGTCAGTGAGTCATTCCTTATCTCCCAGTACTTCTGTCTGGCATTCACTCTTTCTTGTCTTTTAACCAGAAGACAAGATTTGCCACTTGGCCTAGTCTGTTTGACATTTTCCACGTTCCTGCTCCTATTTTTATTTTTAAATTGTTTAAGGTAGGGCACTTGCATGTTATACTGCTTTGCCTCTTAGTCATGTCCCCACCTACTCCCCAATGATTTATAACGCACTAAGCTAATTTCAACTTAATTTGACAATTGAGGAAAAATACAGAGATTGAGTTTGGTGAAAAGAGTTGCATTCATAGAGGCAAGAGATACCAAAAGCACCTCTATCTGGAGAATATACATTTTCCCCGTCTTCATGTACCAGAAAACTGACATGCAGGAGAACGATAGGAAACACCACTGTGTTTGTTCTGCTGCCCACATAATTATTTGTTGTATCTTATTCCCTGGAGAGCAAAGCTTGGGTAACTATGGGTTTAAACCTGAAAATACTAACATGTAGCACTCTTCTGAGATGGTAACAGATTCTATCATGGTGCATGGTCCATATGTTGCCAAACTGGTATTTGTGATGAGATGCTCATTAATTAATGGAAGCTGCATATCAAAACAATCTACAATTCATCAGGTTCATGTTATGTAACAGCTTCTAGAAGTCCATCAATGATTTGTGCACATATTTTTTGCATAAGACTGAATTGTTGCTCTGCAGAAAACTCTGCTTTACAGCTTCTACTAGCAAAATTTTTTCCCTGTGCATTGAGGACAGCTGCAGTGACATATCACTATACCACATGTGAGTTCCACATCAGTGACTACAAGATGCACTATGAGAAAGACCATAACCTACCTCACTAGTATATGTTTATTTCACACCATCAAGTGCTGCCTCTGGCCACAGAGACCTCTATGATGGAGCATTTGGAAGAGCTGATGGAAAAATTTGTTGTACAAAAAAATGACTAATTTAACTCCATTTTTCCTTAGTAAAACAAACTGGATTCAATTGAATGTACTCTTAAATGTCTGCAAGAAAGGGCTCGATCTGCAGATTTATTTCTTAGTGTTATGCGTCATTGGAGCCATGTGGTGGTGTTCTTGTTGGGATGATGCTTCCTTAAAAGCACAACCAGGTGACAAACTTTCAGCATTAAGCATTTGTGCTTAAAAAAAATTCATGAACTGCAACCTAACAGCCATTTTCTTCACATTGCAGGAACACATACATGAAGTCAACACTGGGACAATGGAAAGACTAGAGGCTACCAGTATGGAAAATAGCACCTCTTCCTGCTTTGTCATGGAAAGAAAGACTCGTGTCAAGATTAATAGGAAAGAAATCATGCTAGCTAAGCTGAGGAAGAGCTGCTCCTGCACCCCAAAGAAGCTGAAGAACTTTGTCATGGACTTCCTTCCTGTTCTACGATGGCTTCCCAAGTACCATTGCAAAGAGTACATTTGGGGGGATGTTATGTCTGGGTTAGTGATTGGGATAATTTTGGTGCCCCAAGCAATTGCATACTCACTGCTCGCAGGTCTGAAGCCCATTTATAGTCTTTACACATCATTCTTTGCCAACATCATCTATTTCTTAATGGGTACATCCCGTCATGTCTCAGTTGGCATTTTCAGCTTGATAAGCCTAATGGTAGGACAAGTTGTGGACCGAGAACTTCTCTTGGCTGGGTTCGATTTGAATGATGATGCCCCACCAGCCTTGGGTGATGGCTCTCTGCAGAATGACAGCCAGACCAACACAACTGCCTTCAACTTTACAATTGCAAGGATGAATGCTGAGTGTGGGAAAGAATGCTATGCGATTGGCGTTGCTACAGCCTTGACATTTGTGGCTGGAGTGTATCAGGTAAGTGGTTGCTGACATCCAGAGACAAGGTATGAAGTTCCTAAAGCTTCTTTGCATGACCTAAGCTTTGGTTTGACTCTCTTTCGGTGAGAGATAGGGCAACAGTTCGCTTGAATGACCTTGGACTGTTTTCTGCAGGAAGCCTAACTATAGGCAACTCGGAGAAAGCATGAGGTAGGCAGTTTTCTTAGCTCCTAGCAAGCACAGGTAAAACAAGTCTTTTGCAAGACCATTAATGCTGTTTTGATACTCTACTGCCTCTTGGCCTTGCTTCTTTCATGGGACCATGAATCCAATACAGATCGTACCATGAGGGAAATTCCCAGGTAGCTGTGTACTTCAACAACGAAGAAATAATTCTGTTTCCCTAGATACTTTAATAAAGGTGCAGACCCACTCACCTACTTCTATGCAGGTTCAGAATGTGCTGCTTAGTGTTCTGCTAGTGTGTACTATGTTGTACCAAACTCCTGTCCAAAGATAATTCAGAAGCAGAATGGACAAGAGGGGAAATAGATAGACTAACCTACTTTTCAGGCAGTGGCTGCGCCGGACTCTTTGAGACTTACCAATGTACTGCCCATCACAGAGATATCAAGAGAACACAGAAGGAAGCACGACGAACATACTTACCTATTAATTGTGTGTATATATGAAATAAGAAAGAGATAGTTATCTTCCCGTTTCCTAATAAATTTCAGGTCATGTTTATGAACAACAAAATGCCCTTGTGGAGCTGTATTTTCCAAAGCCATCAAAGGAAGGAGAAGCAACTAGTTAATAACAATATCCTGGGACGTGGGAAAGTTTGTGAGCTCTTCTGCCACTTCTGACCTTAGGCATGCCACAAAGGCTCTCTGTGCTCCACTTTCCCTTCTGTTCACAGGGCTAAAATTAAAAGCTGTTTAATACGAGTGCCACTAAAGTAGGGATCTTAGCTGTTGTCATTCAAGTTCTGTTTAAAAAGCAATCGCCATAAGTTTTAACTTTATCCACTTTACAACAGGAAAAAAGAAAATTGGCTTTGGTATAACAGAAGCATGTTTGGATCCACTGCTCTTTTGCATGGAAAATAAAATTCAGACAAGCCACTTCAGTGGAGTCACTTCAGACCAATGTTTGATTGACTCTGTCTCAAACTCCTCATTCACCTCTTGAGTTTGTAATATCCCACAACAGTAAAAGGAATCACATTTTAAAAGCAGACTGGCAACATCAAAGGACAATTACCGTTTTAAGATTCAAATAGCCAAATGCTATCTTCCTCCAGCTAGTTCTCTCCCAGCTATACTTAATTATTTGCAGCACCGTTTAAGGCTCATCTCTTTTTTTCTTTTTTTTTTTCTGTGTCTCCTCAGGTTCTAATGGGAATCTTTCGTCTGGGTTTCGTATCTATGTACCTATCTGAGTCTGTACTAGATGGCTTTGCAACTGGTGCTTCCTTAACCATTTTAACAGCTCAAGTGAAGTATCTGATCGGAATAAAAATCCCACGTAGCCAAGGGCATGGGATGCTTGTTATTACCTGGATTAACATTTTCCGGAACATTTCTCAGGCTAACCTTTGTGATGTCATCACAAGTGCCATTTGTATTGTGGTGCTGGTCTCTGCTAAGGAACTGGGAGATAGGTACAAGCATAAACTGAAATTTCCTCTTCCCACAGAGCTGGTAGTTATTGTTGTGGCAACACTGGTGTCACACTATGGGAAGTTAAATGAAGTGTATGCATCTAGTGTTTCTGGAGCTATTCCAACAGGTTTTATTCCACCCAAGGTACCACATTTCAACTTAATGCTCCGAGTTGCTGTAGATGCTTTGCCTCTTGCCATAGTCAGTTTTGTCTTCACTGTATCCCTTTCTGAAATGTGTGCAAAGAAATACGCTTACACCATCCAAGCCAATCAGGAACTGTTTGCTGTGGGGTTCTGCAACATCATTCCTTCTTTCTTCCACTCCTTTGCAACCAGTGCAGCTCTGGCAAAAACGCTCGTCAAAACATCTACAGGCTGCCAGACTCAAGTCTCTGGAGTAATTAGTGCAATGGTGGTTTTGCTGGTGCTGCTCTTCTTGGCACCTCTCTTCTACTCCTTGCAGAAATGTGTCCTGGCTTGTATCATCATTGTCAGCCTCCGAGGAGCCCTGAGGAAGTTCCAAGATGTGCCAGCACGGTACCATGTGAATAAGGTGGACACACTTGTTTGGGTCATTACCATGTCTGCCTCTGCTTTGATTAGTACAGAAATAGGGTTGTTGGTTGGCATTGTTTTCTCCATGTTATGCATCATAGTTCGGACACAGCGGCCACGGACAGCCCTGCTTGGTCAGATCCAAGACACCAGCTTTTATGAGGATGAGTCAGAATATGAAAATCTCTCTTCTGTTCCAAAGGTCAAAATATTCCGTTTTGAGGCCCCACTTCACTATGCAAATAGAAACTACTTCCTAAAGTCTCTGTACAGATTGACTAACTTAGATCCTAACCTAGAAGCTGCTAGAAGGAAGAAATATGAGAAGAAGGAAAAGCAGCACCTGAAAAAGGGAGATCACACAACTGCTAATGGACTGGGCATCGGAGAAACCACTCTGCAACTAGTTCCTAAGCAAATTGATTTCCAAGCCCTTGTTGTAGATTTTTCTTCTATTTCATTTTTGGACACCACTGGAGTTAATACTCTGAAGGAAATCCTGAAAGACTACAAGGACTTAAACATTTCTGTACTCCTGGCTTGCTGCAATCCCTCAGTGATAGACTCTCTGAAAAGAGGAGGTTACTTTGGGAAAGATTTTGGAAGTATGCAGGAAATGCTGTTCTACAGTATACATAACGCTGTGCAGTTTGCTAAAGACCAAAAGCTTCCAGCAGATTGCTCAGTTTAATCCTGTGTCTTCCTTGACGATTCATTACAAAAGTGACAGATGGGGAGGGGCAGTTTGCAATAATTAAATAATCGGACACACTGTTGGCTGTGTACAGCAATGGGCCTACAAGCCATTCTCCCCTGAAGAGCTCTGTTGTTTGTCAGATGCCACACAGAATAGCCCAACCACTGGGGATGCTGTCCAGAATCAGGATGGAACAGGCTGGATTATTATCTGCACCTTCACTTTAAAATGCAGGTGATGTGCAATAGGGCAGTTTGGGATTGACTTCCCCCTTGTGCCACGATCACGATCACGTCTGACCCAACATATGCATCACGAGACTGTTGTGCTGCAAGGTCTGCCCAGTGTCAGCTGACTCTCCCAGTGGTTTAATGGCTGGTTTGTTTCAAGAGGGATAAGCCATTTCCATGAAAATGCTATCAATCTAGCATCTTGGACACATAACGATTTAAATTCTAGCTTGCAAGGCCCCACTCCTTCCATCATTCTAGGTGTGGTCCTAAACAACTCCCACTATTTGCATACTAATAAAATGTATAAAATATTGTTGAATGTAGCATGTCTCTCCACCTTGATTACACAGGCTTGAGTCACCTATGTTATTAGCTTTAATCTGTGGTAATTAGTTACTGAAAGCTGTGATACCCTTAATGATGCTGGAAAAAATATGACTTTGATGAACAATTTTGTAACCAGTGAAACGATAAACAGGATTAAGAAAAATGAATGGCTTCAGCTGGCAGTCACACAGTTACCCTGGTAGTTGTACCATCCTGTAAAAATGTGAGGCAGCACAGCATGCTCTTCCTACAACTGCCTGTCTGGGTGCAAAGACAAATGGGAAAAGAGGGCAGGGTGGGAAGGCCAATCTGTGATCTGCCTACAAAGAGAGTGATGGGTCAGTCAGAACTGCCTGGCCAGTCTTCTCTGATGCAATCAATGCTTATGAAGCTTTACAGTAGCATAACTGAGCCAAGTAAAGAGAGCAATACTGTACAAGTTGTATATCCCCATATGCTGGAAAAATTCCACCACTGTTGGTACATAGTACAGACGTTTTGGGTTTTTTGTTTTTCTCCTATCGTGTTATTCTTTGATTTAAGGTCCACTAAACTATGTTTTCCAGGGTGGGGCTACGTTCTATAATAATTTGAATTAACTGCTATTCCTTCTGCTTTGTGTCAAATGATACCCCCAGAGTCAGTTTTGTTGTTACATATGCATGTTCTCTCTTTACAAATAAGGATAGATTTTTAGATTTTGATTGTAACACAGTTGGTATCCATGGCATTGGCAGAATATCCTTTCTCCTCCTCAAGCTTGTAATTACCTGCATGAAAGGCTGGACAGCTGCCCTATCTTTCTCCCCTTATTCACGGCTCGTTCACACACAGCACCAAGCATGGAAAGAAATTCTATTGCAGCTGTGCCTCTTACAATTAGCAGACTCTAGAGATAGGTTCCATATATGCAGAAGCCATTTCTCTGCTGTGCCATTTAAAAAAATAAACATCACATTGACACATCATGTGACTTGCTTATTTCAACTTTTCAGGTCACTGAATGAAAGAATACTCAAACTGAGGTTGTCCAGGTGCCCCTGAGCCTGTCTGGCTCTCAAGAACAAATATTTTGTTAAAGAAAAAGCAGTGCATTCTCAAAAGACAAAATAAAAAATGTCTTCACAGGGAATGAGAATAGCACAATATTAGGTAAGTGATTCAATGCTGACATTTTCATGCACTCATTATAAAAAAGTGTATCAGCTGCACACTGTTCGTACTGCCAGAGCAGTAAAACCTGACAGAAATGTCTGTCGAGATTAAAGGATTGACCATTGGCAGCATTTTCCTGCCATAAACAATTTAATTACTTTATTCTTTCAATTGCTGACTTGGTATGCCTAGCTTCTTTCTGTCATAAAAGCAAATGGGCAGAGCCCAAGGACAAAGTATTGCTTGGTGTCTGCTTTTGTTTGTAACCATTCTTTGATCAGGGAATATCCCTTTTAAGGTCCTGCCAGGGCCTAGCATGAGGAAATGGGTTTATACAAGTTACTGCCAGACAATATCAATATAGACACTCTTAGGCTGTTGTGCCAAAGCAACCCGTCATTGGAAGTCCAATAAAATTGTTTCAGTACAAAAGAACACACAACCTAGCAATCTAGACTTCTTTTATCTTTATGGGTCAAGCTACCAGCCTAGAACATAAATGAAAAAATGCAAAAATACTCTTAACTCTAGATGAATTTCATTTTGAGACAGGGGAAAAAAAAAAAAAAAAAAAAAGAGATTCCACTGGAAGGTGTATCCTTGCAACAGTTTTTGGAGAAAAATGAACATAAGCTGACCTCTTTATCCAGCACGCTGAGAAATTAAGAGTCAGAAGTCTTTTTTTCATCATATTTATTGTAAGAATGGCACCAAAGTTTCAGCAAAGAAACTTGGCTATGCATAAGAGAGAGATAAGCTTTAAGATGTTTACTAGGAAGAAACTATTGACCAGAAGAAATCATAAGAACAATTTTCTGTTTCAGTTTCATTGGCAGAGCTGGCTCATGATCCAGTTGTATTGGACAATGTCAAACACAGCAGGGAAACAGCTTTCAGTCCTATGATGTACTCTCTCCCTTTCCAAACCATTGCTGCCACTCAGTCCACTCTGTCTTTGACAAATGCACATTTTTGCAAAATGAGCAGTTTTAGCTTTGTTCGAAACAGTAGCAAAGTTTCTCATTTCTACATGTCAAAGGTGGGCTAAATATTGAGGCTAGTGTGTTAGAATCCTACCTTTGAGGCACTAGAGCTTTTCTGGGGCTTCTTGCTGACTGCTAAGTTTCCATGCTCCTAGAATTTTGCTTGTGTAAAGGATCGTGTCCTACTTTGAAGGACTCAGTGCCTCACTCCCTACAAAGGCTGAGCAGAATCCATGACAAACGCATTCTTTTCCCTCAATCATTTGGAAAGCCCAATCCAACACATGGCACAGCTGAGACAGGCTGCCAGGAGGGAATATAGATATGGCTACTTTCTTTTCAAAGGTACTCATTCATTTTTCTGTAAGTCAGTTGGTTACAGAAACCTGAAAAACCCAAGCCATCTCTCAGGAGAAACCTCTAAGATGTAAGACAGGGACTCCAGTGGTGGTGAGCAGTGGTCCTTGCCCCTGCTGAAGCTGGGTCACTGCAACAGTGAGTATTAAACCCATAGGCCAGTAAGAGAGGGAGGCACAGCACAGGAAAGGGTGTTAACTGGGAAACTTCCACAGGGAAAGATGGGAGGGCTGTGTTACCTGCTGTATTCACAGATGGACTAACATACAGAGGCAGCCCTGGGGTACAGATGCAATATTTGCCTGTCTGCAGGATCTTCGAACACCCTCCCAAACAAACCTACATACACAAGCACACCCTAATACCTAGGAAGAAAACTTCTCCTGTTCCTAACATACACTCTGAAACCCACCACTCCTCTGCTTACATCCCATTTCCAGAGTCTGAGCTCTCCTTCTTGTTGCTTCCCCAAAATTATAACTGGTAAATTCCCATCCTCCTATGTCTGGGACAGCAAATGCAGTAATGATGTGGACTGTAAATATGCTCAGCTCAGCAACAGCCTGAGCCAGGCAGAACTTTAAGAGCTATTACAACTTTTGATGGGGCTTTCATGATTTGTCTTTCCTCACAGACCAATCACTCCTGTTCTAGGAATCATATGTATTTTGTTCTTTCTACTAGGCACATTGGTATGAGTGTGTTTAAGCTGAGTTAAATGGGACTTGAAAAGCAAGGAATTCCAATGTTGTCCTCCTAAAAGTCTGACATGTATTTCCCTAGAACTAGAAATGCTATTATATGTATCAATCCTTTTGGAAGAGGGTATTAACTGGTATTAACTAAAGTCACCCTGTTTTAGTTGTCACTACCTGTCACTTGATGCAGCACACAGGTGGCCTCAGGATGCAAAAAGAAATTCCCAAGTTAAGTGGAAGGAAGATAGAAGTAGTAATAAAATAGTGGCAGCTTTCATTTGGACCTCTCAGTAAGTCAGACTTGCTTTAACCTTCGTGGGACTTTTTTTGCTGTATCATGTCTCCTAAATTAAAGGACAGAAAAGTAAGCCAACTTTCTAGTCCCTCAGCATTGTTCTTAGAATGGCTAATGGTTAGCAAAGCATGTAACAGATGGGTAAGAACTCTTGTTTGGGAGAGTATTGCCACCTGAAATGCTTTGGTAAGAATGGACTGAATTTAAGCGTATCACCCTATTCCACCCCATTCCTGGCTTTCACCAAAGACTCATCTAACCTGGAAAGGGAGCGTAACACTGTGACCTAAATATTAAAATCAGACCTATGGCCAGGGGGAGCTCTAGTTACACAAGTGGACAGCTGGGATGTGGACAGGAACTGAACTCTCGAATTGTGGCTTCTCCCAGCAGTTCTTCTCAGTACGGAGTAGTTGCTGGTGTTGGTGTTACTGCACTAAGATCGAACTCTGCCAGACTTGAAGGAACAGCAGTGATAACACCCAGTATGAGTCTTGAAAACAGTCAGAATGACCGTTGCCTAGAATCCAGCTGACAGCTCTCTCTGTAACACTGGGCTTAGATGCCCTGACTGCAAAGCAGAACCCTTCCTTGCTTAAGGAACCATTGGAGACTCCTCTGGAGCTCTCTTTTCAAGGTTGTGCCAAGCAGTATTTTAGAAAGGATGCATCCAGTTAAAAAAAGCTGCACTAGAACCTCATACATGCAATGGTCCACGAAACTCATTTCTGCTAGCCTGAAGCCTCTCTGGAGGTCATGGTACAACAGGGAATCAAGATGCTGAGGCCTGGACATGACAGCAGGGGAGACATGAAATAACTGTAGTATATGACCTGGGATGGTCTTGGTAAAACTTGACCAGCACACCCACAAGACTCTTCAGATGAAAGGAAACCTTAAACTGCTCCTTAACCTCTTGTTAGGATGCATGCAGGTTAGCACCATCTTTCTCAACACAAGCTCTCTCTTTCTTAATCTCATACACCCCCAAATTGATTCCCCTCCATTGGCACTTACCTGACTTTCAAGAAAGCAAAGACATACCCAGTTTGCAATTATACTATGATAAAATTCAAAGTGAGCGCCTGTTGGAAAATTTAATGTGTCACATTTTTCCAGATTTTGATTTGAGGTGTTTGCTTACCTAAGAGCAACTAATTCCAGTAACCAGTGAATTCGAACTTGTTCAATGCCACCATGCGGAACAGAAGAAACATAGGCAAGGTTCATCTCTTGGTCTTTGCTCAGGTCAAATAGGTCAGCATGGCTGTGAGGTAAAGGAGGGCTTCAGGAAAGGAGAGACAGAAAAGAAACAACATATTGCAATATTAACGGGCAGCTCCACTGGGTATCCAAAGACCCCTATGCTAAGTCCCTATGCCAGCTGCAAGATCCTCCCAAGCATGACAACCACTACCATGAAATGAAAGCAAAATGGAGTTGCAGGTTATTTGGGGCTACACATGTAGTTTCGCAAAGCGGAACACAATTTGGGTGCATCTCCTTGCCATGCTCAAAGGAAAGTACTACCAGCAGTCATTGCTGCACAGATACCAACCTCAGGCAGCCCTGGCCTGAAGAAGCCATACAACGGCAGTCACCTTGCCTCTGAGTAACTAATGATAAGGGAGCTCAGTGTCTTTTAGGCTTTGGAGTGGAAGTCAGAGTTGCTGAGGTCTGTATTAAGACAAATATGGGCTTGATCTTCCTGCCAACATCCATGCAATGACATCAAGTCTTCCTCTGCTGCGGAAGATATACTTGTTAGAAGCAGAATTAGACCCTCAGAGCCTCCACATTCTTCAGCCATGTTCAACTCACCCCTAAGCATGAGGAAGCACAGGAGCGCAAGCAGTTTAACCTGCTCACGGCTATACAGCAGTGATCACATTAATGTGACTTTGGTGTCTACTTCCACTGAAATTAACATAACATTGGGGCAAATTTCTGCTGCCTCTATCTCCACAGATAAATAGCTGCAAGATGGAGGAAGATCTCACCCCTACTCTCCACAAGTCAGAAACTTAGAATGCTGTCCCATTCACTGGGTTTGGACCTTACAGACTCTCATTAAGCCTCCTGGTAATGTGCAAATCCTGAGTGTTAAAGCATTTGTATTACAAGAAAGACAAAAATATATTGTCCCCAAGGTTTGGTAAAATACTTCCATGTGTCTTCACACTGCAAAGAGAGATGACTTGTGCTCTAACTACAGACTGTAAATTAATTGCGTAAGTGAAAATTAATATAGTTTATGCTTTGCATATTGTGATCTATATCCTCTGATGGGTGGATCAGCTCCGTGCTGACTGTAACTACACTGGGAAGAGTCACACTGTCATCCTCTCCTCCTCTGTCCCCCTCCAAATATTCATCCCACCTCCAAGGACCCTACTGAATGAACCTGCTACTGTATAACCATATGCGCACAAAGGGGGAAAAGCCTGACCCTGCCTGGACAAGAACTTGATGCAACTTTTGTCCTAGCTAAGACACCGCCTATCTATTACCCCATCTCCTGCATCCTTACCTGAAAGTACAAGTCTTGACACAGATCACATCCACGTAGTGCTTCATACAAATCAGCCAACACATGTGAGCCCCTCTGTGCAACTTCACCAGTATACAAGGCACTTAAAAATCATCTCCCTGAGATTCCTTCAAGTCACACAAGTGAGACTGAGAAGTTACCAATTCCACTCTTACTAAAAATGTAACGGCCATTTGAGCCTTTTTAATTGTTCCAGTGGATAAAGACAATGTTAACTGTTGGTTTTGAAGAAGTGCTTTACTACTACTCTAAGATTTGAACCTGCTTCAGTTCAAGCAGTGGCAAAGATGAAGTCAAGGCACAAAGCATTCACATATTTTTGCTTAGTCCACACTGAATAAACACTCTGAAATTCACACATTGCTAGAGAGAAATCTAGCAGAAACCATGACAAAGATACAAAAGAAAGCTGGCAGAACAGTGGGTTTTGTTAGTGGTAGTATCAGTATCTGTCCCTTCCTGTTCTGAGTGGAAAGAGCTCATGCAAGAGAACATCAAGCCTTGCAGTCTCCCAGGCTTTATCAACGGCTGATCCATAGCTATGCATTTGCCCAACTGTTTGTGATGTAGAAAACAAGCTTTAACAACTGGAACCCAGTTCTGTAACAGTGTGAGCTTCCAAGGGAACTACGATCCTACAGTTTGAGAAATACTAGTGTTGGCCAGACGTTATAACTGAATAGCTGATAACCCATGGAGAGCCTCTGTCTCTGCTGCTGCTCCTCTCCCTTCCCCCACATGCTTTTCATGTTTGCAGCTTTCCAAAGTTTCTTTCATACAACTAGAATCAGGGGTGTTTCTTGGGCTGTAGTTTAAATGGGCAAAACATACCATTTTTTAAGGCAGTTTTTCATTAATGTTTTCTAACATTGTAAGCAAAAATTAAAACAAAAAATGAAACAGCAAAAGAAAAAAAAATCCAGAAAGCCCATTCTTCATGAGAATGTATTTTAGGTCCTGTTCTGTTTTCCCACCAACATGGCAAACTATTGCAAAACTTTTCAATTTTGCCTTAGACAACCTTTAAGCATTATGCAAAAAAGTGCACAAATTCCTTTTCATCCAAAGCACAGGTTACTCTTTTTCCTACAACTGTTAATAATCCACTGCATACCTAAAAAGAGGTCAATCAGTTTAGAGTAAGATACAAACATGGCTGAGGAATATACCATCACTTGCTTTTGGTCCTGCCAGAAGCTTTCACGTATCTCACAAAACCTGAAGGCTGTTCAACTCCAGTTAAACCAGCAAGACTGGGCTTTCTCCAAGAAGCAACCCACTATGGGAATACAAAGTGGTGGAGCTGGGATTTATGCTTGCTCCCACCCACCCCTCTGACTTAGATCAATCAGACTCACTGGCCACATCAGGAAGGCAGTGCATGTTTAAAGTGTCTTGCAAGAAGAACAAACTCCTAGAACTAACAGGCAGGGAAGCTTTGCCTGGGCCCATTTAGGGACCGTGAGCATGGAAACACTGAAAAGGAAAGGGAATGAGTTCCGAGTATCAACATACGTGCTGGGAAAGAGGAAGGAATTCAGATGTTCGAGGATCCCGGAAGCAAGGGGGCAAGTCAGAGAGGGGATGCCGACTGGCCCTATCTTGTGGTCCCCTTTGTTTACAATAACTGGCCATATCCCACGACCAGATCCACGCAGGTAACGCCAACAGGCTAAGCAGCAAAGGGCAGCAAGGTGTCAGGCCATCTGACTCCACAGCAGCAGGCCCGGAAAAGCCTAGGTTCCTCCAGAAAAGCAGCATCCTCACACCCTGGGGATCCTTTCCTTGAGGAAGGCTAGAGGCAGCCGGCTGTCACCCCGGCTGCTTCTCGCCAGCGGTGCGTGCCCTGCTGCCGGCGCCGGCCGCAGGGCAGTGCGCGCTTACCAGAAGCCGGTGCTCCTCCAAAAGTGCTCCAGGGGCCGCTCGGCTCGCCCGACATCCACGTACACCACGTAGGCCGCGGAGCCCGCGCCCAGCTGCACAGCCAGCCAGAGCAGCAGGCCCATGGCGGTACGAGGAGCCGAGCCGAGCCGAGCCGAGTGACACCGGCGCCTGTTACCGACGCACCACGGACGCGACACCAGGCACCCGCCCACAGGACGACGGGGGCGACGGCGCCCGCCCCGGAGGGCTGCCGCCGGCCCTGTGGTGAGTGTATTTAATTCGCTTCAGGGAGGGCAGCTGAAGTAATTCGGGTATTAGCGTCACTGCCTGAAGCCGTGGCGTCTCGTACGTTTTTTGTTGTCGTTTTTGTTGCTGTGGCGTAGGTAGTGACCAGGAGTTAGTACTTCCCTGAAGTCGCTGTGTGGCATGCAGTTACTGCGGTTGCGTTTCTCTTACATACCACGTGAGGGAAGTATACCCTTACGCTATTGTTAGCGTCTTCGTGCTATGTGTTGACAAACCGGTAGGAAAGAGGAGTAGTATGTGGTAGGGCAGGTGATCAAAACAGCCTTCCCCGAAAGAGCATATTAATAGAATTGAAACGATGTCCGGTTTTTCAGTCCAAACATATTTATTGGTCTCAGTACGGCCAAGAGCTTTAAATGCACTTTATAACAGAAGGGCTATAGATTGACTTTCTAAATGTGTATTTCTTACGACTTGTATTAGGACTGGGTTTTCCATGGGTGTGGGACTCCCTTCCTTAGGATCCCTCTCTTTTACATATTGTACTGTCTTCAGGAATCTCATCAAGCCTTACCAGCTAGAAGAAAAATATAGGGATTTGGGCCTGCCTTCCACATCCCCAAATACCATGGTAGCATCTCATTGTGTGTTCATTAGTTCTGCTTCAGTGGGTGGATGGGGTACTCCAGTCTGATTTCCAACAGAGTCTATGGATTTATCAGGGGAAATCATGGGCCCCTGTAACAGTGCCCACACCAGGGAAGCTGCAGGGAGCTGCCAGGCGAAGAGCTGGGCTGCAGATTATTTCCAACAAAAGAATGAAGTCACAACTGTGTTCATAGGAATCAAGGCTATCAGTCCTAGTGGAGCAACCAAAATTTGCCACCCCAAAAGCTCTGGTATTTCAGCCTCTTTCACCAAAGCCCTTCCTGAAGCAGTTGCGCCACAGCTAGCAGAGGGGAAGACAGACTCTTCAGCTCAAGAATATTGCAACTAGGAAAAGGCTCTGCACGGGTTTGTTTATGCCATTTGCAATCCTGCTTGAGCCAGGAGGTTCCCTGTCTCAAAGGAGAGGTGAACAGGGCCCCATCTCTAAGGAACTGCAAAGTGGCTTCATTCTGTTTGCTGATTCCTCTGTTTGCAGCTTCATCTGCCTCTTGAGGCCTTCAGTCCCTGTGGGACTTGTAAGCTTCCAAGGCTCACAGACAAAATTCAGGCAACAGCATTACATTCCAGAGGCTCAGGTAGGCATGGTGATATGGCAATGTGACTTGACTTTGCAAGGGGGATTTCCCTAAATTCCCCAGGGCTGCTCATGCTGTGGTTCAGCTCCAGTACTCCACTGCCTTGGAAGAGCGGCAAGGCCCAAGCTGAGCTTTAGTGAGGTTTCCATGCAGGATATTTAAGAGATTGCCTTTATCCTTACAGGAAATGCCAGTTTGGCAGCCAGGGCTTCTGCAGGGGCATACTTGTTTCCTCCAAACTCTGTTTCTGAGAAGACCTGAGGAAGATCTTAAACAGGCAGTGGAAGGGAAACTCAAGTGGGATCTGACAACCTGGGGCCAATAAGCAGGGACATCAGCCCTTTGTTGCTAGCTGCACCCTGAGCTGGGGCAACAGCTGCCTTTGCGATGAGTGCTGCTGCCTGGGCTTCAGTGAAGTCTGCAGGCATTTTGCCAGCTGAAGAGGATGGTGCGTGGGCGGAAGGACCTCACTGATGTTACCCTCTCTTGTTGGTTTCTCCTCCAGAGGGATAGGCTGGAGATGAACACCTGACTACCAGATGTCATACTTTGGTTTGTTGCTTATTAATATCAATGCTGCACCTCGCTGCCTTTAAGTGTGGAGGGTTCATTGCGGGGCAGGCACAGATACCAGCACCTCCAGCACCTAGCTGCAATGGGCATGGAAGCTATTCTTTGCAGAGGAGCCAAAAGCTCAGCCCCTAAACAAAGACCTACAAGCAAATTTCAGCAAAAAGATATTTACAAGGGAGAAACCCCATGAACCCTATGGTTTTCTACCACAGACTGTCCCCATTGGCATCAGGAAGGCTTGAGCCCTGGAGACCACCCTGACTTTCCCTCAGAGACTGCCATAACAGAGCTGTTGTGTTTCAGCTTGACTGACTCAAAGTAATGTCTGGAAGACAAGGTGTCAAACCAAAACTGTGTTTATTTGGCCAGGAGACCTTGGCCCTTCTCAGACATGACATCAGGCATATTGTAGAAAGTCCTGAAACACAATAGAGCCTTGAATGCAGGTGGTGCCCTGTTGGTATTTTAAAGAAGTGTCTGTCAAAGCTCAGGGAAAGACTCTTACCCTGGAGTCTGACACGAGCATGATCTCCAGAGCATTTCCAAGAAGGTCCTTCTCAGAGATTAGAGTAGTGGCTAAAGAGACTGTCTCCCTTGTTTTCTACAACTTCCCTCAAGGTATGGCAAAGTGCTACATCTAGCACATCAGCCACATCAGACCAGAAGCTGGGAGACAGAAGATAACACAAAACCCTTACCAGAGGAGAGACAGAGAACTGGGGGCATCTCTGCATCACTGCCAGGTTTCTCTTCCCATGTCTGAGAAAACAGCTTGCAAGATTTTTCAAGGTACTTCTTCTGAAGGACTGAAATTCCCAGCAGAAAAATCTTTGCTGCTTACCACAACTGCCCTGGTGCCTCCTGTCAAAGAAAGAAAATGCAGCAGAAAGAGTTACCTGCTCCCTGTGAAGAGCCTGATATGCCTCTGTTCCCAAAACATCCTCAGGGATGCTGCAAGGAGAGCAGCTGGGGCCAAATGGTTTGCTTTTTCACAAGCAAGATAGCCAGCTGGACCAATGTGTTCCTCAAAGCATTTGCAGGCCAAATGCCATGCTACACTGGTGAAACCCAGTGGCCTGCAACTGTCCCAAGCCTCTTCTCCCAGGGGAAGGGCAAATGCCAGAGTTACCACAGATGACCTCCAGCAAGCAGTTTCCCTGGTGTAAAAGTTTGATTCAGAGCTGAACACCTATGTCCAGCTTGCTATAAGCATACTTCTAGGGACCGTCAGACAGAGCTCTGATAAAGACCCTAGCCAAAGCAAAGCTCCCCTATTGCCTTTGACTTTCTGCTCATCCAGGGGCTGGGAAGTGCCCAGCAGAAGGTTTTCTGTGGAGCGTGTTACCAGGGAGGTTTCCCACAGCTGACACTCCCCGCCAAAGGACACTGGGGATTTTAACAGCAGCCTCTTCCTGTCTCCCTGCACAGACCTGGAGCTCTTAATGTCCTGAGGCATTCCTGAGGAGGCACATGGGCACAGGAAATGGTGGGAGAATGGAAGGGAATTAGCAGAAGAGCACCACTGTGCACTGGCCCTTTCCAGTATGCTGAGGCTGATCCTTCCCAGCTACCTGACCAGTATAAAATCCTCCAGTGTCTCAGTCTGGGCAGATGAGAAATGTAAAGCCTATTACTCCTGACTTGAGTCATTCCTCGCAGAAAGGCTGTGCAAAGCATTTGGCCCCAGCTGCCCTCCCTTCAGTGTCCCTGCAGATTTTTTGGGAACAGTGACATATCAGGCTCCCTCAGGCGTATCAGCATACCTTCCTGCTGCATTTTCTTTCTCTGTTAGGAGGTACCTGCACAATACGGAGAAAACCAGCGCACAGCAAATTTGGGGGGGGGGGGGGGGGGG
>VFFE01009228.1:4029361-4044695 GCA_008921705.1 Burhinus oedicnemus
GGGCGGGCTTTTCCATTCAGATGCCTCCAGCTCCTTCAGCACCTAATTGAATTATAAACTTGGCCTCAGAGAGCATCCCTGGAAATGCCAGGATTGCTTTGTCACATAGCCATCTAATCATGCCACATGGCAGGAACAAGAATTTTGCTATAACATATGGAACCTAAAGCCTAGAAAATCATCCAGAGCATGACTTCTGCTCTTAGCCCTGGGAGGAAATGATGGACAGATATCTGGATATTTTTTTGTAATAACTAAGTACTAATAATGGTGATCCATTCCAGGGCTTAAGACAGCCTTTTATTCTTGGATAACTTCACATTCCCACATGGTAGCAGCTGGTCTTTAGGCAGATGGACTCAGCTGAACAGTCTGGAGATTCATGTCGCATCTAATCCAGTCTAACCAGGGCTCCTGCCAAAAGGGCTGGTCCTGCTCCTCTTCCCTGCCACTGCTTGCCTGCTCCTGCTGTCTCTCGTGTGTCAGGTCTGACAGCAAGGCAGCTGAAGGGAGGATAATTCAGCTGACTGACTGGCTGGAAAGCAACTCATTTTTTGGGTCAGTTTGTTTTCTTGTGGACTGGCAAGCGGCAGAGACATGGCACCGTGTGGCTCTGGTGCCTAGTAGTCTGCAACAGAGGAAGCACAGGGACAGGGGTGGGAGCGAATGAGATCAGCCTGCTGTTAGGCTGGAGAAGGCACAGTACAAAATTGTGCTCCAGCTTGTGCATCTCCATGGCTTCCGTAGCATGGCCAGCCTTTGTAAAAAGCTGACTCTGAAGTGATCCTGTTGCTTGCAGGAGGCCAGCAAGCTGTATACACCCTTCTCCACCACCTACTTGCTGATGTGCTTGTAATTGCCTGCAACATGCTAAAGGTACCTGTTGGTCAGACATACATCCCACATTGGGAGTTTTATCAGCAGCGCAGCATGTATCTTAGTGCTGCTTTTCTTACAGAGGGGTTGTTTTTAAAGCTCAGCTTATCACAATGTTGCAGCTTTACCCCAGGACCTGGCAGGCTTTGTGAGCCCTGGGATTTCCTTCCTCGTCTTTGTTGATTCATCCCCAGCCCTTGGGATGAGTATTTGAACTGGATGTGGCCTGCAGCTATCTGTTGCCTTCCCCCTCAATGAGGCTGCTTCAAGACCTGCAGTACCTCTAGCACTAGGTTTCTGCCAACAGGCTGTGCAGGTTGCTTACAGACATAATATCTGCTCCCTGGTGATGACTGCCTTCACTGGTGCTTGCTTTTTGCCAAAGCAGCGGTGATCAGCCCCAGCTAGAAGCGGGATGTGGTACACGTACGCTGGTGCTCTCCTGAGAGGCACTTAAAAGCTTGAAGGTGCCTGGGACATACCATCCTAGAGTTGCATGGTTATCACTTTGGGATTAGCAAGAGTTGATCAGTTAGGTAGGAGAGAACAAGGTGCTTTACACTCCTGTGTAGGGTGGAATGTGCCATTTCCTCCCAGAGGTTTCAGATTTTTCAGTGTCTGCTTCTTTCCTGGTGCCACACCATCATTTTCTTTCCGACTTCCACTTTTGGTCTAGTGATACAATTCTGACCAGTTTTAGAAGTGTTCTAGGGCTTTTGCAGTGGACTTTCCGGACTTCATAGCTAAGGTGCAGGTCCTCTGCACTCTGAGATCAGTTGCTGGTATATGACATAGTCTGGGTAGAGGCAAACAGCCAGATTCAGTGATGAAAATACTCAGCCCTTCACAAGTGCTTTCCTTCTCATTACTTAGTTTAGATGTGATTAGGAGGTCTTGTTATCACCTCTGCAGAATACAACAAATTTAACAAGTATTATGAGGATGCTTGCACTTCTAGACACCATCCATGTGCATATCTCTAATATCCCAGTGCTGGATGCATTCAAGGACAGGATTTGACATCTCCATGCATTGGTGATACCTGTCATCCTACCATGGCTTTCACTTAAGCGTATGTAGCGTAGGGTTTCTCAATAAATGCTTTCTCTTTTTTCCAGGGACATGGACCTTATCATCCAGATGTCACCTTCTAACCCAGCTTGATTGAACATGACTCAAGGAGGTTGCTTTGCTGCAGTTCAGCACTGTACATCTATTTTTTTTTTCAGATGTAACCTGGTATGAATAATTCTGTCATTACAATATTAGGCTAAGGGCTTTACATTAACCTGACAGTGTGTTGTCTCATGGCTTGTCTTGGCCTGAGCATGTTTTAGCTGTGGTAATAATTGTTTGGTGGTCGGGTAACTGTTGCCTAAATTTTTTCAGCTTAGCTCAGTGAACACCATCAAGGGTAAAATGTGTCAGGGCACAGCAAGGGCCAGCTGCTCCCTGAGGCAGAGGGAACAAATTGGGCTAACAGGGCTGACAAGGGCCTTGCCAGCGCTATCCACTGCCTCTGAATCATGAAGCAGGGCAGGCACTGAAGTGGCAAATGTGGTCAGCCCAGTGTCCAGATCATCCAGTCTGGACCAGGCAAATTCATGGTGACAGCACAGCTCTGAGGTCAAGCTGGGAGGTCAGTCTACAGATCAGGGTCCAGATTAACAAGGTCCATGGCCAGATGTAGGCAGTGCTGAGACCAGCACTTCTACAAGATACCTGGGGTACAGGTTGAAGGCCACAGGCTGAGCTGAAATGAGGCTCCTGGCCTGTGGGCAGAGGTTGTAGGTGGGGGCCTCAGAGGAGGCTGGTCAAGGCCATTGAAGCCTGTTAGTGCACTCAGGCCCTGAATAAATGTCTGTCAATACACACAGTCATCGCATAGTTCCATACATTAACTGAAGTTGGGGAAGGTGGCATCGCTTTTATTTTGTTGATGGAGAGGACTACTGTGAAGGTGCAATGTTCTTCCTGTGCTGGGTTATGTACTTCTTTCTCAAGAGTATTGTGGTGCTGGGCTTGATGCTAGTGTGTGTTCCCTCTGCACTTAACTTGTGAGGGAAATAAATCCAGAAGATTTTACTGCTGGTTGTAAAGTTCCAGGTTTACTCCACTGTCCCTGAGCAAAGAGCTACCCTGTGTCCCAAGTGTCAAAGTTTAGTTCAGATCTGGTGAAAACAAAGCAATCTTTATAAAGAAAGCATACAAAAACAGCCCCAAGCAGAGCTCAGGCAACTATCCTACAATCACCACTAGCCTACCTTTGGTGAAGAAATTGGCATGTCAGTGTAATATCCACTTTTTGCTCAGGGTGAGTTTATATCCTCCCTCAGTCTTAGGAATCGGAAGGACAATGGCTGGCTAAACATAAAGGCAGAGAAAAGGGATAAATACTATGAATTTCATGTGTATTAATCTTATTTTCAGGATGTTAATATTACTGTAACTGAACAAATGATAGCAATCTGTATTTTAGTTAGACTGTGAAGACCTTAATTAGACAAATGATAAATTCTGAGGTGTGCATATAATCTGTGTTCCCTTTTGCCCATAGCAAAATTTGGTTTATGATGTAGGCAGTGTTGCACAGGTACCAGAAAGAATGGCATTGATGTTACATAGCAGTCACCTTCTATACATCTGTTACAACTGTGGTCACATATAGGAGAGAGCACTATGTTGGCTAGCTGAGGATGATATACTGCCTTGCATCCTTCTCACAAGCCACCTTATCTCCTTGGTTTCCTCCTTGGCTGCATCAGCTCCTCAGGGCAAAAATTACCATGTATTTGTGTGGTACCCCACAGAGTCAGTTCTCTTTCAAATCCTTTAGGTCTTCTGGTGGAGTGAGGATTTGCATGTATTTACCTATGGTCGGGGCATGTTCCACCTCTAGCTTTGAGGAAGAGAGGCTGAGTGTGGAGGAAAGACCAGATTTATCCCTCAAATGTCAAACAGTCCTTGGCACTATCATTGCTCCTACAACTGGCATCAGCACACAGGGTGGACAGGGGGTGGGGAGTTGATTTCTACAGCTCGTACTGCCAAGAGCATACAAAAAGAGCTGAAACACTGGTGGAGTTTTTAGTGAACTTCTCCAAGTCTTGTGCAGAGGTAAAAGATGTACCTTTTGTTGCAACCTCTATTTACAGGGCTTCCTTAGAAGAGCACATTCAATGTCAGCTCCTGTTTCTTACTCATGTTCTTCTTGACTGTGAGCAGCTACAAGTCTTTTCCTCAAATTTGTGATGGTGTAGCACATCTCAGGCAGCTTGTGAACATGTGCAGATGGTTTCCTCCCATGTCAGATATGACAAGTTCCTGGGAAGCCGCCTGAGCAACATGGTCTTTTCTGAAACTGTCTCTGCTGGCTGTCACAAACATGCAGCTGAACACAAGGCTCTGGCCTATTCTTTTAACTTCACTTTTCTGCTCTGCTCAGCAAGGCTTACTCTGTATTTGTGCACAAAGGCTTTGTAATGTTCATGCAGAGTAACCTTGAAGTTAGGAGGGGAAAAACAATGCTTTCTCACCAACACCCATGCCTTGGAGTGGCCAAAAATGTGAATGTCCAAAAGCAGATAGAGTCCCACGTGGCTTCAGAAGAGCACAACTGTCAGGAGCTCGGTTCTGAATATGGGGAGGAAAATGTGCCCACCAGGATGGAAGAGAAAGGGTTCATGCCTGTGTAAGGACCAGGCAGAACCCTGTTGAGTTAGCTTTCATTGAAGATCTTATGCTAGGCAACAGGGTAATTTCAGTAGCAGTGCAGCAGCAGCAGAAGCTGCATGGCCTCAGAAGTGCCATGCAGAAGTACTGATCAGAAGTTTTGGGTCTTGTTGTAGGAGGAAACCACAGTCTGCAACTCTCTTGATTCCTTATCTGCACTGGGTCTGAACAGGAAAGCGTGGTGAATTTGTTTTATCTTCAGTCAGCACCTTTCTTCTGCATGAGTGGGAATGGCTAAGGACCAAAAGGGAAACTGAAATTCTACGGTCCAACAGTGGTACTACTGTGTGATACCATTCAAAGAACATTAACAAGTGGACATTTCACAGCACTTTGTGGTACTAAACAAGTGGAGATGGAGTCCAGTCACTTGTAGCTGGGCAAGAGCAAATTCTTGAGCTATGGTTACAGTTTCCAGGCACTCCCAGTTACTACAAGATTTGTGTCAGCTTGTTTTGCAGCTGACCCAGGAGGGAATATTTATTATTTATATATCTGTTCTTAATGGGTCAGTTAACTTATCATTTGTCATAATGCTTGGTAAACAGAATCCAACAGACACATTTTTTTTGTGAATTGGAATTAAAATTGTCTGTATTCGGTCTGACAGCAAGTTTTGGAAATTTGTGATGCTGGTTGCGTTAATATCAATGACAGCTCATGGTTTGAACTTTAAGTTCAGGTTAGATGCCAGTCAACATACTAATTAATACAGGTTGGGAACCCTGCCCCAAAAATGGAAAGGCACATGATTTACACATTCTCACTTGTTTGTTCCACAGGACATGGATTGTAACTGATGTTTTGTGTGGGCTGTGGAAAGGCAGAGGCAAAAATAATAACAAATAATGAAGTCCTTTTGAAGAATCGGAATGGCTGCTCTTTGAGTCCTTTGAAAAGCTTTCATTGGCTTATTTTGTCTAAACAAGTCAACCCAACTGTACTCAATTAAAACTATACCTCTGTTGCAAAGCTATTTGCCACTTTGACAACAAATATAGCCTTAATTTCCTTAGTAGACCTCCTGTGGCCATCACACGAGCTGATGAGGTAGCCCATTAGAAGGTCTTCCAGTTAGGAACCATGTCAGTAATTGAGAACATAAGTACTATCCCAGCTCCGTGCTTGTGAAGCAGGTAAAGAAAACTAAGGGCATTGGGATGCTACCCCTTTTAAAACAAGGAATAAAGATGTTTTCCTCACCCATATGATATTTTCAGCTGTAGGTCTGTATTGCTCATAATCAGTCAAGAAACAAAAGTTCAGAAATAAATGCTCTGGCTTTCATTTTAGCATTGCTACAGCAAACCTGTGGTTTGTCTCTAATCCCTTTTATATCCATCTTGTATAAGCCCTAATTAATGTTTAATTCCTTACCAAAGTCTTCCATTAGGGATTTGCTTTATTTCTGGGAGGCATAGGCCCATCACAACTAATGTGTATCATTTGTTTGACAGTTTTATGGTTCAGTTGGAACAATTTGCAGAGCTGTCCATCAGTATCTTCCCTGCAGCTTTGCAGCCTTTCTATTTTAGTTGTGAACTGCAGAACAGAGCAGAGTTACACTGCACTAAGTGATACTTAGAAACTGAAGGAATAAAGTTCAGAAAAGCCACTGGAAATACTTTGCCTAATGATTTATTAATTTGTGTTACTTTGTTCTGCAAAGGCTTAATGCTAGTCTGTTGGAAGAGGATCAAGTCTGTGCCCTCACCCCTCCAAGGTTGTGCAATCTCTAGCTGTCTGTGAAATGGCTGTGCCTCTCCTCTGTGCTCCCCAAAGGTCTCTTTAGGTGCTTGCATGCAATTCTCAGGCATATCGCTTCCCCTGCACTACCTGGTTTAGACTCCTAACAGATCTTGTATCTTGACAAATTTACCTGTGGTCACAGTTGTACACGAGCCATAAATGAATGGTGACAGTTTGTGATAACCTTCTCATTTCATTGCTGTTTGAAATGACAGTGCGGAATGCTCATGCCAGCATTTTGTACAGCTTCCCCAGGAAGCCCATCCTTCTTCTAAAAGACCGATGACCGGTCCCAGGGCAACAGCCTCTTGCCAGCTTCTCCACCATTTTATACAGTGCTCTCTAGAAGCTTTTTGTAATGGCAGGAGGAGCCTGCTAAAACACAGAGTGCACTCATGTGAAAAGAAAAGCTTGGGATTTGCACCTCAGACTTGTATTCATGCTTAGCCTGATAAAGAATGAGAAAAACAAGCCTGGAAAAGTATGTGTGTATAGTGGTACTCAGGCTAAAGCAAGACGGACTTCTTGGGTTTCTTGAAAGATTGTTGCTATGCTTGCCCACAGGTTTCAGTCCAAGGAGAAGGTGTAGGTTATACTTGTGGGTAGATACTTCATGGGAAAGCTTCTCAGGCAAGGTTTTCCCATTTGCACAGGGGTGGAGTGGGTGTGCTCGAGTTAACTGAATACTCATTTTCAAGGAAAAGAACTCTTAAAGTAATACACTTTAAAACTGGCAATTTTTGAAGTCCAAACAATGTATTAAAACACAGAACACAAGGTCATCCAGCTTCAAGGGTTTGCAGATGCTTCCTAAATAGACCTTGTGAATTCTTTTGCACAGTTAGACTTCTCAGTTTTACTGCTTTCTGAAAATGAACTGGTAGCCTCCTTGAACTGGACCACAACTGCTTTCCTTCTAAGTCCAAAGCAGCTTTAGCTCAACAAACATGAGCGTTGCACAGTCATTTGGGATTTTATGACCATATGCTTCTGTACCTTTACATGCTGTGATGCAGCCTAATCTGGACAGGACAGGATTATCAGAGGGTCTAGATCAGCACAATGCATCAGTTTCAAGTATGCTTTTCACTCTTAAGGCCTTCCCAACCTATCAACATGGTTAGATTTATATGCGTGCACACACAAAACCACACAGATTTATATTGCCCTTATCAGGGGAGTCAGCTCTCAGTTTCTTGTCAGTCAGAGGTTGCTGTCTGCAAACAGGTCTCCTTGGAGTGATGACATCCTGTATTATCATTTTTCTATATGGTGGCTTCATTTTTCTTTATGGGGCATTTTTGCTGCTCCCAGATTTCCATGTCACTCCTCACGGTTTCTGTCTGGGTGAGAAATTATGACTTTTGGGGGGAAAAGTGGATGCAAAGGAGCAGCACTGGAATCTACTTTCCAAACCATATCCTCTTCTTTGGTTTGGGTTTGCAAACTTCAGTCATACTGAGAAGAATTTCTTCAGAGTCATTGGAATTTTTGGGTTAAAGATGGAAGGATGAAACAAACTATAGAAACGATAGAAACAAAATAGAACTCAGTAATCTCTTTGATAGCTTTTTATGTGACAAGTAACAAAGTATTCTGTGGGGACAGGCTACCAAGGCAGTAAAATCTAGAGATGTTTATCAGACTGGCTTTAAATTTAGTTTTTTTCCCTTTCTTTTCAAGAGAAACCACTTTAAAAAACACAAATTAGGATACTTGAAAAATTTTTACTGGCCATAGAGGTGGCCCAGAAGAGTGAGGTGTCTTTGCAAAAAATGTGTCTGTTCTTTCTATTTTTGCCTTCTTTCAAACCTTGACGTTGTCTGAATTGCAAGGCTTCTAGCCATATCTAAACTAGGGGGGTCCTGGGTCCTGTTGGCTGGGCAACTGTGTATTCACATTCATCCTTATGCAGGTAATGCAGGCTGATTTGAAATCCTCTTAATAATGTGCTACTGGATGCTCTGCCAAAAATCAGATCACAATAGTTAATTACAGCACTTTGCTGCCCAACTGTATTGCTGATTACTATTATATGTTTTGCACCACTTTTTGCTTCATTAGATATTCATATAGATGAGTCATGAGCTCAAATACCATATGTGTACAATATTATAGTTACAATGCCTAAAGGCATGTAGCACAGAAAGCAAACACAGGACCTGCTGCACAGCCACTGGAGGCCTGCAAAGGAATTGTCATGTTTTTCCTCACTTCTGTCACCCAGTTTTCTCCTTAATTATTATCCACCTGAGCATCTTCCTTGTTACTGCCTACTTTACAAATTTTAGGGGATGTCGGGTGGTACAAGTGCACAGCAAATGGAGAGTCTGTACCAGTCTCAGAGTCTAGAGAAGACCTAAGAGTCAAAGCATCCCTGTTCTGCCAGATGAAACACGGCGAGGAAAAATGATGGGATCTGTCTGGCCTAACCTAAGCTACCCAGAAGGCAGAGTTAGCTAGTCCCTGCAGAACAGGCTCTTAGATATCCCTGTTCTAAGTCAAACTCTGTGGCAGCAAATCTGCTTCCACTGATAACAGAGAAAGCCTTGAAATGGACACCTCATTTCTGGATAGCTAGAGTTAAATAGAATTAATCCCCCATTAAGCGGAGTATCTACTTCTGCCTGAAGCAAAGCTAGGAATATCTCAGCTGTGCCTAAGCCTAAGACCGCATCACAGAGACTGTGGCATGGCAACTGATCACCAAACACTCATGTCTAATCCCAAGCTTATGTACAAAACTTGAATCCTGTGTCCTTCAGACATTGCCTTGCTCATAGTTAGTCAGTGGCAATACTTATGTAACTAAAGCAGATGATGTTTTTAATTAATTTTTCCTCTTCCTCCCTCTCTTAGTGACAATACTTATTATGAGGTTGCTGTTATTCTCCTTTCTTCCTTCCAAATGCTCTTTCAGGGCGCAACAGAAAAGATGGTTTCTGACCATAATGACATCAGACTTTCTCCTTACACTTTTTGACCAGAGGCACAAGAGATATGATGGCTCAGCCTGTCCTAGAAACGTCTGAACTCATAAGGTTCACAAAACTATGCATTAAATGAAGTGTACAGATCTTTGTAGCTGCCAGACAGTCACTTAACAAAAATAAAACATTGCTACATAAAGAGGAAAGTCAGTCAACTTTGCTGATGGCCTGCGTGCCTCCCTTACTAATATGAAGGTGTCCACAGGAGAGGTGGACAAGTCCACCAACCTACCAAAAGCAAGATCCTGCCACTTGGCTCTTGTTAACACAAATGTACCCATTTGTGCTTTCAGTTACAGAGTTCCTGTTTTCTTAGTGGGATTGCTCCTCACATAGCAGAGGATAGATTTTTTTTCTTTCTTTCTGAATTACCAGAAGATTTGGATCTTGACATCCATTTAAATGGGAATGTACAGCTAGTCTCCTTTGGCAGCCTTGAAGTGCTCTCCTTCCATATGCAAACTTAGGCCAGCCTCAACAGTTTAAAAGAGAAAATAACTCAGGCATCACAAAGTAACATGTTTCAGGGCCACTGGAGCTTTGGTCACTTACACTGCAGTGTCTTTGTTCTTTGCACCTCTGCAGATGGTGATTGATTTAAATTCTGTCAGTCCCACAGCTGTCTTTCTCAGTACACTTTGTTTGAGGCCAGCAATTAAGTAATGAATAAAGTGGATTAAAAATATTTTCAGCTGAAGTCTGGCTTTTGGCTAAGTGGTTCTGTTTGCAGAAGGATGGCACCATTTTCTAAGGGTAAAAGGGTCCTCTCCTTGCCCTTCATATAAATCAACTGAAAATTTAAATATTTTACATGGGAGGCATGTCATGATGAGATTTCATGGGAGATGTCACTTGGCTGCTTGCTCCTCTAAGGCTGCTGTATGTCACTACAGTTACAGCATGCTCCTCTTCTCCTCGCCAGGAGCTCTGTCAAGGAGGTTAGGTTTGGCCAGATACTTCTTTTCCTCATTTTTCATTTTTTACCTAAAAGGAAATGAAAATGTCTTGTGAAAATGTACATGATTTTCTGACAAACTGGCTCAGAAAAATAGCTCTCGGCTATTTAAAACAACACTGCTAAGACATGTTGGCACAATCTGAGTACAAGTTCTGTGGCACTGTGCAAACACAGTTTTAGCACTGAGATAACAATTTGCTCTTTCAATGAGGACGAAATTCACCAGAGACCAGTTCCTTCTGGAGAAGAAAAATGTCCCCTGAGAAGAATTCTGACCAAAGCTCTCAGCTGATGGGAAATCCAGGCACACTTAATGTGCTTTATTGCCTGTCAAGGATCTGACATCAGTGCTGCTCTAAAGTTGCATACTTTGATAGGTTTTCGTGGAGTCAAAAGAAAAATATTTACACAATTTCTCAGTTCCACATGGAATTTTAGCAGGACTATTGAGGTCTGACTAACTATATTCCTGCCTGTTTCCATCATTCATTTTGCTCCAAAATTTCTCAAGATTTTGCATCTTTAGTTTTTGCCAGAAGGGCTCCTGCTGACCAATTTCCAGTGAAATCTGGTGAAAAACAGAAATAGGGGCTTAGATTCAGATGAAATTATTATTGTGAATATGCCTGATTGTCTAGGAAGTATCACTTTGTGGTTAGTGCCCCGAAGTCCACATTTTCCTCTTCAATTTTTGTTGACTCCCATGATTGTTCAGTGCTTTGGCTGTTCCAGGTGTTCATGTGACCACTGAGATTTTTTTCTTCCATGCCTTATCTCCTATGCCAGTTTAGTTACCAACTCCTTTGAAGATCAGCTGTCTCTCAGCGTGTTTATGCAGCGCTCGTGCAAAGTTGATCTTTTTGACGCTGAAATATCTGGCTGCCCCTGCATTACAGGACTGCATCTTCACTGCCCACTGGCTTTGAGAAACTCCAGAAACCTTTAGTGATGGGTTGGGAAAATAAGTGGAGAGAGAAATATCGGGTTCTGTCAGACCCAAATGTTTTTAATACTACTTTTGTTATTCCAGAGTGAGGATATGGTCTTTAGGAGCAGAAAGGAAATAAGTCCAGTTAAAAAAATAACAGTAATACTTAATAATCAAAAGAGATCAAAACTACTGACAAAGCTGAACACAAATAATCCCAAACAAGATAGTTTCTTCAAAAGCCACAGGACACTAAGGATGAGAGCATCTCACAGACTCTAAAACAAACAGGATTACTTAATCTCCCCAGCTCCCTGGCTCATTTTAACAGAGATGGGAGAGTGGCGTTCATTATTTTTTTATGTTTTTGCTTCGCTTTTTTCCATTCATTTGCACCGGATATGGCAAATTCCCACACAAACTTTTAGAGGTACGTCTTAAATATATTGAGCCCTTATAGAATACTGCAGTGCCTGTCTTGCTTCCAGAAGGATATCCTTCTCTGTCAGAGTCCTTTTTACCTTGTGCAAACACCCTTGCAGTGTCCATTGAAATGTTGTAATGCCGTGGGAGATGTTGGGGCACAAGGAATTTTTAAGAGAAACATTTGTAAATCATTACAGTGTTCCAGAAAAAGGAATAAGGACTGAAGTCTTGACAACTTTCAGAGTTTATGGCCTCTTTATGATCCATGGAGGAGCTGTATCCTTCAACATTCTCATCACCTGGGAAAAGTGTTTCAGATTTCAGGCAGAAGTACCGTAGGTATTTTTAAAGGGGCTGTTGAGGTGTGGGAAGTTTAGAGACAAAAGATGCATGCCCAAGAAGTGAGATGTCATTAGTTCCTCAGCTCACTGACCAACCCATTTCCCTCATGATAACTATGATCATTTTTTTCAATTACTAGTATTTTTTCCACACTAATTAGTTCAAGAACTCTTTTTTTCTCCTCCTCCCTGCCCCCCCCCCGGCCCTTGCAGCCATGAAGTTCCCCCTGGATTTTATTATTTCTTTGGAACACACCCATGAATCTGCAAAAGCACTTGCTAAGTTTGAAATCTCAGTCCACTAGAATATGGCCTCAGAGAAGTTATTCAGCCAGTGTATGAGTGTATTCATGTATTGTTGGATCAGCAAGAGCACTGTTTGGTGTGCTTCATCTGCATGGCTCTGTTCACATGGTGCTTGAGTTACCTGATTCTTGCAATGGTCTATTATTTAATGAACTCATAAGGGCTAAAACTGGGCATTTGCATTGTCATTTTGAACAGCCTAAAATTAAGTTCATTCTTCCAAGAAAGAAATATGGATGAAGAGGAAATCCGGCTTGATACCTATACACAGACAAAGCCACATTGTCCCTCAATAACTCTTTTCTAGGGCCATCATACGCCTCCCCATTTCCAAGCAACATTCCCTGTTAGGCTAAACCCTCTAACGCTCCTCTTTTCCTTCATCCCTTTTAGGCTAGGAAATTTCAGACCTTCAGTCTGGGACTCTACTGCAGTCATATTGCCATCAGTCTCTTGCTCAATCTGACTCTGTACCTTTCGTTCCAAGATGCCTATGCTTTGAAGTCATCATACTCATTGCTATTGTATTTTCCCTAACAATATTGCTACTATACCCATTATCCTCATTACAGGAAGAGGACATTAGGAGAGCCCCCTACACTCACTGAATCCAAAAATCCATCATTTCAAGATAGTACGTCAGAGCATCCCTTTAAGCATTTCCATTTACACTTCTGCTTGCTTTGTTTTTTTACCTACTTATGATCCACTAAATTTCTTAGAAGTAAAATGTTGGCTATACTAGCATCCCTGGAGGCACTGCAGATGTCAGTGTAGAATTAGGTGGCTTCCAAGAGATCCTACTCAAGCTTGTGTGGTCTTTATTTATGTTATCACAGCTATGTGCATAAACAAATAGATTGTCTGCTGGTCCATCTCCATTATATCCCTTCAGAGTTGCTTCAAAATATGTCTTGATCTTGATTTTGGGATTAAGGAGAAATGGCATCTATGGCAAAGAGGTCAAAAGATGGTACAGAAACATCCAGTCCACCCCTCCCTACAATGGAAAAGTATGTTTGCACCAAAGAAAGGTATTTACATTAGTGAAGTGTGGAAACATGTATTGTACATGTTGAAAACATATTCCCAGGACTTGTTCCTTTAGTAAGAATGCTAGAAAAGCCAAACAGAGTTGATTGGTTTGGGGTTTAGTTCCTTGAAATGTATCAGGTTTTATCATCCTGTGTAAGTTGCCATCAGTTTACAAGAAGACTTGTTCCAAGCTGGAGGTCTCTGAAGCTAAAAAAAAGTGATGCTGTTTGACCCTTTATATACAACGGAAGGTGCTTTGAGGATGTTGCCATCAGTGATGCTTTACCTTATAAAAGATGGATCTTTGTGTTGTACTCTGGGTACTGCAGCTGCTTAGCAGGCAGCATCATGGGAATAGGCATCCCCATTAATGTACTTGGCTACTCAGTGTGTAATGACTGCCTGACTTACCAGCTGGGGCAGCAGGGGGAGTCTGACAGCGCTATTGTGGTTTAATCTCTTCAAAACAAAAGAAAAAGGAAGAAAGGACCGTATCACAGAGGAAGCTACTGAACTGAAGAAGTTCTGTGCTCAATATGTGGAAATGCCCTAATCAATGCAAGCTACAAGGCCTCATTTTTTAAAATCTGACTAAGAAAAAAATGATCCTGAAGCATGAGCACATTACTGGGCACATTTGCACACTTCAACAGAAGTTCTGTCCTTGCTCAAGCTTCGTATCTCCTGCACACTGACACTGGTCAGTGCCTAGTGGCTCAGAGAGCAAACGGTGTTGGCACATGAGGTCCCAGAGCAGGAGGGAGGCCAAAGCCCAGGGCTTACACGTGCTGCAGGGAGTGCAGAAGGTGAACCAGCTGTGTGAATGTACTGTTCAGGGTGTGAGACTTGACAAGCTGGACCGCTGTCCTGGTTCTGGCAGGGATAGGGTTAATTTTCTGGTCCGGAACACAGGTATTCCATACCATGTGCCACCATGCCCAGTCCATAGAGGGGAGCTGGCCGGGGAAGGGGGAGGAAGTCGCTGCTTGGGAGCGGGCTGGGGCTGCCCGGGGTGCTGTGGGTGAGCGCTGATACAGTAACCATGTGTGCACATTCCTCCATCAGTGTTATTGTTGTTGTTTTCCTCTTTCCTTTGCTGTTCTGTTAAACTGCCTTTATCTCAACTCACGAGTTTTGCCTTTTTCTTCCAATTTTCCCCCACTGCAGTGGGGGTTGAGCAAGCGGCCACCTGGTTCTTTGTTGCTGGCTGAGGCCAAACCACGGCAACCATATTAACACTTAAGCAAAGGGTGAGTGACCTGGAAGTGTTTCTGTGATAGCTGCATGTCTGCCAATGAGGCAGTGAAAACTGGATTCCTAATATTCTTCTGATAAATGCTTTATTAGCCTGGTTTATTGTAGTGATATCCAGGAGTCAAACAAAACAGGGGATCCCAATTGCACTCAGCACTAACACAGGTTAATAGAAACCTTCTGCCCTGATGAGACTGTAGTTGGCACAGACAAGGAAGGTACAGCATGTGAAAAGTCAGAGCAAACAGGGATATAATGCTTTGTTCTGCAGGTGCCCCAGTAAGACCGGTGTTTCTCCACTTCCTTATGGCTCTCGTGCCACAGGGGAAGAATAAAAAAAAATGAGTGGAGACATGCTGCTATTGGTATTGCTTCTGTGCAGCTGTAGGAAATTATACTGATTCTCTAAAGAATAATTTAGAGTTTGGCAGGCTGGTGTCATCAGTTGGATTTCCATGTCATAGAATCATAGAGTGATTTAGGTCGGAAGGGACGTTAAAGATCATCTAGTTCCAACCCCTCTGCCAGGGGCAAGGACACCTCCCACTAGACCAGGTTGCTCAAAGCCCCATCCAACCTGGCCTTGAACACTTGAAGAGATGGAACCTCCACAGCTTCCCTGGGCAACCTGTTCCAGTAAAGAATTTCCTCCTAATATCTAGTCTAAATCTACCCTCTTCCAGTTTGAAGCCATTACCCCTCGTCCTATCAATGCACGCCCTTGTAAGAAGTCCCTCTC
>VFFE01009228.1:4044715-4057946 GCA_008921705.1 Burhinus oedicnemus
GAGGTGAGACTGACCAGCCTGCAGTTACCCTGTCTTCTTTTTTTTCCCTTTTTAAATATGGGCATTATGTTTCCTGTATTGCAGTCACTGAGAACTTCACCAGACTGCCATGACTTCTCAAATATGATAGGTAATGGCTTAGCAACTTCATCTGCCAGTTCCCTTAGGATACACAGATGAATCTCATCAGGTCCCATGGACTCGTGCACTTTCAGGTGCCTCAGCTGGTCTCAGGGTCTTCTCCTACAGTGGATGGTTCCTCATTCTCCCAGTCTCTGCCTTTACCTTCTGCAACTTGGGCAGTGTGGTCAGAACCTTTACCAGTGAAGACTGGGGCAAAAGAGTTGTTGAGTACCTCAGCCTTCTCCATGTCCCAGGTGACCACGTCTCCCCTTTCGTTCTTGAGTGGGCCCACATCTTTCCTCGTCTTCCTTTTGTCACTGATATACCTATAGAAGGCTTTGTATGTCAAGCATTTATGGAGAAGATATGCCAGATTTCACATAAGTGGACGTGCATGGCTCTGCACATGTACACACATGCAGGAGAGAGGACAAGATAATGTATTCAGAGCTGTTTGAGAGTGAGGGTGTTTGTGCGCATGTCTCAATGTGAACATGGGAGGTGCTGCTTCAGCACCTGTGGAAGCCGGTACATGTTTGTGCTTTGTGCTGTGCATTTCAGTTTTGGAACACCAAGCTATGGCATGCGGAACGGGCTTCAGAGGATAAAACATGAATGGAGGAAGAGACGGGAAAGCACAGAAAGAGAGAGACAAAGCAATCTCAGATACCGGGGAAAAGGGAAAAAGGAGGGAGGACTAGATAGAGGTTGTAGGAGGCATAAAGGGAGACAAGAGAATAAGAACAAGTAACAGGAACAGAAAGGAATACGAGAAGGAGGAGAAAATGTACCACTCTTCTTTCCCTCCTCTGTCTTTTTCATCATCTCTTGATCCTCTGGTGCTTTCTACACAAAAGGAAAAGAGGCAGGAACATGGGAAGACAGAGAAGAGGGGAGGAAAAAAATGAGAGGAGAAAAGAAGGAAACAGGTTTGGAGGAGAGCAGCAGGTTGCGAGTGGAAGTCTGTGGTACTTGGAGTGTTTTCAACATGGACAGATGCAAGGTGAAGGGGAGAGGGAAGGAAAGAAAGTGGGTGTAAAGGGGCAGGCAGAGGCTAGATCACTGGGGGAATGCAGTTCGGAAATAAAGAGCAGGAGTAACCAAGGAAAACAGCTGAGACAGAACACCTCCTGGATGGTATCAGAGGAGAGAATATAGGGAGCAATGATTTGCTCTGCCTTAGTAACAGATGAACGCTTGTTAGTGAAGGATAACTGACAACACAGTTAATAGATTCTGAAAAATTGCCTCCAGAAGGTGTAAATCTTTGCGACCATTTCACCCAACTGCTTGTGTGAAAAATGCCTCTTGGTGATTTCCAATCTGAGCCCAGTGCTTGCTGAGATAGAGCACTTCCGTCAAAGGGTTGTCCCAGAGATGGCCTCTGCCTCCCTGTCTAAGGTCTGCAGTGCCTTGAATGGTTAACAAACCTGCTTTGTTTCTACCCTCAACTGGAGTTACACCTGACAAGGGATGACAGCTTAGCTTGAAAGACCTAGAAGGTGACAGTCTCCAACTGCCATGAATCAGAACGGAGCATTTTAAAGTAAAATGTCAGTGTGCACAAGCAGCTAAGTTGTCCATGCAGCACAGGCATGGAAGAAGCACTACTCCCAACAACCTCTGCAAGCTAAACTATTCCTTCATCACTCAGAGCCTGCAATGCAGCCTGTAGAGCTTGTCCTTCATTTGCCTTCTCATTTAAAGCATCTCCCACTCTCAGAAATCTCCCTTCTGTCTGTGAGCTTTACCAAGTTCCCTCTTTACTTTAACTTAGGTAATGCTTTCACTATCCCATTATGCTTTCCTTCCTCTGGCATCATTTTTATTAGCAGTAGCTGTCCCATACCCAGGGAAGCACTGCGTGTGAATACCCAGATAGGAGTGAGTTGTAGCTGAGTTGATTGCTTCCTTAACAGCTGACTGCTTGGAAAAGCAGTAAGTAGCAGACTAGACATAACACACAATGCTGCTGAGATCCCAGCCATCTTCACAGCTATTTCAGTGCAGGCCTAACAAGCAAATGTACAGGTAGCACTAAGCAAGAAAACAGTAAGAAGCAGCTCATCCTCCCACAGTGCTTCCAGACCAGCAATGGAAGGGGGAACAGGTGCCCCTAAGTGCAAACTCACTTACCTAGTGGTAGTTAGCAAATGGTCAACAGGGCTGCAAAGTGAACTCCCACACTGGGTTCTGTGGCTTTTCAGCAGGTGGTCAGGGCAGGAGTGGCTTACCGTGGAAAATGTGTTCATCACAGCCCCACTGCAGATGAACGCATTGCATTGTCAAAGCCTACAAACAATCCAGATATGGCTCTCCAGCAATTAAGTACTTTGCTCTAGAGGGAAAAATCAGCCATTCAAACCTAGGCCTGACTCCAAAATCAGGATCTGTCATTAGGATTGCCAATAGCACCAGGGCATGTGCCTTCAGCCAGTTACAGAGCACACAGGCAACCCTTCAAATGGGTCCTGATGTTTTTTTCACAATAAACTCCATGCAACTTTTACAAGTCAAGTGCCAGTGATGAAGTGCATCCATGTACTAGAAACCTCTGTAGTGGGCAGATTTTGTGCATTCCTGCAAGCTGCTTGTCCTCTTTTGCCTGAGCCACCTCACCCGAAGAAAGGAGGCCAGAAATTTTGCTCTGAGTTGGTATCACAGAATCACAGGATCACAGGGGTTGGAAGGGACCTCTGGACATCATATAGTCCAACCACCCTGCCAGAGCAAGTTCACCTAGAGCAAGTTGCACAGGAGGGCGTCCAGGCGGGTTTGGAATGTCTCCAGAGTTGGAGACTCCACCACCTCTCTGGGCAACCTGTTCCAGTGCTCTGCCACCCTCAAAGGAAAGAAGTTCCTCCTCATGTTTAGATGGAACTTCCCACGTTCAAGCTTGTGCCCATTACTTCTTGTCCTATCACTGGGCATCACTGAAGAAAAGCTGGTGCCATCCTCCCAGCACTCTCCCTTTAAGTATTTATAGGCGTTGATGAGATCTTCCCTCAGCCTTCTCTTCTCCAGACTAAAAAGACCCAAGTTCCTCAGCCTTTCCTCATAAGAAAGATGTTCCAGCCCCCTAATCATCTCTGTAGCCCTGTGCTGTACCCTCTCCAGCAGTTCCCTATCCTTCTTGAACTAGGGAGCCCAGAACTGCACACAGTGCTCCAGATGTGGCCTCACCAGGACAGAGTAGAGGGGGAGGATAACCTCCTGCGACCTGCTCGCCACACACCTCTTGATGCACCCCAGGATGCCATTGGCCTTTGTCGTGGTTTGGGCCAAATTGGCCCAATCCGGTGGAACGACAGATGCTCTCTCTCTCCTGCTCTGCTTGGGAGGCAAGAAAGAGAGAGAAAAAGAGACTTAAGAGTTTAGAAGGATCTAAACTACTTTAATGAAATATTGATAATAAAATAATAAAAAGAAAAATAATGAAATATATACAAAACCGTATCAAGCTCCCAGGATGACAATCACGTCACCAGCAGGTGCTGGGCTCAGACTGGACTCGGTGACAGACGGGAACTGGATTCCGGATCTGGATTCAGGATCGGGATCAAAGGCAGATGCAGAGACAGAGTCCTCCCAGGACACCGGCCATTGAAGAAAAAGAGCTGACCCTTTGATCCCTCAGCTTTTATACTGAGCATGAGGCAGATGGGATGGAATACCCTTGTTGGTCAGTTTTGGGTCACCTGTCCTGTCCACTCCTCCCCACAGGTGTGACCCCCTCTACGCTTTTCCGCTTCCGACCCTCCAACGGGGCAAGTAACAAAGTTGGCTGGCCTTGGTTGTTATAGCAATAAGTATAAGCAAGAGCCTCTCTGCATACCGTTCCTTGGCATCAGCTATAAACATGGGTCTTATCACTCTGAAAGCGAACACTTTTCTGCAAAACATGCTGTTAATTTCAGCAGTTAGAAGAGGCCTAGCTAAAAAGAAAAGTTACTGAACAAAATTGGTCCTGTTTTATCTCAAACCAGGACAGCCTTCTTGACCACAAGGGCACATTGCTGGTTCATGGTCACCCTCTTGCCCACCAGGACTCCCAGGTCCCTTTCCACAGAGCTGCTTTCCAGCAAGTCAGCCCCTAACCTATACTGGTGCATGGGGTTATTCTTCCCCAAGTGCAGTACCTTACCCTTGCCCTTGTTGAACTTCATGAGGTTTCTCTCTGCCCAACTCTCTAGCCTGTCCAAGTGTGTCAGCCATCCCTCCCAGTTTTGTGTCATCAAGCAAACTTGCTGATGGTACACTCTACCCCTTCATCCAGGTCATTGATGAATATGTTGAACAGGCCTGGACACAGTACTGACCCCTGGGGAACACCACTTGTCACAGACCTCCAACTAGACTCTGTGCCACTAACCACAACCCTCTGAGCTCTATCTGCCAGCCACTTTTCAATCCACCTCACCATCTATTCATCCCACCCATGCTTCCTAAGCTTGCCTATGAGGATGCTGTGGGAGACAGTGTTGAAAGCCTTGCTGAAGTCAAGGTAGACAATACCCACTGCCCTCCCCTCATCTATTTGTCCAGTCACGCCATTGTAGAAGGCTATCAGATTAGTCAGACATGACTCCCCCTCGGTGAATCCATGTTGGCTACTTCTGATAACCTTCTTTTCCTCCAGATGCTTTGAGATGACGCCCAGAACGAGCTGTTCCGTCATCTTTGCAGGGATGGAGGTGAGGCTGACTGGCCTGTAGTTTCGTCAGTCTTCCTTCTTGCCCTTTTTGAAGACTGGAGTGACATTGGCTTTCCTCCAGTCTTCAGGCACCTTGCCTGTTCTCCAGGACCTTTCACAGATGATGGAAAGCAGCCCAGCTCCCTCAGTACTCGCGGGTGCATCCCATCAGGACCCATGGACTTGTGGATATCCAGTTTACTTACCTGATCTCTAATTTGATCTTCCTCAACCAAGGGAAAGTTCTCCTTCCTCCAGACTTTCTCTGGTACCTGTAAAGTCTGGGACTCCTGAGGGCTGGCCTGTGCAGTAAAGACTGAAGCAAAGAAGGCATTCAGTAATTCCGCCTTCTCTGCATCATTTGTCACCATGGCCCCTGTCTCATTCAACAGCGGGCCCACATTTTCTCTAGTTTTCCTTTTGCCTCCGATGTACTTGAAAAAGCCCTTCCTGTTGACCTTGGCATCCCTTGTCAGATTTAATTCCAAGGAGGCCGTGGCTTTCCTCGTTTTGTCCCTGCATACTCTGGCAGCATTCTTGTAATCTTCCCAAGTGGTCAGTCCCTTCTCCCACTTAGTGTAAACTTCCTTCTTCCACTTGAGCTTTTTCAGAAGCTCCCTGCTCAACCATGCAGGTCTCCTGCTTCCCTTGCCTGATTTCTTGCTCTTAGAGAGGCATCGATCCTGAGCTTGGAGGAAGTGATACTTGAATATCAACCAGCTCTCTTGAGCCCCCCTACCCTCTGGAGTCCTAACCCATGGCATTTGTCCAAGCAGTTTCTTGAAGAGATCAAAGTTAGCCTTCTTGAAGTCCAAGGTTGCAACCCTACTTGTCGTTTTATGCCTACTGCACATAATCCTGAACTTGATCTTCTCATGATCACTACAGCTGAGGCTTCCCCCAGCTTTAATGTCTTCCACCAGTTCCTCTTTGTTGGTCAGTACTAGGTCCAGTAGCACACCTCTCTTTGTCGGCGGCTCCACCACCTGAGTCAAAAAGTTGTCATCAAGACACTGGAGGAACCTCCTGGACTGTACATGCCTAGCTGTGTAGCCTTCCCAGCAGATATCAGGGTGACTGAAGTCCTCCATGAGAACCAAGGCCTGTGATTGTGAGGTGACTCTCAGCTGTCTGTAGAAGGCCTCATCAACTTCCCCATCCTGATCAGGTGGCCTGTAATAAACCCCCACAACAGTGCCCCTCATGTTAGCCTGCCCCTTAATCCTTACCCACAAACTCTCCACTGTCTCTTCGTCTGCCCCCAGGGACAGCTCAATGCATTCCAGTTGCTCTCTCACATAAAGAGCAACTCCACCACCTCACCTTGCTGGCCTGTCTTTCCTAAAGAGGAGATAGCCATCCATGACAGCGTTCCAGTCATGTGAGCTATCCCACCATGTCTCAGTAATTGCAATGAGATCATGGCCCTGTGACCGCACACAGATCTCTAATTCTTTCTGTTTGTTCCCCATGCTGCGTGCATTAGTCTGTAAGCATTTCAGAGAGGCAGATGAATGTGTAGTTTTTACCCTTGAGGGGTGGTAGGCCTTCTGATTCTCAAAAATACTAGCACGCTGCCCCACAAGTGCTGGGCTACTGCACGCAGGCGCTTCTCCAGCGAGCTCAGTTACATCCCTGTCCCCCTTCGAATCTAGTTTAAAGCCCTCTCAATGAGCCCTGCTAACTCTTGCCCTAGTACCCTTTTCCCCCTGCGAGTTAGACTCTTCCCATCTGTTACCAGCAGGCCTGGTGTCTTGTAAATCCAGCCATGGTCAAAGAACCCAAAGTCCTGCGGGTAGCACCAGTCTCGGAGCCGGGCATTGATCTGCTGGCTGGTATGTTCTTGGAGAGTGAAAACACATGTGAAGGGACTAAATCAGCCTCTTCTTCCACACATGGAGGGCAAAGGAAGAGTGAAAGCCTGTCAGTATATGCTTGCTGTTTGAGCCTAGCATGTTGACACCTTCCTTGGCCAGTTCATGTTTGATTCAACTGAGTATCTTCCTTAGTGGCAATGATTCACAAACTTTTTGCTCCGCTTCCAGCTGGCTTCCTTGTTGCTGAGGCAGTACGTCGGCTGGTCGCTCTGGACTCTCCATTTGGATGCCTCATCAGCCACTTGTCATGGCCCAGTTTGAACATCAGCCTTCCTCTTCAGCCTTTCCCAAAGGCAGAACCCACTCCAGCAGGGTCCTACCAGCAGGGCAGGTGTGGCACTATCCCTACTGCCATCTGCCCACTGAATGATTGGTATTGCCTCCTAGCTCAGGCTACTTCCCCAGTCTCTTTCTCCCCATAACAAAGCAGCTCTGTACCTCAAGTGTGGCAGTAAGGATCACCTTGCCAGCTGGCCTGCCATTTGTCTCCTCTTTGGAGAGGAAATACACTCATTGCCCTTACCTCTGAAGACCTTTCAGTTTAACTCAAATATGCATTTGCAGGTATGTTAACTTCTTAGACCCGATTCCCTGGCCTGTCAGTTTTTTGGAAGAACAAGAAGTTTGGAAATGTCAAAGCATTTTAATTTGGAGTCAGTTTGTATTCAAATTGCATCTGACTATGTTACTGTATGTCATCTTTCTACAAGCAGTGGACTTTAACAGGAGTGCATATGCCGTGGCTATAGCCAGCCACAGGCGTCTTGCGATGCTGCATGGCTGTGTAATTCTAGCCACAGCACACCATGGGCAGCATAAATTCAAGGAGGAAGTATGCGCTTCATTGAATAAGGTGAGGGAACTGCAAGCCTATGGACCTGGACTGTTAACATAGTTATAACAAACATTCCAACTTGTGAAAACCAGACACAAAGCAAAATGAGTTTTGTGGTTTTTACTTTTTTCCCCTGCAAAATGTTGGCAAAATTGAAATTTACAGGAAAAATCACTATGCTGAAACCCACATTTTCATCTTAAAATCATTTGTAAGGAGAATTTGTATCTAACTTCAGCTTGGAGGTGCCTTGTAGCCATGCCTTGTGGTCTGCACTTACAACCATGTTTAGTTCGCTGCTGCTTTTGAGAGTGCAAGATGACTCCCAGCCACCCCGGCATTCTTGTGGTTTGGGTTTTTTTGTTTTCTCATCTCTCTGCTCAAGGCTCCCTGACTCCAGTGAGTGCTGGAGTAGGGCTTCTGTTAGTAATCCTCCAAGACTGTCTTTTCATCCCTCGAAATTTGCCATGGGCAACATTGTTGCTACCTGCATATCTTCTATATTCAGGTAGCTCATTCCTAAGTCTCTTTCTTCCAGGCAGGCCTCTTCCCTTCTAGCCGTATTTTAACCCATGTAGAAGATAACTTGCTTTCTCATCCTGAGCTGCAGTGTTGGCTCTGTGTATGAAGAGCCTCCTTTTTCTGTTTGTGGCTTTTCTTTTCTCTCCACACTTACAAAACAATGTAACTGCCTGGAAATCAGGAGCATTTCTGTTTTGAACAAATCATTCACCCAGTCACTCAGACTCATTCATGCTGTATTGAGCGCACATAAAAGAGATTCCCTGTCCGAGCTGCTTTCTGGGAGGCTGGATGGCACCAAGTAACCTGTGGTGCCTTCCACCCCTCTGCAGTTAAAACAGGGCCCTCAGTTTCTCAGACCCTTTACCTACAGATTTTTTTCAGGCATTCCTGTTGCAAGGACATGCATACTGAACGCTTGAGGAGTGAACATGCATTAATCTCTACAGGATCATGATCGCTGTTTTTTTAACTTCTGTGATTAAGAGTAATACTCTGTCCCAGTGAACTTCACCTGTTAGGTACTTTTGTAAGAGCACCTGATGTTTTTCCTTTATTCTACTGCTCTGTTTCCACACTAGCATGATCCTGGCACAGGAATCACTGTACACAAAAAATGATAGAAAATTTTATGTTGTCAGCTGGCTTGTCTGTCAGGAAAGAACTTAGCATACTTAGTTGTTCCTGTCAGACGGCAATAATAAATCTAGTTGCCTTAGATTTATTCACTCAGAATATTGTCAAGAAATTCTATCACACAATGCTGTGCTTATTTCAAGGTTTGGATGGTTTCTGGTAGAGGTGTTAAAACCATACAGCATCCATTTCTCCTGCTGCAGAATTTGTCCTCAGCCAAGAAACTGAAGTTGTTTCATCTCTGCATATTCTGACGGACTCATTCAGGTGAGCACCAGCCAATAGCTAAAGCAGCTGCTTTTGGATGAGTGTTCTTTAAACAGTGGGTGGAGGGCTGAGCGAATTCCTCCCCCGGCTCCACACTGGCCGCCCTGTGTGTTGCCTTCCCTCTCTCTCCTGCACTCTTGTACATTCCCCTAGAGGCAAGGGTGTGGGTGACTGGAAATGTGAAAAGTCGCCTGATAGGATGCTGCCCGACTCCCTTCTCTCTGCACAGCATAAGATCTGCTCGCCTGGTGATAGTGGAAGCAACTCTGCAAGGCTTTGCTCTGCTCTGCAGACTCCAGAGTTTGCTGCAAATGCAAAACTGAAATCCATCTTTGTACCGCCTACTTACCATCCAGGGGGCTTGTATGTCTTCTTGCCTTCTGTTTCTTTCCCCAAAACTTCTCTTCTCAAAAGGAAGCTCTATTCTGCTGCTAGCAATGCATCCTGAGAGGTGGCTGTGTTGGTGTTACCCTGCTTTCTGTGTGTGGGCATTCATGTTCACATCCTTGATTAAAGGTAGGCTCTCTTTGATACTAGTCTCTAAAATATTTTCTAGTCACTGTCTCTGCTTCTGTTTTTCTGGAATGAATTCAGTGTAAAGCTGCCAGCTACTTCTAACCTGAAATCTGTAACATTTCAACAGTATTTTAAGATAGCTAAAGCAATGCTACTTTTCACACATAAAACTCTTCATTTTGGTTTGATAGTTGACAAACTGTTTCTAGCAAAGAATTAATATGAAGTAGGTGTTCTATTAATTTCATTTGGTGCTTGAATTTTGTAATTACTTAAATAATGCAGGCTAAAGATGTACACCTTTGATACTCACACCAAAAGTATCAAAAGTAAAAACTTGATATATTTTTGTTCACTGTTATTTGTGATCTATGGTTAAATATGCTGGAGTGATTTCCATGCACAAGCCTCACTGAGGTTCAGCAGGATTTTTGCTTTTAAGACACTACATCTTTTTTGAAAGTCTCACTTCTGCTGATGACTAAGACATCTATGAATTACAGTGCTTGTGTTAGCATGGCATAAAGGATTATCTTAAAACAGCACCAATGGGATGAGAATCTGTAACAGAAGTATAAGAATGAAAGGCTTAAATACTTGTCTGTTTCTGTTACTTTGTTTTAAAGTATGTGTTTGTTTAAGAAGCCAGTAGGAAAATTTCAAATGAAACATGAGTTTAGACTCACCAGCTTTAGTCATGAGACTGGTAAGAAATTCATGTTCCCACAGTAAGGTACTTCTAGTCACAATGAGATGGATGATGATGAGGAAATCTGAAAAGGAAATTGCAGTTTCCTTTTTGAATGGCACAATATCTGATATACAAACAGGTACAAACTTTACAGAAATTCATGTATCTTCTCCATATGTTGCTAAAAGGATGAAACAAAACATCAAGTCATGGAAGTTTTACTAGAATTTTCTTTCCATACATGTAAGTCACCAGTAACCAACATTTCAGCTTTTAATTGTGATAATCCCCTGAGTCTGAGCATGCTTTGTATCACCTTAGAGGCAGAAATGTAATTTTTTTTCAAAAACAGGAAGGACAGTCTAAGCATGAAAACAGTGTAGTATGCTGAGACTAAGCATCTGCCTGTAGGACATCTGTGCAACCACAGGCCCTTGTGTTCACTGAAGGAAATGTAAATTGCAAATTTATGTCCTATGCTGTGCCAGAGACCACACTGTTTGACAAAAACACAAACCCTTTCTATGTTTAATATTTGCAGTCATAAAGGCTTATCATGGTTGCTTTCCTGATGTGTTCTAGTGCAGTCTGGGACTAATGCAAAAACTTATGACCATCTATCTGAAAAACTAATTTATCCTCAGTGGTATCAGTAATATCTTTGACATCATCATATAGCTTTGATAACACAGCTGTGCTCTATATGAGGAGCAAATTCTAAATCTTTGCCTTATGAAGTGTTTTGAATTTAAGTGCTGAATTAGAGTAGTGCATTGAAATAGCAAAGTTATTCAAGGAAAGTATTTTTCTGAGCTGATGTCATCAGAGTCCACATGATTTAATCTTTCCTTTTGAAATCAAAGTCTAATCTCTAGCACTGTGAAAACAGCTATTTCACGTTTGGGCTGTGTGTAACAGATTGAGAGTGTTATTCTTGATTCTGCAATGAGGCAGCTCAGTGCCTGTCATATACCTTATTCCCACTAAACCATCCGGTGTGTCCTGCATTGACTGGGGTTTTACAGCTATGATCTGCTTCTTCACAAAGAATGGCTCTGTGTTACAAAGACGCATGCTGTTCTATAAGAAATTCTAATATTTCCACTTTTTTTTCTCATAGAACTTAATAAATGAACTTCCTTCAGGGGAAAAAATTGTGCTATCTAAAGAGCTGAAATAGCAAACATGAGGATAAAATGTAGTCATAGTTTTGAAGACTAGGAAGCATCATTATAATCACCTAATCAGAGTCGCTGACATAGAGTTGCCACAGCCAGGGGTTTGGCTTCTTTGATCATGGGACTCATTTTGAGAAACCTGGTCTGCTGGGGCCAGATGAGGTTCACCTCTCAGAAAAGGGAAGGATCACCTTTGGTCAGAGGCTTGCCAACCTTGTGAAAAGGACTTTAAACTAGAGTTGCTGGGGGAGGGGAAACAGAATCCATCCCACTCCTACCAATACGATGCTGATACCAGTAGCAGAGGCCCAAAACCTGGAGATGGGTTGCAGGTCAGCAGGAGAGCACCTGGAGTGCAGCATAGAGGAAAACTAGCCACTCCACCTAGGGACCTAGATTCATCGGCAGCTCACCTTAAATGCCTGTATGCATGGGGAACAAGCAAGAGGAAGTATAGACATAAGCACACCTGCAAGAATATGATCTAATTGGCATCACAGAGACATGGTGGGATGGCTCCTAAGACTGGAGTGTTGAAATGGATGGATACCGAGGGGAGATGAGGAGGGGGTGTCGCCCTCTATGTCAAGGACCAGCTGGAGTGCATGGAGCTGTGCCAGGGGATGGATGAGGAGCTGACTGAGAGCATATGGGTTAAGATCAAATGGAGAGCAGGGACAGGTGATGTTACAGTGGGAGTCTGGTAGAGGCCATCTGACCAGGAAGACTGAGTGGAAGAGGCCCTCTGTAGCCAGATAGGAGCAGCCTCATGCTCACAAGCCCTGGTCCTCAAAGGGGACTTCAGCCACCCCAATATCTGTTGGAAGGACATCACAGCAGGCCATAAGCAATCCAGGAGGTTCCTGGAATGCATTGATAACTTCCTTCTCCAAGTGATAGAGGAGGCAATGAGGAGAGGTGCCATGCTGGGTCTTGTTCTCACCACCAAGAAGGGGCTGGTGGGGAATGTGAAGCTCAAGGGCAGCCTTGGCTGCAGTGACCATGAGATGGTGGAGTTCAAGATCCTTAGAGTGGCGAGCAGGGCGCCGAGCAAGCTTGCTACCCTGGACTTCAGGAGAGCAGACTTTGGCCTCTTCAAGGATCTGCTCGGTAGAGTACCGTGGGATAAGGCCGTGGAGGGAAGAGGAGCCCAAGAAAGCTGGCTAATATTCAAGGAACACCTCTTTCAAGCTCAGGAGCGATGCATCCCAACAAAGAGGAAGTCAGGCAAAAACGTGAGGAGACCTGCATGGATGAACAAGGAGCTCCTGAAAAATCTCAAACAAAAAAAGGAAGCCTACAGAGGGTGGAAGCAAGGCTAGGTAGTCTGGGAGGAGTACTGAGAAATTGTCAGGAAAGCCAGGGATCAGGTCAAGAAAGCTAAAGCCTAGGTAGAGTTAAATCTGGCCAGGGGCATCAGGGGCAATAAGAAAACATTCTATAGGTATATCAGTGACAAAAGGAAGACGAGGAAAGATGTGGGCCCACTCAAGAACGAAAGGGGAGACGTGGTCACCTGGGACATGGAGAAGGCTGAGGTACTCAACAACTCTTTTGCCCCAGTCTTCACTGGTAAAGGTTCTGACCACACTGCCCAAGTTGCAGAAGGTAAAGGCAGAGACTGGGAGAATGAGGAACCATCCACTGTAGGAGAAGACCCTGAGACCAGCTGAGGCACCTGAAAGTGCACGAGTCCATGGGACCTGATGAGATTCATCTGTGTATCCTAAGGGAACTGGCAGATGAAGTTGCTAAGCCATTACCTATCATATTTGAGAAGTCATGGCAGTCTGGTGAAGTTCTCAGTGACTGCAATACAGGAAACATAATGCCCATATTTAAAAAGGGAAAAAAAAGAAGACAGGGTAACTGCAGGCTGGTCAGTCTCACCTC
>VFFE01009228.1:4057966-4095558 GCA_008921705.1 Burhinus oedicnemus
GAGAGGGACTTCTTACAAGGGCGTGCATTGATAGGACGAGGGGTAATGGCTTCAAACTGGAAGAGGGTAGATTTAGACTAGATATTAGGAGGAAATTCTTTACTGGAACAGGTTGCCCAGGGAAGCTGTGGAGGTTCCATCTCTTCAAGTGTTCAAGGCCAGGTTGGATGGGGCTTTGAGCAACCTGGTCTAGTGGGAGGTGTCCTTGCCCCTGGCAGAGGGGTTGGAACTAGATGATCTTTAACGTCCCTTCCGACCTAAATCACTCTATGATTCTATGATTGTATGATTTTGATCCAGTAGTTGCAGCCTCAAGCTTTTATTTTATGAGGAAGTAAGTATGCTTTTCATAAACTCTCAGTTTTATCATAAAAACTCCTGAAGATGAAAGCCACCACATTTCTACTTTTTCTACTTCACACCACCTTATTCTACTTTGGTCTGATATCGTGGTGGGCCAAATGGAGGCCCATAGGCTAGATCCAGCTTAGGAGACATTTCCATTCAGGCCATTACCTTATGCTTTGAGAAGACAGGGAGCAGTGGGCAGTGTCCTACAGGAGAATGCTTGCAACTGACAGTGTACTGAAAGCCCTCTTATCTCTGTGCTCCTGTGTCTTGATAGATGGTCGCAAGCACAGAATCCAGAAATATAGCATGGACTAGTATGTTACCCAGCACCTCCTTTCCCTCTTCCTTACCTCTGACATAGCTGTTCTTTATCTTTACCAACACAGGTACCACAGCCTGTAAATCGGAGGAACGGTTATTTCACAAACTCTTCTCCCAGTACAACCAGTTCATCAGGCCAGTGGAAAATGTGTCTGATCCTGTCACAGTGTATTTTGAAGTGGCCATTACCCAGCTTACAAATGTGGTAAGACTCATTGCAGAATACTGCTGAGATTTGGGGATGGTTGCAAACACACACCAATTGCTAAAGCAGCAGATGTAATTGTGATGGTTGCACTTACAACTGTCATACCTGACATTGTCACGTGTGCATATGTGTACATGCCAAGACCTTTGCTGTTCTTTCTGTCAGCTGAGTTGCTCCAATTGCTCACACAAGCTGTTCAAACTGCACGGATTCATTTGCTTACTCTGTAGTGTCAAATCCCTCTGCTCTGGGCAGCAGCCTCTGGCACCCAAAGCAGCAGTACCAAATGTTCAAGTCCACTTTCCACAGGGCTAGTCCACTGCAGAGACAGCTGATTGTGTCCACGTTGTGTAGCGTGTGGCCTAGTTCTTCTCTGTGGCCAGTGTCATTTCCCAGTGTCAAAATAACGTAAGAGATGTGCAGCCTGAAGACTGGTGTTTTAAAGCATGGAGCTAGGGAAGAATGTTCTGTGTTCTGGAGTGCACTGTATATAATGGTGAGTATGTCGAGGTGGCAGACCTGCTGGACAAGGCAGAGGGAACATGGAAGAAGCAAAACCTGAACTTAACACCTGCTGAAGTCTGCTCTGTGAAGCAAATTATCCACAAAATGGGCTCAGTTTTGATTCTGAGATACCTAGTTGAGTCCACAATGAAGTGACAGGCAGACAGTGAGGAGCAATATTCAACAGCAGCCAGGGAGCTAAGTTCTCTTGAAAGTATAAATGAAGGCATTGTAACTCCTCATGGTGAAGGCAGTTGTCACCTTTTGGAGTTGCTTTGTCGAAGTATTTTGTTTCCATGTTACAGGTAGCCTGGTAGATTTCAGCAGTTCTGTCTCACATTGCAGCCCCTGGCTCTGAGTGCTGTCTTTGGAGAAAAGAGGAATATCATAAGTAAATCAGTTGAATTTTCTCAAGAAAGAGTGACAATTTTTACAAGAGCCTAGATAGTTTAACCCATAGACAGGAACCCTACAGGTCTTTCAAAATAATCTTTGTGCTTAATCTTCAGTACACAATGTTGAAAATTCATCTACAACATTTTCTACCTTTGTCTTGTAAATATCTTAAATTTTTCAAGTCCACATGCTTAAAAACTAAAAAAGTAGCAAAAGCAATATTCTTGCAGATATTTTCATTGTGAATGTCAGCCTGTATTCATAAATATATGTAATAGGAGTCTTTCTGAATACTTTTAGGCTGAAGGCTCATTAGAGCAGGATCCAATCTTTTATTTTTATGTCTCTTGCAACGCCTTCCTGATTCATTGCTGATTGGCAATAGCTATAATTGACTGTAAAAAGAAGGTCTCAGTACAACAGTGACCTAATTTAGTGCTGGTTGTGAACATCTGCTCTAGAGGTTTGCATAGAAATGCAAGAACGCTGTGGTACAGATGCCATTTTCCTTGAATCTTGACCAGTAACTGTAAACAGAGCTTTTACAAACACTGAATCCAGCAAAACACATAGCCACCAGCAGAATCTTATTCCTCTGGTACTGGTCAGAGCAATTTTAGGTTTTGTGTTCTCCAGGTACTCAGTCCGCTGGCAAAACAGTGCAGGTCTTTGTATGTCTGATATTTGTGGGCCACAATTTTTCAGTAGAGCTTTAAAAATTTTTCAGTAAAGCTGCACATGCCTGTGCATAATACATAAGCCCCCTGAAAATAGCCAGAAAAAATCTGGTATCAGTTGATTTGGAATTGTAGTTTCCATTTCTACCAGAATAAGTTTTTGGCCATCTCAAAATACTGTAACTGATTTAAGGAGTGAAGATGTGCATGCCTGTGTTTCTTTCTAGGATGAAGTCAATCAGATTATGGAAACAAATTTGTGGCTAAGACACGTAAGTGACTGCATTGCATTTCTCATGCATTTTTCATTGATGTGATGAAATGTGTGTTAGCTTGTAAGCTGCATGAATAAGTGAATAAGTTCTTGTTTTGTAACAAGGATTTTAAAGATATGAATAAGAAGAAGCTCCATTAACTAAAGCCACATTTGAAAAAGTCATTTCTTTATTCTTATTTCCGCGAAGTTGTATCTCCCATCTTTCCTGTGTGGTATGTTCTCCTCGAACTTCATGATTATTGTTCTATCCGATAAATCTAGCAGGATATACCCATTAAAGAGTGATTAAATATGCAGCTCTGTGGTCTTAGATCATCTCCATATTGAAAATCCCAACCAAAATATTTATTAGCAAAAGGAACATACCTCCATTTTTCCTGATGATTTTAGCATTTATATATAGACAAAGATCCTTGGAGGACCTAAATTGCTGAGAAGAACAAGCTAACTTCCACCAAAATCAGTTTCCTTCAGGCACTGATTGTGGTCCACACAAAGCTTTCTGTAAAAGATACTGCACTTATGGTCAGGATCTTTAGGGTAGGCTGCGAGAACATGGAGCATGGTCCCATGATAGGGCACTAGACAGCAATGCAAGAGAGCTGCTGGGCATCCCTCACTGCCCCTGACTTGGTAATTCGCTACCCCTGTGGAACCAATGATGTCCCCTGGCAGCAATTGCCTGTTAATGTGCATATGTACCTCCTTCTCATTAGGATGCTGGTCTCCCTTGATGCTGGCCTCCTTTAACCTGTGGGGTGCACTCTCATGACAGCAGCAGCAAGGCCTTTATTTCCTCTCTGCAGTGGGGAGGTAGCCTTGCACAGGTAACGGTCTATACTGATGTAGCAAGACAGAGGAGAGATCTAAGCATGTCAACAATTGATAATAATTGGCATCCCATCCCCTCACAGAGGAGGGAGTAGCAAATCAATGTGAGCAATATTCATTCATGTCCAGTTGTCCTGGTTCCAGCGGGGGTAGGGTTAATTTCTGGCATGGGACACAGGTATTCCATACCATGTGTTGCCATGCCCAGTCTATAGGGGGGAGCTGGCTGTGGAAGGGGGAGGAAGTTGCTGCTTGGCAGCGGACTGGGTCTTCCAGAGTCCAGTCAGTGAGCGGTGGTACAGTATCCGTGTTTGTACATTCCTCCATCAGTGTTATTGTTGTTGTTTTCCTTGTTCCTTTGCTGTTGTGTTAAACTGCCTTTATCTCAACCTGCGAGTTTTGCCTTTTCCTTCCGATTTTCCCCCACCGCCATGAGGGGTTGAGTGAGTAAGTGGCCATGTGGTTCTTTGTTGCCAGTTGAGGCCAAACCACGACAGTCCTTTTTGGTGCCTAACATGGGGCACAAAGGGTTGAGATAATGACAGATATGACCAGAGCTTGTTAAAACGAATTTGTTATATGCATTTATTATATTGGTTAAGTAGTTGCTGGTCACAATGTTGCTTTGTTTGTTCACATGGCTGTGTTAGATAAATTCTTATATGCCCTATGTACTCACTGTGATGCTGGGGATCCCTCTGGGAGAGGGATCAGGATTATCATTTTGCTATCCTGTGTAATATCAACTTATGATATGATAACATCATTGTTCAGGTGGTTATGTTGGGGATTTTATGCAGTATTGCTGTCCTGCCCATACCTTGGGCACCATCTCTCGGAATTTATTAATAATCACACCCAATCTATGGGGGAAACAGGGGGGGATACTTTCCCCGCCTCTTTCGCCTCCCTTTTCTCCTTCGGGCCAGGTATGACAGTTTTTGAGAATTTTGAATATCCTTGGGATGCTCAAACCAGCATGGTCCTATTGCTATGTCTCTTGAATGTGTTTCGGGTCTTGTTTAGGGTTAAACAACTGTTTAAGACTATCACCCAGAGACCTGCCCTGAGGCTGGATAGTCATGGGTGGCATGGCATGTGGGAGAATATGGGCAGGTATCTAGAGAACTTCTCACCTCCAATGGTTTGGGACTTCACCCCCGAACAACTACAGGATCCTGATAAAGTGGTAGACTGTTTGAAAGAAAAATGCTGCGGCCATTCCAGAGAGGCACAACTTACCGCACTGTGCTGGGCCCTGGCCAGTATCTACCAAACAGTGCTCGATGTTACGTAGCACCCTCAGGGGAAAGATGAGGAAACCAAACCAGCAGGCACTGCAGCCACTGCAGCCCCTGTGGCACGCACTGAGGCTACTCCAGCCCCTGCTGCAGGCAATCTGGCTACTCCAACCCCGGTGGCAGGCGCTGTTGCTACTCAAACCCCAGTGACAGGCAATGCAGCTACTCAAACCCCAGTGGCAGTCACTGCAGCTGAACCAGACAACCAACCTGTGCCAGTATCAGTTGCTCCCATACAGAAGAAGAAATACACCAAGAAATCAGTTCACTAAGTAAAGGTTTGGCGATGAGCCAGGGCCATCCCGAGAACAGGAGGAAGAGACAGAACCAGAGATAATCACCTGATTCCTGTCCCTGAGGGAGCTGCAAGATATGCAAAAAGATTTCAGCCGACTTCCGGATGAGCATGTTGTCACCTGGCTGCTCCAATGCTGGGATAACGTGGCCAGTAGCTTGGGTAGGGAAGGGTAGGGAAGCCAAGCAGCTGGGATCCCTGTCTAGGGAAGGGGGCATTGACAAGGCTCTAGAGGTGACTTCTGTCAGCCGTGAGGGAAAGGTACCCCTTCAGTGAAGACGTTGTATGTCATCCAAGCAAGTGGACCACCATGGAAAAAGGTATCCAGTACCTGAGGGAATTAGCTGTGCAGGAGATGATTTATTATGATCCAGACAATGCACAGTTACCCACAGATCTGATGAAGTCCAGTGCACAAGGCCCATGTGGCGGAAGTTTGTATGGAGTGCACCATCATATGCCAACTCCTTGGCAGTGATGGAATGGAAAGGTGAAGAGGAACCAGCGGTGGATGAGGCGGCTAGCCGACTGCAGCGGTACGAAGAAAGTCTCTTTCCCGCCCTCATCTTGGCTGTGGAGAAACTTTCCTGGAAGGTCCAGCAACTTGAAGAGAATACGTCCTACTCCCCACCTGTACGGGCCAGTATCTCAGCTGTTAGGAGGAGGCGTTTCTGTACTCAAGAGGGAGAATATAGAGGGTACACACCACGAGGCACCCTGTGGTTTTACTTGCATGACCACAGAGAGGACATGAGGAAGTGGAATGGACAACCTACCTAAATCCTACAGGCACAGGTACATGAGTTGCAAGGAAGAACAATCACAAAAGGGGATCCCTCCAGGAGAAGTGCCGCTCCAGTTTCCAGTGGGCAGTTCCCCAGACAGAGTAGAAGGCCTGATCTTACCTCTGATCCTCTTGAAGGGACTTCCAAGTCATTTCTGCAAGAAGTGAGTAAAAGATACTATGACCAGGATTAGAGGGGCCCTGCCTCCAGCCAGGTGGGGGAAAGGGACAACTGGGTTTATTGGACTGTGCAGATTCAATGGCTTGGCACATCAGATCCATGGGAGTATAAGGCTCTAGTGGACACTGGTGCACAGTATAGCTTAATACCATCAAGCTATAGAGGGGCAGAACCCATTTGTATTTCTGGAGTGACAGGAGGATCCCAGCAGCTGACTGTATTGGAAGCTGAAGTGAGCCTGACTGGGAATGACTGGCAAAAGCATCCCATTGTGACTGGCCCAGAGGCTCCATGCATCCTTGGTATAGACTATCTCAGGAGAGGGTATTTCAAGGACCCAAAAGGGTACCAGTGGGGTTTTGGCATAGCTGCCTTGAAGACAGAGAAAATTAAGCAGCTGTCTGCCTTGCCTGGTCTCTCAGAAGACCCTTCTGTTGTAGGGTTGTTGAGGGTCAAAGAACAGGTGCCAATCGCTACCACAATGGTGCACGGACAGCAGTATTGCACTAATCGAGACTCTCTGATTCCCATCCATAACCTGATTCGTCAACTAGAGACTCAAGGAGCGATTAGCAAGACCCGCTCACCCTTTAATAGTCCCATATGGCCAGTGCAAAAATCTAATGGAGAGTGGAGGCTAACAGTGGACTATTGTGGCCTGAATGAAGTCAAACCACTGCTGAGCGCTGCCGTGCCAGACATGCTAGAACTTCAGTATGAACTGGAGTCAAAGGCAGCCAAGTGGTATGCAACAATTGATATCGCTAATGCATTCTTCTCAATCCCTTTGGCAGCAGAGTGCAGGCCACAGTTTGCTTTCACTTGGAGGGGCGTCCAGTACACCTGGAATCGGCTGCCCCAGGGGTGGAAACACAGCCCCACCATCTGCCATGGACTGATCCAGACTGCACTGGAACAGGGTGTAGCTCCGGAACATCTGCAATACGTTGGCAACATCATTGTATGGGGCGACACTGCAGAAGAAGTTTTTGAGAAAGGGAATAAAACAGTTCAAATCCTTCTGAAAGCTGGTTTTGCCATAAAATGAAGTAAGGTGAAGGGACCCGCACAGGAGATCCAGTTTTTAGGAATAAAATGGCAAGATGGATGCCGTCAGATCCCCATGGATGTGGTCAACAAAATAGCAGCTATGTCTCCACCGACTACCAAGAAGGAAACACAAGCTTTCTTAGGTGTTGTGGGTTTTTGGAGGATGCATATCCCAGATTACAGTCTGATTGTGAGCCCTCTATATCAAGTGACCCGGAAAAAGAATGATTTTAAATGGGGCCCTGAGCAGTGACAAGCCTTCAAACAAACCAAGCAGGAAACAGTTCATGCAGTAGCCCTGGGGCCAGTCTGGGCGGGACGAGATGTTAAAAATGCGCTCTACACCGCAGTGGGAAGAATGGCCCTACCTGGAGCCTGTGGCAGAAAGCACCAGGCGAGACTTGAGGTCAACCTTTAGGGTTTTGGAGTTGGGGATACAGAGGATCTGAAGCCTGCTGTACTCCAACTGAAAAAGAGATACTGGCAGCATATGAAGGGGTTTGAGCTGCTTCGGAAGTGGTTGGTATGGAAGCACAGCTCCTCTTTGCACCTTGACTGCTGGTGCTGGGCTGGATGTTCAAAGAAAGGCTCCCTGCCACACATCATGCAACTGATGCTACATGGAGTAAGCGGATTGCACTGATCACACAGCAAACTCGAATGGGAAATCCTAGTTGCCCAGGAATTCTGGAATTGATGATGGACTGGTCAGAAGGAAAAGATTTCAGAATATCACCAGAGGAGGAAGTGATGCGTGCAGAAGAGGCCCCACCATATAATAAACTACCAGAAAATGAGAAGAAATCTGCCCTGTTCACTGATGGGTCCTGCCAGATGTGGGAAAGCATTGAAAGTGGAAGGCTGCTGTGTGGAGTCTTACACGACGAGTTGCAGAAGCTACTGGAGAACAAGGGGAATCAAGCCAGTTTGCAGAGGTGAAAGCCATCCAGCTGGCTTTGGACATTGCCAAACGAGAAAAATGGCCAGTACTTTATCTCTATACTGATTCATGGATGGTGGCAAATGCTCTGTGGGGGTGGTTAGAGCAGTGGAAGCAGAGCAACTGGCAGCGCAGAGGTAAACCCGTTTGGGCTGCTGAACTGTGGCAAGATATTGCTGCCTGGATAGAGGATCTGGTTGTAAAAGTACGCCACCCATGTACCCAAGAGTCGGGCCACTGAGGAACATCAAAGCAACTAGCAGGTAGATCGGGCTGCTAAGATTAAAGTGGCTCAGGTGGATCTGAACTTGCAAGATAAGGGTGAATTATTCATAGCTCAGTGGGCCCATGACACCTCAGGCCATCAAGGAAGAGATGCAACATATAGATGGGCTCATGATGGAGGGGTGGACTATTGCACAAGTGAATGTGAAACATGTGCCGCAATCAAGCAAGCCAAGCGGTTAAAGCCTCTTTGGTATGGAGGATGATGGCAAAAATATAAATAAGGGGAGGCCTGGCAGATTGATTATATTACACTCCCACAAACCCGCCAAGGCAAGCACCAGGTGCTCACAATGCTGAAAGCAACCACTGGATGGCTGGAAACATACCTTGTGCCCCATGGCACCACCCAGAACGCTATCATGGGCCTTGAAAAGCAAGTCCTACGGCAACATGGCACCCCAGAGAGAATTGAGTCAGACAATGGGACTCATTTCTGAAACAGCCTCATAGACACCTGGGCCAAAAAGCATGGCATTGAGTGCGTATATCACATCCTCTATCATGCACCAGCCTCTGGGAAGACAGAACAATACAATGGACCGTTAAAAACAACACTGAGAGCTGTGGATGGTGGGACCTTCAAACACGGGGATACACATTTAGCAAAAGCTACTTGGTTAGTCAACACCAGGGGATCTGCCAATCGAGCTGGCCGTGCCCAATCAAAACTTCCGCGCACTGTAGAAGGGGATAAAGTCCCTGTAGTGCACATGAAGAATATGCTAGGGAAGACAGTCTGGGTTGGTCCTGCCTCAGGCAAAGGCAAACCTATCCTCAGGATTGCTTTTGCACAAGGACCTGGGTGCACTTGGTGGGTGATGTGAAAGGATAGGGAGGTCCGATGTATACCTCATGGGGATCTGATGTTGGGTGAGAATAGCCAATGAATCAAACTGTGTGATGTTAATTGCTAAACAATGCTGCCACTGTATGTCGTCATTACTAGAATTGCTATCAGTTGTACTACGGTAAGAGTCACCTGACTAGTGACAGATGGACTTTGATGAAATTCAGTAAAGTACAGTGGTGATGGAATCATAACTGACCTCAGCAGCTGGTGCCCAGCAAATTCCTCGAGATTGATGTCTTCAACCTGTGGACCATGGGCACGGACCGCATCGAATACACCAGCCAAGAACTCCGAATACAACATGCAGCAGTCCAGCACCACACACCATCTCGCCTGCCCTGAGAGACTATTTTAATAGAGGGAGCCCAAAGTCATGGATTAAATGAACTCAATGGACATTTTTAGAGGGATGGCCCATACACTAAGGGAATTATATCTGTATGTATATATGTGTATGTATACATATATAAGACAGGGAAAAGTAGTGGTAATTAATTGGAAACTGTAAGATCTGGGCATGACATAGATGGTATAGAATAAGGGGTGGATAATGTCCTGGTTCTGGTGGGGATAGGGTTAATTTCTGGCACAGAACACAGGTATTCCATACCATGTGATGCCATGCCCAGTCTATAGGGGAGAGCTGGCCAGGGGAGGAAGTCACTGCTTGGGAGTGGGCTGAGTCTTCCCAAGGTCCAGTTGGTGAGCAGTGGTACAATGACCGTGTTTGTACATTCCTCCATCAGTGTTATTGTTGTTGTTTTCCTCTTTCATTTGCTGTTGTGTTAAACTGCCTTTGTCTCAACCTGCGAGTTTTGCCTTTTTCTTCCGATTCTCCCCCACTGCCTTGAGGGGTTGAGTGAGAGGCTGTGTGGTTCTTTGTTGCCGATTGAGGCCAAGCCATGACACCAGTGTTTCTCCAGATCATGGCCTTGTTGTCTTTCAGACCATTGTGCCCTTCTGCACGTGCTGCACTTCCAGTCTTTATCATAGCCTGTCATTTTACAGGAAGATCTGAGAACCAGATATTTGCTGATAATACAAGGTTTTAAAATCCTTGTCCATTCTTCTTTCAGATATGGAATGACTACAAATTGCGATGGGATCCCAGAGAATATGATGGCATTGAATTTGTTCGGGTACCAGCAGATAAAATTTGGAAACCAGATATTGTCTTGTATAATAAGTATGAATAACACTTTTCCATTTTACCTTTCTCTCAAAAGTATCCTCTTGCAATGTCCATGAAAGACTTTACTTTCATGGTAATTTTCTTTGCCTCATTTTCTTTCTAGCGCTGTGGGAGATTTTCAAGTTGAAGGCAAGACCAAAGCCCTCCTTCACTATGATGGAATGATCACCTGGACCCCACCAGCTATTTTTAAAAGCTCCTGTCCTATGGATATTACCTTTTTCCCATTTGATCATCAGAACTGTTCACTGAAATTTGGCTCATGGACCTATGACAAAGCCAAAATTGATCTTCTGATCATTGGATCCAAAGTAGATATGAATGACTTTTGGGAAAATAGTGAATGGGAAATAGTTGATGCTTCTGGCTACAAACATGACATCAAATATAACTGCTGTGAAGAGATCTACACAGACATAACATATTCCTTTTATATTCGAAGGTTGCCAATGTTTTACACCATAAATCTAATCATTCCCTGTCTCTTCATTTCATTCCTGACTGTGTTAGTTTTTTACCTGCCATCTGACTGTGGTGAGAAAGTGACTCTTTGCATCTCTGTGCTCCTTTCTTTGACTGTATTTTTACTGGTGATCACAGAAACAATCCCATCCACCTCTTTAGTAATTCCCCTTGTAGGTGAATACTTACTCTTCACTATGATATTTGTGACTCTGTCAATTGTCATCACCGTGTTTGTTCTGAATATACATTACAGGACTCCAACCACACACACAATGCCCAAATGGGTAAAAACCATATTTCTTAGCCTGCTCCCCAAAGTTCTGTTGATGCAGAGGCCGCTAGAACAGCAGAAAAAAAACATCTCCAGAAAAAACAAGAAAGGATTAGCCGATATGTCATGCAACTCAAAGCACAGCAAACACAAAGATACCAAATTACACAAAGAGCAGCGATGCAGTCACTGTGATAAAGCAACTGAACTTACTACCACCAAAAGAAGACAACAGAGCCATCGGTCAATGAAATGGATGGCAGAGCACATGGAGTACTCCCCAGAAGTGAAGGATGTCATTAGCAGCATTCAGTTCATCGCAGAGAACATGAGGTCTCAAAATGAAACCAAAGAGGTAAGGGAGGTAACCACTGAGCTGAGCATGGGGCCACACTTCCAGCAAGTGAAAACATGAACTACAAGGGCTGGTCAGAAGAACTGGAGTTGTTGGGTCTAAAGAAGAAAATTTTGAGACCTGTGAATGGGCCAAAGTTTCTTACAGAAAGGGAGGAGATAAATCATCCATTGGGGATGGAACAAGAAAAGTGATCTCATCTGTTCTTCCACTATTCCCAGTGGATAATTTAAGCAGCAAGACAGTTTTAGATTAGACATGAGGCTGACCCTTCAAAGGAAAAGAAGAGGAGCATCAGCCTGTTGTGGCCATGAGGAATGAACTTTGATCAGCAGTGGTTCAGGCAGATTTGATCCTGCCATGGGGCAGGGGATAAACTAGTCAGGACCTTTCAAGGTCTCTTGCAAACCTTCTGTAGATCCTCAGAAGCAACCCTCTTCCACTGCTCACCAACTGCTCAGCCCTGTTAAGGAAAGACATCTCAATACTAAGCATGCTATTTGACAAGCAGGGTGCTTTTCTGTGTTAGTAATGGAACAAGCAAATTTGGGAACTGCACTTTAAAGAACAGGGCTTGTCTACCACCACAGTAGTTGATCTGGAGAAGAGCTATTTTTAGCCAGTGATAAATTCCTTTCAGAATGCTGTTGTCTGTACTTTATTTCAGTCTGGTGTGTTCTGATTTTTTTACAGTGATTTGTCTAATTGTGGCTTCAGCAATGGAGTATTTTCAGCCATGACAAACATACGTTGAAATAAAAGTTGAGTTTTGGGGGAAGACAGCTGAAAAAAACAGACAACAGATGAATAAAGACATTAAAAAAAAAGGGAGAGGGGGCTTTAAAAATGAGACTTGGCATCTGAACTAATGGATTTGCTTGTATGAGGTTATAAAACCTTAATCCTAACTGGGATTACTGTCATAGAAAATGATGCACATTGGAATTTAGAGAATTCTGGGGCCATGTCCTCAGATGTAAACGCAAGCAACTAAAAGCATCTCCAAAAAAGATTATCTGTCATCCCCCCACACCCAGGCCTCACAACGATTCTGACACTTCAAGATGTTTTTAAAAAGTGTTTAGGACCTAATGAAACATTTGTCTTTGATCTGTCATGAAATGTTTCCTTTTAGTTTTGAAGTTTTTTAGATGCTCTGTGATGGAAAAATCCATTTAAAAATTAAGTACTGCTGTATTTGTATTGAAAACACAAATACTTTTTGAGGGAAACATTGGGAGGTATTCTATCAGAATATTTTGTTGAAACCAGCACAAATTCATGCAACTTCTGTGCAACCTCCAAATTACTTTTTGCCCCCTTCTTTATGTCCTGCAGAAGAAGTTTCATCTGAAAACTGTCACTGACACACCAGCTGCCCAAAACATGTTCATGTACTGTATTCAGCTGATTTCTCCAATACACTCCAAAAAAGAAGAGGCTTTGCGTTAAACAGTCCAAGTAACATGCCACCTTGATTACACAGCTCATGAGAAGTCTTCCATTGCCAGTTTTGCTGATTTGCATTTTGCAAATCTCTCCTGCCACATGAAATTGTATTCTTAGTCTGGTGTGTGTGTCAACAGCTCTGTATCTTACATTTCAAACTGTACTAGGAATGGGAAGCAGGATTTTTTCATTTGAAAAAAATCTCTCTGGGGAAAAAAGGGTTTTGTTCTCAGGGAATCACTGAGGAAATGATTCTGCAGGCTGTTTCTGCCAAACATACAAAGCCATATGGGTGATACCATGCATTAGTGCTGAATAAATAAAAGCCCTTTAAAAATTGTGGAAGCATTTAAAGCAGCTGGAGTTCTTGCTGCATTTTCTTTCACAACAAGCACAGCAGCAGCATCTTGGAGGAAAATACTGAGAAATTGGGAAAACAAGTGGAAGATCCCTCAGCAGAGACCTCTTAACCAGTCACTAGTTTTATATGAGTGAGTGTCCTTCTGATGCAGTGGGTACAGTTTAAAGGACAGCAACTTCATTGAATGTGCTTCTCAAGTATATCTCTCAGACGTACAAAATCCACACTGGACTGCTTAGCACATGACACTGTGGTTTGCTCAGTCAGGGTTTGCTGTAGTCCATGTGTCCAGCTGTCCAGTTTGCTGAAATCAGTGGGGCTCGATTGGAGTGACAGTGTGGCACATCAGGCCAGAATAGCAAACTGTCTCTTTTGTGTGCTGTCATGATAAATCCTTTGACAGGGTCTAGTGATGTGCAGCTATGGTGATTCTACCTGCTGTTAAACCACCCCACTCTGGACCCATCACATGATCAGGTCTTGTTTGTTAATCTCAGTTTTGCAGCCATAGCTTGCCAACAGACTTGAATATTTAGAAAGATTCAGCAGACTAGGACAGTGTTGAATGTTCTCAGCCAAAAGTGGTAAATACTATTAGAAAATCAGCCCCCTCTAAAGACACTTGAAAACTGCATCAACTATAAGCATGACAAGCAACATTCTTGACTGTATGTATGTCCTTCCTCACATTCAAAAGCACAAGGAACATTTCTACTGCATAATGTCAACCCGCAACCGCATGTTACATTATCTGTACTTTATCCTTTTTTTTTCTCTTGCAGGTGGAAGATGATTGGAAATACATAGCGATGGTGATAGACAGAGTATTTCTCTGGGCATTTATAATCCTTTGTGTGTTTGGGACTGCCGGGCTCTTTATCCAGCCGCTAATAGCAGATACATAACTTGATGCACTGCTTTTTATCCAGTTTTGTTCTTGTTTCATTTTCGGTTCAGAACTGTCCCCTATATTCCTCTGCTCTTACATAACGCCTCTGCTCATCGCCTCTTCAGCAACCAGCCACAGAGGAAAGGAGAAAGAGAGGGAAGGGTCCTCTGGAAGAGCAAACAACCCAAAACAGAATGAGAAGGGGACTGAAAATGGGAAATGAGGATGTGGTATTTCTACAATGGAACGCCTGTGATTTTTAGAGTGCTTCTCAGTGACATCAGCAATAACAATCACACTCAGGATCACAGGAGCAGATTGAAGTTATTGAGTTTTTCCCTTGGTTTCAGTACAGGGGGCTATAAGGACAGTTCAGGCACTTCTGAGTGCATTGCCCAAAAAGGACTCTACCTGGCTTCATTTTTCTCTCCTGATCAGAACTCTTCCTCACCTTTGAGTTAATTTACATTTCCTCTCTATTTTTTCTTCTTGTACAACAGCTAGTCTTTGGTATGACACTTAGATGAGGTACCACAGTGCTACTGACTGGACCAATGCTCTTTGTAGTGTTCTTGTGTCAGGGCAGCCAATAATCAAAATAAAAGTACAATCAAACCAATCCCTTGACCCTGTAACATTTTCAGTACAATCTAAAATAAGGGGCCCCCATCTTCTGCAATATATGTACACAAACGAGGGTCCCAGATCAACAAAGCACGTGTTTATGTTTATGTTTGGAGTCAGACAGGTCTTCAGCACTTAATGATAGTTGAAGACAAACCAAAGTAATATTTTGCACTGCATTTAGCCTTGTTGACATAATTTGAAGCATCCTAGAGTCACCAGAAAGGAATAACCTGGATGCACTATGGAAAACCAGAAAAGACCTGGACTATCTCTGATTACCATGTAAGGCATCCACATTTGAAATCTACATGCTTCTAAGACCTTTAAAAACTAGCTCATCTGCCACTTAACTTTGCAGGTGACTAAAGTCTCCTTTACTTCCTGATACTGAATACCAAGACCTTAGTGAGCTCCAGTAGGATTTCCAAGCCATGTGTTTCTTGTCACAGTAATAGTGGTCCCAGTATACAGGTTCTGCTCTGAAAACTGTTGCTCAGGCTCAGACGTAAGCCCAACAGGGAAGAGTCTGTTCATCCCATCACAGACAGAATTGGCTTGACCAGATTGGATTGATCTGAGTTTCCTTGTGTTTTTAAAACCCAAGACCAACTTGGATTACACATATCCCAGCAGGAGAAGGATGGCAATCATGAATCCTATGCAAGGCTGGACACCTTGGTCCAATCAGCTCTGCAGCGATTTTCTGTTTGTTGACTCCTCATGGGTCAGTGCTGTGTGTGCAAACCCGTAACTGTAAAGACACTTCCTTTGGGACTGAGGTTGCTGCTGTGTACCCAGGTTCCCAATGCTCGTGCACTTAATCCTGGAATGTCCACCTGATGTCCACTTGATGTGGTTTCTATACTATGTGGACAGTTTACCCTCAAGTCCCTTGTCTGTTTAGATTCCTGTTGGTTTTGTGCTAAAGGATTCTTCTCTAAAAAGCACCATACCAATTAAAGCCAATGGCTTAAAGGGTAGAAAGCCCTTCTCTCTTACAGGAGGCTCTAAATTTAACTGTACAGTGCCAGTGAAGTGTTTGTAGTGTCTGTCATGTATCAGTCTCTGCTTTGAACATCATCAATCCTTGGAAAGTGTGACTCCCTGTTTCTAAAGTCCCTGACTGGCCTTCTACTCATTTTTGATGCTCCATAATAAAGAGAATAGGACTCAATAAATGTCTATGTTGGAGATAAAGGTGGAATGACAAGAACTGTCTTAATCCAGTAGCTGAAATATGTAAAGTCATGATTTTCTAGAGGAAAACCGTATTTTCTGTAGTTGCCCTGGGTGTTGCATAATCATGTAGTAACTGACAGACAGATGTATGAACAAGCATGGATTGTTTTGTCAGCCTGTCAATTAAATCTTTCCTGAGCTATACTTTCTTGAAGAATTTGTATTTTTTTAAAACAATCCCTGCTGTACAATGTGTTTAGAGATGCTACTAAATGACATTTGCTATGCTGGCTCTTTAATCAGAAAGGAGGGGAGTGGAAAGAAAGCGAATTTGAAGAGGAGAACTGCATTCTGAACCCGAAAGCTTAATTTCTACTGGAAAGACATCCGACTGCCAGCATTCACTGTTGCAGTCTATGACCATACAAACAATGAAAATATTGTGGCTGAAGGTGTATTGCATTGGTATCTTAGACATGACAGCTACTACCCCACAGCAAGTAAGCTAACTTTAGCAAAGTCCCTGGCTTTTTGTCAAAGCATGCACAATTGTACCGCTCCTCATGTCCAGTTAGGAGGCCTCCATGCCCCAGCACCAGCTCCCTGTCTCTGTCACTTACAGTACTATACATCTCTCTGTCTTGCCTCTGGACCTCAAACACAGGGTTTGGACAGTTTAGCTCATCAGCCTGGTATCCTAAGAAAGTAAGATTTACAAAGTCATGTTCTGTCTCTTTCTCAGTGTACTATTTCCCCTTCCTTCCCCCCACCCAGTAACTTTTGGATTCTTCTTTTGCCATTTTCAGCTGAGTTTGGCACATTCAAGACTGGGAGCCTTGCCTACTCCTGTCAGCTTTGTGACAGTAGTTGGCTGATTAGAGAGAGTGGGGGTGGGGGACACGGTAGGCATCTCACCTAAGCAAAAGCTGCAGTAGGGGCCCACCTCTGAGCAGACATGGAAGAACCCGCACAAAAGTGACATTTTTGCTTGCCCCAACTCTTGTTGGGAGACCTTCTAACTGAAATACCAAGAAAAGTTTCAACCAAAGCTGGTGCCATCCCGGACACTGAGTTGGGTCACACACCATGCCCAGCCACAGGAAAAGTACTGATGTTCATTGCAGGGCTCAGAAAGTGGTGTGTCTATTCTCACCCCATCAGCTCCAAAGCCCACATCAACCACAACACCCCTTATTATATGTCCCAGTGATAAGTGTAGCACTAGCAACAAGAAATCTCCTTTCATTGAGAGTGATGGCATCTATGAATTAATTTTAAAAGCGACAGCTCAACCAGCTCATTACATTCTCTTCCCAAGGGAGACCATCTTTCCACTTTCCCCCCCACTAAAAGGTCCAGAGGAGTTTGTCATATTTGTCTCTTGGTGAATGGATAATACACATGGTCCTCCTGCCAAGCAGTGCCGAGGCCCTTGCAAACCAGTGCTCAGAAATCAAGGCAGTGTTGAGGCAGTAGTAAGGCAGACGGTTGCTGAGGTTTTTTTAAATTTGCAATGTTGTCATCCACAGGCAGAGCATGTGGAGCAGAGGGAAGGAGCCCATCAGAGGACTGTCTGCCCAAATGTCCTCCCTACTTGTGTCTTTTAGTGGCAGGCCAGGCTGTGGGATGTGTTGAATGCATTTGTGAGCCAGCAGCAAAAAGATTCAGGGAAGCTCAGAAACAGTCAGCACAAGGAAATAATAAGTAGTGAGTAGCAGTCCCAGATGCAACGCTTGGAAGACCAGAGGCCAAAAGCCGTACTTGTTCATACATCTCCCACTTAAAGGACCTGAGCCCTGCTGACCTTTACCAGCACAAGCCAGAAAAAGCAGCTTGGCATCAGACATAGCCACGTGAGATACAGCCATGTTATCTGCAAGTAGGCAACTGAAATGTTGCAAGGTGAGGACAGGACCATCTGCCAGCTAAACACCTGAAGCACTTGCTCAGGAGAGGATTTTGTCATCTGTCATGGCTAACCGGCAGCCCCCTGGCAGCAGTGCTCAGAGGAAAACCTGTCACTAATTGATTTCAAGAATCTGTAAATACTGTCAAGAAGAGCTTCCTGGCTGTGTTCCTATGGATATTTCACAGTACTGGCCAGGGGAAGAAACTGACTTAAACAATGCAAGAAGAGAGGGGCAGCTGGTAGTGAGGTCAATGTGTAAGAGTTTTATATCAGTGTTTTATGTTAAGACATCTATCTGTATATGCTAAACTAAACAGGTGTGTTCTAGGTTCCTGCAATGTAATAACCAGATCTGAATGCTCACACAGAGAGCTAAAAAGTTATGAGGACTTTCCAAGAAGGTGACAACCCCTCCGTTTGAAAAGGTTTGAGACAAGGCTTTTAAAATGGGCTGCAATTTAGACTTCGTTGACAACAGAACAACAAAGCCCAGCATATGAGCACTCTCTCCTCAGGAATCATTTACTAAATACATCTTTATTAATAATGATTGCACAAGTGAACAGAACTTTCTGCAGTGACACAACAAGATGGAATGATATTAACTTACGGAGGTCTGGTGTGCATGCATAATCCAAGCACAAGAATACCGCCATGTATTTTTGACACCTTCTAACCTCCATTCCTAGGGAGAAAGATTCAAGGCTAGCTAAAGCTCTAACACCAGATTCACATTTATATTGTTGAGAATTGCATCTCCAAATCCCTTGCTAGCCTTGAAAACATCTGCAAATTCTGAATGGGATAGTCTAAAGCACTCCATGTTGGCAAATCACTGCCCCAGCAAAAGTGGTGAGAGCTTCACCTGTACGTTTTCTGTCAGGTCTCATTTACACTTTTAAGAGCTGTTTCTAATCATGCAAAAGGATCCCATTTAAATGAATCAAAGGAATGAAATTCTGAATTCCCTGGGAAACATGAACAAGCCAACACCCAAAGATGCATCTTCCTGGTAGCCAGCCCACCCAACAGCTCTCAGGAGAAACTCCACTTCTGCACCAACCACAAGTTTCATTTTGCCAAACGCGATGTCTGCAGCTTCCAACTGAACTGTTTAGGAATATCACTGTTGCCTTATGGAGTAGCATAGCCACCTTTCTCCATGCAATATCCTTCAGGTGATCTTCCACTTCTACTTGTCTTGTGAACAAGCAGGTGCAGGAATCATAATTTCTAAATGTGGAGCATGGGGAAAATCCTTACTTGTTCAGCCTTTTGGTACATTACAAAGCAGCAGACAAAATTGCAAATAATAATGAAAAGTGGGTAACACCTTGTAGCTTCCTGATGGCCAAGAGGAGAGATGAAGTGTGCATGCCATAAAGGCTGGTAGCAGGTGGGCAGCGGTAAGTTCTTCCACTGTTGAGCTGATCCTGCAGCTAGGTGAGGCCACAGAGTCAAGGTTTCGAACATCCCATCTAAAAGGTATTTGTACTTTTTCTGATGCACATGCGGTGCACATATACAAAGCAATCTGTAGAGCCTTTATGGTTTTTACTTGGAAATGTAGATAAACGCAGTAATGATTTGTGTTCCTACTAGAACTTCTTTCATAAAGTAGCATTTTAACTGACAGATCTGCCTTTTAAGTATAATCATTGTGCCAGAAGTACTATTTCCAATTTTAACTAATAATCTTGGCTTTTATTGTAATATAACAAAGCTACTAGTAAAATACTTATAACCCAGTTGTGCAACCCCAATTCACTTTAGGAATCAGCTGCACACCAAGCCCTTCTCTGATCTCAGCCAAATCTGTAACCAGTAGAATTGTATGAAGATAAAAAGCACTAGTCAATGCCCGCTGTTACCATCACCTTCCCTCGTTCTTGCTGTTGCTTCCCATCCTGTACAACCAAGCTCAAAGGCACCACCTTCCCTTGGCGTTGTACTTGTTATATGCTACTGTGGGAGTGTTTTCTACAAGGTGCTGTTCACCCACATCTGTAATGCAGGGGTGAAGATGAGAACTGAACCCGTCACTGACACCACCAGAAATAACCACAGGAAGATACGATCCAGGACTTGAGCTACAAATTTCCAGTCTTGGACAACCTGGGAAGGAGAGAGGGAGAACAAACAGAAACGGTAATGAGCCCAGTAATTTGTTGATACAGCTATATACATTTCAGCTCCAAAAGTCTGTTTTTAAAAGTAGAAGTTTGTAGTGTGCTGTATCCTAAAACTGACGTGGATCACCTTATCAGTACGCATAGCTGCAAGTCACTCAAAACACAATTCCATAGTTTTATGCACATGGTAATAAAACTTCTTTCAGCCTATGCAAAAGCTTTTAGCTAAGTGCATATGTGAAAGTTTACAGACTCAAGCTTGAAGATGGCTTTATAATGAACTGGGTTTCTTTTCACAGAACTGCATTTCCCTTGAAGGCCAGGACCTGACTCTAACACAGCACTTTGACACAGACATTGCTTCCAGTATAAGTGGTCCCATTGGCTTGTGTTTGCTTAAGTGCTCTGTTGGCTCAGATTGTGTGCATTCAGGAGGGGAATTTTGCATTGTGAGTACTGGCACAACCCTGCACACACAAAAGACCTATTTATAAAAGCAATTCAAGGGACATTTTTTGTTAAAAATAATTTCAGCTTCAAACAGAAGGCTTCAGTCATGGACACTATAGGCTCGCATACTGCATGTTTGATTTACTGGTCATCTTTCTGCTGAAGTCCTCTCAGCACAGTTTGAACAAAGCCCTGGCTTTTGCTAGGAAGGTGCTAACAGAAGTTTTTGTCTTTCCATATGCTGCTAGGTGCATTGATCTGCTGTCCTACCCTCGCATGAGATGCATTGTTTATGCACAAGGTAATTTGCCATTGTAATAGCCAGGTGGACTGTTGGGAGGGGAAAGACAGTAGTTAGGTCTAGTCTGAACAGATGTTAGTGAAAATCTAGAAGACCTCCACTCAAAACAGGGCAGCTACACTGTGTGTAGTCACTGGGAGGCCAGGACTGAGACCTGGCAACTGATGTAGAGCCTGCCTGTAGGTGTTGTGAAAGACAGAGTTTCAGAGCATGTGACAGTTCAGAGGTTTTCCAGATTCATGTCTATCACCAACTTAAGCAAGACAATGTTATTCAAATAATCCCAAAACAGGAGTTCCTCTAGGAGAGGCTGCTGTAGCCTCTTGCATCTGTAAAAAGCAGGGACTCTCACAACACAATACAGTTCTCTTTGAAGCAATGCATTTTCCCAAAAAACATATTATTTATCAAGCAGGAGAAGCTCGCAGGACGTGTCTCAGATGAGAGCAGGAGGAAGACACAAAGGGAAAGGCATACAGAAAAGGTAAGAGCTTGGAAGCCATTGCTGTCAGGGAAACTGTGATCCCTCCTTGTCCTCCCTTCACCTACCTGTCTGATGAAATGCTCCTTTTTAACATGCCTGGAAATGTATCGAATCGAGTCAGCTGCCTTTTCCAGAAAGACAATAACAATTTTTTCTCCATCTTTTGCTTGCTTGTGTTTCTGCTTCCCCGGGAGCTTTGATTTCAAGGTGGTTTCCTTTACTTCAGCCTCTGAGAAGGAGTAACGGTCTACATGGCCCTTCATGCAGAGCAGCCGTGGCAACTTTTGGAGGAAGAGTCTTTTAACCCAGGGAGCCATGGGGTGGTAAGTTGCTGAGGAGCGGTGGTGGACGTTGATAACAAACACAGTCACGATGATAGAGAGGGTCACAAAAATCATAATGAACAGAAGATACTCACCGATTAGAGGGATGACTTTGGAAGAAGAAGGGATTATTTCCTCAATCACTAAAAGGAAAACAGTGAGGGAGACTAGAACTGATGTAGACAATGAAAGCTTTTCTCCTTCATCTGAAGGCAGGTAAAACACCAGGACAGTTAGGAAAGACAATCCCAGGCAAGGGATTATTAAGAAAAGAGTGTAAAACAGCGGAAGGCGTCTCAACACAAAGGAGTAAGTGACAAATGGGTAAGAGTACAGCCCATCCTTCCTGTTGCCTTTCATACCTTTGGCGTTTAAGATCTCCCACTCCCCATTATCAAAGAAGTCTTTCCTGTCTACATTTTCATCCACTAAAATCAAGTCCACCATACTGCCATCATATGTCCATGACCCAAACTTCATGGAACAGTTTTGTCTGTCAAAGGGGAAGAAGGTCACGTCCATCGTGCAGGAGCTCTTATAACTGGCTGGTGGCATCCAGGTCACCACTCCATTGTACTTCACTATAACTTTGGTCATCAGGGATCCTTCGAAACGTCCATCAGCACTGGGAATTGGACAGGAAGAAACAGTACCAAGTTCAGGACTATGTTTACCCCAGTCCTACCCCATCACAGCTCTGCTTTCTACCCGTCAACTGGAGCACAAGGGAAGGCAGCATTCATACTGCATAAAGAAGTGGCTTTCTGACAGCACATGCAGGCTTCATGGTGGCTGATATGCCTTGCCCAAGCTTTGGCCTAAGCCCAGAGCAAGGAGCCGTGCTACTCACTTTTCAAACAAAACAATGTCGGGAAGCCACAGGGACTCAGAGGGGACACGGATGGCGGTGATCCCACCATATTCCTCTGGATTCCAGGAGAGCTTGTGGTCAATCCATTCCTGTAACAAGTCAGCAGAATCCTCTGCCCACTCATACACAACAGCCTCATTCCTCCTCCCACCACCTGCCTCAGAAGGACTGCATTGCACAGCACAATGGGCAGAGCTTGGTGTAGGACTGCTCAGCTGCAGAAAGGATGCCAGGCAGGCATGGCTGGGAGATGTTAATCCCCACAAGCCCTGCCCCTCCAGCCACAGGTGGGCCCCAGCAACCCATCACTTTGCAGGCAACCTCAAGGCAGGCACTCCCGGAGAGCACTTGACTCTCACTTCAGTCACCACCCTGCCCAGCCCACCTGGGGGCAGTCTGGAAGGAAGGAGCCACTTCCCTTGGGTATGGCACCTCTTCTTCCCTCTGAGAACCAGCCCATGGTGGTTTTGGCTGGCACTGACCCCATAGAAGAGCCAGCTGACATGGCTACTCCCACATAAGTGAGAGAGGTGGCATTTAATTACTTTTCAATGGAAATCAGGCTTTTTTCAGTGCAGAGAATACAGTACTTCATATCTGTACACTGTCCTTGCAAGCAAAACATTGTTCTTTCATCAGAAAGACCTGCACACTAATGCAGGAAAAATAATATGATGCTATTGTAAAGCACTTGGTTGCAATTCTGAAGAGATAACACTAAAGCAGAAGCAGGGGGAGTCCTGTCGATTTTCATCATGCTGAACTCCGGAATAGTTTTTCTCTCCTTTTTGTTTTTCAGATGGGAATATCCTAGCAAAGTGGCTCTAGCAACCTGGAGATTTCCACAGATATGCAGTGGAAAAGCATCTTTCTGATCCCCGTTCATTATTGATGGAGGCATTCACTTGCCCACAGGAATAGCAGCGAGAGGAAGCAAGAGTTGTAGACTGTGGTCAATACGAAGAAGCAGAAGATGAACTGCTTTCCATCAAGCTCCAGCACTAAGAGCTCCTCAGGGATGTGGGGGCCTCAGCCTTCTCTGAGCAATTTCCTCCATGATTTATGGACGAACCAAAAAGCGATATTCTTTGCTTCTTCTCCCACCGTGTTGTTCTCCTCTTACTGAGAATCATAGGATCATAGAATTGTTTAGGTTGGAAAAGACCTTTAAGATCACTGAGTCCAACTGTTAACCTAGCACGGCCAAGTCCACCACTAAACTATGTCCCTAAGCGCCACATCTTTTTAATACCTCCAGGGATGGTGACTCAATCACTTCTTTGATTCCACATGCTTTTCACAGCTATATCTACAGACACTTATTACTGCAGTCCTTTACAGTGTGACAGCAACCCAGAGCCTCAGTAGAGACCTAGACACAGACAGTGAGAATAAGTGTCTTCCTCCTCCAGGTGCAAGGAAGGAATGGTGCCCAAGGTCATGGGCAGGTGGCTGGTAGACCCCTCCTAAAATCTGGCCCAAGGCACAGGCAAAGGAGGCAGTTGCCCAGGGTGGTACCATGGCAGGATTAATGGCCCCACTACCTGCACCAGAAGAGATATGGACCCACTCTCTGAACTGCCCAAATGGCTGGCATCAGCTATCAAGCACAGCCCTCCACCCCTGGCTCTTCCTGCTGCTGAAGGAGGGATGGAAGCTGTTCAGATGTGGAAAGAGAAGAGGGACCATTGCTGCTCTTAGCCTCAGCAGCAAGGACAGATCACACCACTTCTAGTGTGACCTTTTCTCTGTGGATGGGTATCTACCAGATGTTTCCAGCAGCCTGGGCTGTTAGGTGGGCACAGACTCACATGCGTCCTGAACACCTCCTGTAATAGGTGCAAGGGGGCTTAGGCTGGAAACATATGTTATACAAGGGGATAGTCAGGGCTGACAATAGCAGCCAACACAGTCAGCTCATAGCCTGCACTAACACAACAGAAACAAATACCCTGTGAGCCACCTGGAGATATAATCATCCCTCTGGAGTTGAATTGGAGCAGCCCCTTGGCCTGGTTTATTTGCTGCATCTGCAATACTCCTCCCTCCCCCCTGCTCTGCATTGATTTCTCTCCCACCTAAAGTGCTCTTTCATGTCTGCAAGGCAAATGGTTGCATGACTTCTTAGTACAGCAGAAAACAGATTGAGTGCAGACTTTGAAGATGAGCAGTTGAAAATGGGAATCTTCTTATGGGCTATGCTGACACGAACTGCAGCAGCAGATGCCAAAGGCCCTTTCCTCTCTTCTCCCTTTCTTCCAAGCTGCTCCAGACCCTCGGTCTCCCCTTCCTCCAGTTCTGCCAAATTCCCATCTCTGAGCTGTCACTCAAGTGCTTAACCCACAGCAAGTGGACCAAGAAACACTGGACCCAGATTCTCAACCCTTGTTGTAGACTCCATAGCTTGCTTGAACCCAGATAGTTTCTCAGCAACCTCTAAAAACTCCTTTGCACCTTGTGTATCTGCCTGCATGCACATCATCAAGTCTGACCATCTTGAGCATCTGGATGTCTGAGGTAAAAAAAAAGAAAACCTTTGGATTTAAACTTTGCTCACCTAAAAAAAGCCAGACTCTTGCAGAAAAATTATGACTGTGATTCCCTCTCAACCTCACACACCCACAGTGAGGACCAGACTTCCCTGACCTCTCCAGCTCCTGCAGAAGGACAGGGTCTATGTCATGAGAGGGTTCTGGTTTGTTTCAGCATTTTTCACTTTTCTCTGCCCAAAAGAAAAAACTGTTTTAATTCTGCTTAGACCTTTTCCTAGCTGTTGTGCTTATGCACTCTAATAATCCCCCAAACACTGGATTGCATGTGGGACCACTTCACACTAAGCCTACAGGAATGCATGACTCCCAAAGCAGGACACTTGGGTCAGGCCACAGGTATTCAGTGCTCAGCCTGACCTCCTGGGGCCATCTGTATGTGTGAAAATCAGAGCCTGTGTCTCAGTTATTATCTGCTCTCTTTGCACTTCATTTGAGCCTTGATGTTCTCAGTGCCTCAGATGGAGAAGGGGTGTAAGAAACAGTAACAACTGGTGAGACCCCAGCTCAGCAGTTCTGAAAAGCACAGTGCTGAGTTACCCTGGGGAGCTGCCTTGGCTAAAATCTGAGCACAGTCTCTAAAGACCTCCAGAGAAATCAGCATGTCTACAGTGCAAATTACTGGGTAGATCCTACTTTAGCCACAGCATGAGGCAGAAGGATCACATAAAGTGGCTTGGTCTTCATCCTCATCCTCCCTCACACCCAAAAGGCAATGAGTGGATGGTGGCATGTCACTACCTCCTGCAGCATGTTTGGAGTAACCTGCAGCAGAACCTGGTTTCCCACAGCAAGAGTGGTGACATAGGCTCCACAAGAAGGATACAGTTAGACTCAGGAATATTCTCTCAAAGGCTGCAAAAGTCTGTAAAATCTTTCTGGGGACACTTGCAGGAACAGAGAGAATGAGGAGGGTGAAGTGGGTTGATGTCATACCTGCAGACTGCAGGGCTTGGACCTGCAGGGAAACATAGATGCTGCAGCCTGCAAGGAGAGAGGATGGGAACGGGGAGAGGACAGACAGGGATGAGGGGTTACCTCTGTAGGAGGGCTCTGCTGTCTGCCCAAGTGGCTACTCAGAGTAAGGAAACCATGGTAGATCTGGCCCTGAGCACATGAGAGGTTCTGCATTTGCAGCTGAAGGTGGGGAAAATGTAACACCACTGCTCTTTCCGGGCAGGCTCTCAGCAGTTGGATTCGGATCAACAGCAAATTTCCCCAGCAAAATGGGAAATTCCTGTCCTCTCTGCAGCAAGCAGAAGCCTGAGCTTCTCCCTCTTCAAGACACAGACCATCTTTGCATATAATGTCTGTACGGCCTGTAGGGGTCCCGCTCCACCTGGAAGCTCACATTCACTGCAGCACTATAGGTACCAGACTAGGAAGAAAAACTGAACCACATTTGTCCTCCACCAGGCCAGCAACCCCTGGTAACCACTTCCCATGGCATCATTTCAAGTAGGGCTTGTGTTTTATATCTTCTGCCTAGGATCAGCTGACATGTTTACAGATACTCACGTGGCTGAGAGACTTAAAATAGTTGTCACAACGTCAATAAACTGGTGCAATGTAATCTAAACCAAATGCCATGTTCTTCAGGAGTGAAGAAGAAAGGAGACCTAGCAGTTCTGCTTGCACCTATCCCCCATTTGTATAAATTATCATCACTTCCAGAAGCAATTACGTTAGAGAGATCTGATTAATTTGCCACAGGTTTTAATTTTAGGGGGAGCAACATGCTGGCCTTTTCTTTCTCTTTACTTATGCTGAAGAATAAATCTATCCAAGGCACCACTCTTAGCTCAGGCAAGAGAAACAGCACTCTAAGACAGCATAGTCCCTCAGGGCACACACAGCATCCCAGGGACAGCCAGTGCAGCATCAGGTAATGTTGCTGCCCTGAAATACAGCTGGCTTGAGTGCTCAGCTGGGGTGCAGACCAGGAGAAAAGGGTACTCTGTTCCCTGTAGGCTCACCTGCCTGCCTTTCTGCCCCTTTATGCATTTGCTGAAGTGAGAGGTGTAAAGGAAAAACTTCAGGCAGAGTAACATGGTGCTGCTTTTGTCTGGCCACTTGGCATCACAAAAGGAGAAGGTTGGTGCAGTGGGCAGCAGGCTGGGATGACCATTCAGCTCAGCAGCACCACACTGAAAGGGGAGGTCTGATTTGGTCTCATTTACCTGCTTCAGCCACACGTTCGTTGTCATCAGCTGATTCTTCTCATCCTAGGGTGACACAAGGTAGAGAGGATTGCAACACCAAAACAGACAGCAGAAACGGACCCTATGCCTGCTGAGTCCCGCCCTGTGCTAAGCAGAGGAGATCCTTATGGTCCTGTTTCCCCAAGAGCCTGGGCTCTTCAGTCACTGTTGGGGGAAGTGAACTGGCTTTCTAGGTGCTGTCCCTGCTCTTGGTGGGAGGTCCTGAGGCTGGAGAACTAAGGTCTGGCATTTCACAGCAGCCTGAAGGAATCAGTGCCAAAAGGCAGGGAGACAGCAGGGCTCAGCCAGGAAGTGGCGTCAGGATACACACGGTTGTGGGCTCACAGGATGGCTCATCTCCACACACTACTCAGCCCGGAGTGAGTTTGGGAAGATATAAGCTGAAACATTGTCCTGAACATGTAAATAGAGCACAAGATTCTGCCTTCCATGGCACAAAGGGACGCTGCCAGGGGCCGGGGGCTGCGAGGAGCACACTGTTATGTGGGTACCTCTGGTCCCTGTGCAAATTCCCCTGTGCATTGCAATGATGGAGGGGAAAGGGAAGGGAAACTTTCCACATGGGCAAAACCATGAGATTGTTTGTTTTGCCTCTAGTGTCTTATCTGAGTGGCCAGCTGAGTCAAGATATGAGCTGCCTTTGGCCTGGGTACAAGCTTGCTTAAAGTGAACAGGGTCCAACCAGCTCTACCCTTCCTCACCTCTGTCCTATATCTGCCTTATCATTAAATTGCAAATGTAGGCACCAATGACTGTCTGGCATGGACTGTTTGTTTAACAGTGAGGCCTTATTCCCTGAGAACAGCAGGGAAAAAAGGACTTTTGGGGTTTCTGCAAAATAAACAAGTGTTATGGCCCATGCTGTGCATGGGGCAGGAGGTCATGTCACCAGCACTACACCATACTCGGGGTTTTGTTGCCCGACCATCACTTTGCATTTCGTGTGTCCGGAGGCAAAAGCCAATGGCATCACCAGCCCTCCCAGGTGGATGCACGACTGTCTATGAAAGAAGCAATGGTTTACCAAGCCCAATACAACACTTACCACATCCACAAGCTGTGATATCTTTAATCCAAAAAGGACTTTGATGGTGTCATTGGAGTTTTCCACGGGGCGGACCCATTTCTGATAGCCTTGAAATAAGTGCTTGAGGAGAACATCCTCATTTTCAGCAACTGAACTGAAGGCAGTGACATCTGGAAGAGAGCAACAGAGAGTGGAGGAGTGCCAGAAAGCAGACATGGAGAATGGCATGACCTGAAGAAATAAGGCAGAGCGATGATGTGAGACAAATTCACCTTTGGGCAGCTCATCAGTAAAATCTGTAAATTCAGATGCACAGACTCTCAGCAGAGCCAGAGTGAAGGGAGAGGAAGGCAAGACAGCCCAAGTCCAACTCACATACAAAAAAATCATCAGACCAGAGCAGTGATGACTTTGTACTAGGTTTCTGTTTTCTGTGGCCTTTTTGTCTCGAGTCAACATAATCGCCCAGTCTTTCTTGTTTATTCTTCTTCACAAGATCTGCAGGCTCAGAGCATCAGTTGTTCCCTTTCACTCTTGAGTAGTAAATATCCAGCCCGATAAATGCCACTCTGAGAAAGAGTTCTGCTTTTTCAGGTACCTGTGGTGGACCACAGAGAGCTGGGGCCACAGGGGAATTCGGTCACTGTGCAGCAATCCCTGGCTGGTTGGCTTGCAGCTAGAAACAGCAAGAATGCACTGTGGGCATTTCAGGGCCCAGAGATTTCACTTGCACTTGGTCAGTTTTTACAGCTCCTCTGCACAAGGTTTGAGGGGCTGGGATTTCCTCTCTGGAAGCTACAGGGCTGGTAAGCCAGATCTGAGGGAGCCTTGTGCAGCACTTGGAAATGAATCCTCCTTCTGGGGTTAACAAGGGGATAGCAGCAAATTGTTGAGAAAGCTGAATTCTCCCAGTTGGAGGGTGGGTTTCGTGGGCAACAGCATCGGTGGAGCAAAACACAAAAGGAGCTCATCTGGCAGCAGGAGGAACTGGATGATGCAGCCAGGGCCAGGTCTGCCCACAACCAAGCACAGAGCCATCATGGTCAGTACCTGCAAGACTTGGGACTCCTCTAGTCCCTGCCACCACACTCCCCCTTCCCCCTGCTACCATGAAAGGGGAAGGGCAGTTTGGACCCTCGATCCTTTCTCAAATGCCAGCCCCATTCTCTGTGATGCTGAGGTCCTGACATGACCTCCAGCTCTTCCCTTGTGCACACACGTAGCACCCAAGTATGAGAAGGATTTCACCTCCCTTCAAAGACACAATGGAGGAAAAAGGAGCTTGTGCTGATCATCCTTGTGCTATGAGGGTCACAGCCAATATTACTGGCCCAGCAGTTGAAGGGGACCTCACAGGACACTGCCCAGGGCCCACCTTGTCCCCTCACCACCTGTGCCCTGCCAGCCCCAGTGTGAGAAGGACACCTGTGTCTGGATTGCCAGCCATTAGGTGCAGGAGGGGTCTGCAGGCAGAGGGTTGCGACCCAGGGATGGTGCAAGGACCGGATGATGGGAGAGCCCTGGCAGTGGGGCTCTGAGCCCTGAGCTGAGGGGCTCACACATGCTATGCAGCAAACATCAGAGGTAAGGCAGCCCTTGGCAGGGTTCCTGTGCCATGGGGAGAGAGGAAAAGACATCCAAGCCCAGCAGCCCCTCCAAAGTGAAAACCAGAGGCAAAAGGTGATGCTCTGTCACGTGCATGCAGGAAAGGGCGTGACCATAGACCACTATCCCTGTCCATGTCCTCTTCCCCAGCAGCTGCTGCTCTCCTGGGTGAGACAGGCTGTGCAGCTTCCTCTCTGTCGGTGGGGTCTATGTGAGGCTGTGGGCAGGGGGAGACCTGGCAGGAAGCAGCACAGCTGAAGGACTGCCTGAAGAAAAAACCTGCTCCCACTCCAGAGATTCCTGTTGGACAAAATCGCACCCTAGTGCAGTCTGGATTCTCTCACAATAGCACAAGGTCCAAGCAGCACTGTCATCCCCCAGTTCCAGCCACAGCAAATGCCCATTCTTCTTTGAGAAGCTGTAAACTCTAAAGTCTAATGATTGCCACTCACAGAGTAACAGTTAATTTACCATCAGATGTTCTAGCACAGGCTGTGTTAGTCCTCTGTTGTTGGATGTGCAGTTGTGGTGGGGTTACCAAACCCTGGGGAGGTAGAGGCCAGCTGGTCAGAGGGAGCTTTCACATTCCTTCCTATCTGCTCTGCAGCATAGCCAGGGATGGGCTCATGCAGTTGTCAATACAGTTTATAGCAGCCTCTGCAGCCACCCTGCCTCTTGCCACTTTGTTACAAGACTTTGAGGTCTGCTGTTACCAACTGGGAAGCCACACATGCCCCGTCTGCTTGCTCCAGGGTTTATTCTCACACCAGGGCTAACCCTAATTCCACCAAAGCAAGTGGGGGACCTAGTCTGGGGTTTGTCTTAGGAAACTAGATTGTCTGCCCAAACATGTCAGAGAGGCATTGCATCCACAACCAAAAGAAGAGAAAGAACATATTTCTTCCCTCTCAGTGGTCCAATCCCCTGACACTTAAGAGTCTCCACAGAGATCCCGGCTCCCAGCCCCTTCACTTTCCCTTTATGATGTTCATATGGGTGCGTGGTTGTTACACACAGGAAATTTAATAGGAAAGCCATTGAATAGAAAAAATCCACAGCCTCAAAACAGGCAGGATCAAAACCAGCTTTGTCTTAATGCTGGAATACATTGCCCTGGGTTTATTTGAGTATAACCCCTGCACACACATATGCAACCACACACCCCACAGGCACAGTGTCCACGGCTGTGTGTGAACTCCCTCATACGAAAACGGTGCTGTTTCACAGCCTGTACCTCACATGAAGTCTGAGGGTCCTAATGCTCCAAGAGTTTACAGCATAGAGGTGGTAAAGCTGGTTTTGGGGCTGGATGTGTTGATTCTCAGCTGCTGAAGAAGCCACAGAAAAGAGTGAAAAAGACTTGAGAAGTCTCAAAAAGAAGAAAGCCAGAAAGAACAAGATTGGTGCCCTTACAAGACAGCATCAGTATTTGCAGGAGGGCAGTTTAAGAGCAGAAATTTTTGATGAGAAGGAAGACAATCAAGTGGAAAATAACAGCTCCCTTGATCATGCCCTGTCTGATGATTAAGTTACATAAAGCCAAGGAGAAAACATGGAACAAAGTAGCACTGCCTTTGAAAAAACAGAGAAGTGACCACAGGATAGATGCATCCCTGAATTTACCATGTGGTGCACAGAGAAGGCAAAAGTTGGGGAGCTCCCTGGCCGGTTACTGCACGTACAAGTAACCAGGCACTCTGCCATCTCCCCTCTCCCTCAGGTTCCTGTTTGTCTCTGTGGTCCATGCCAGGAGTGGTTCCCCACAGGTGCAGGAGCAAGAGTGCTGGGGCAGGGAGTCCACTAAACAAAGGTGCGAAACACCCCAAGAAATACAGACAGGATGCTTAGCCTTTTATCAGCTTGACTAAGGCATTTCAGTTTTTCCCCTGTTGATCAAGATTCCCCTGTAACTCCCTGTAGCACTGACAGCCGAGCTTAGGATTTTTCTGTTATCTTCTAACCAGCGACCATCCCTCCACCCCATTTATTAAAACCTTGTTGCCAAACTGGCTGTGGTTGCAATACAAAGGCAGCAGTTGATACAACCCTCTTTTGCTAGTCAGTGTTAAGAGGAGGACCAAGGGAAGCCCGCATCTACCTTGTCCCAGCCAGCAGCAGCTAACTGGCCAGCAGAAAAAAAAATGTTGAACATCTGCAGCTCAGCTAACAAGAAGAAGAAATCACACTTACCTGAGCGGCTCAGACACAGCGCAAAGAGCACTAGGCAAAGCATGGGCACCACTGTGGCTTTTCCTTTAAATATGATCTTTTGTTTTCATACGCAAATTGGTCTCATCCTAGTAGGGGACTAATACAATCTATTTAAAAATCAAGGCAGACAATTGAGTCTGCAAGGCAAGGCAGCACCTTTTGAGCCTTCTCTTGCCTCATTATGACGCTCAGTAAATCACACTTCATTGATTTTCAGTCAGCTGTCACATCCTGTAAGCCTAAAATAGGGCTCTGGGTCCTAAACTCTGACTGGGGTTTTTTTGTGGCGGTATTTGGGTGGCTATAGCCACTGTGATCTAGGAGTAAAAGTGAGGCAAGGTTTTTATGGAGAAGAAATGCCTTTTATTATGCTGCCAGTTATAGCCGGGGAAAAAAACAGGCTGCAGCTCAGACCCAAAGATAGATCACATGCCTGAAAGATTGTTTGCTCCAGCTGTGTCAGTTGGTCTAATAAAAGAGGCAGCCTCCCTACAGACCTAACTTAGCTTATTCATTTTTCATAGTACATTTGTTGTTTTACAGCTATAAAATGGATTTTGGGAGGAAAAAAACAGTAAGATATAGGTGGGAAAACAGGGCTGATTTCTAAATTATGTCTCATCTTCATACACAAAACATCACAGACAACAGCACAGAAATGCTTGTACAGTACTATCTATTGGCACAGCTTAACAGAGTATGTTGCCCTAGGGCCTTGTGTTTAGCATTGAGAGCGATGGGGCCTTTGATTATTTACCCAGTTCCTCTGTAGGTGTCACTCCTCTCCAGTGACACCTTGGACAGAGCTCCTTTCAGAAGCCACCAGGAATTGCTGATATCAAAAGGGATGCAGATTCCTCTTTTCCTGTGCCCCTGCCACTCCTTTGCCAAGGGATCTCAGGATCTTCTCCATTTTCTTCCCAAATGAAAGTCACTGTGCTATCTCTCTCCAAAGAGAAGCTTTTTGCCTGAACTTTTCAAGTTCAAGCAAGAGTAATCCAAAATTCTTTTAGTTTGCACCCAGACCTGAAACTCTTCCTGCTTTGATTTATTCTTTCTGGCTATTCTTTCTGTCTCTGTGCTGGCAGAGTAATCCCACATATTTGCTGCAAACAAAACCATTCATGGCTATTTGCCTACCCTCAGAGTTTGTCTTCATCCACTGACACACATTCATAACCTAGAGGAATTTAATTGCTTGCTGACTTTTGTATGGGAAGCCTGTTTTTTTCAGCAGCAGTTGAGCACATTTCTTGCAGTGGCCCAGATTTTGGTAGTCATAAGGTATGTGATTCAGATTTGCCTTATCTAAGACGATTGAAAACTGGCAGCTGTACCCTTATCAGATTATTCAGCTTCCTGTAATGAAAAATATGTCATTTCAGTGTGGTTCAAAGTCACGTTGCTGCTATAAGTAACCTCCTTGTAGTGTCCTACCACCTTATTCATGCTGCTGTGAACTTGCAGCTTGCCTCATCCATAGCTCTCAGGCAGGTCACCAGCAGCAGCTCAGTGGGTTTGTCTTTCCCACTACTGTACTGCACACAGGAAATCTGCAAGGGCCCTCATTAGCTCCTTGGCTCAGCCAGTGTTCACCCAGCAGGGCTGGAGAAACAGCTGGTTTCCTCTGCACCTTTCCTCATCCCAGCTGGAGAAAGCAACTCAAAAACAACTGTGTTATCAAGAATGTGTCTTGAATGAAATGTGTCGTTATCACCACCTGTTGTCACTACCAGACGGCTCAGTTTACCCATTAGATCCAGACCTGAGCACACAACTTGTTGAGGTGCACAGTTAGGGTCCTTTTTTTATGCTGGCCTCAAGAGAACAGCAGATGCTTGGCTGGAGTGATGCTGACAGACAGTGCCACAACCTGCCATAAAGTTGAGCCTGGATTAAACACAATTATCCTGCCTGATGCAACTTTTTCTGCAACAAAGCTACCCCTTAAAAATGTTCTGTGCAGACTACTCCATGCTTTCCAGCATGTTTCTGGTCCTGTACAGGGCTCAGCACCCTCAGGCATCATCCGTCATCTTTGTGGAACCACAGCTTCATGACTGAAAGCCCCAGCCTTTGGCCATTGACACCTCTGATCGTAATTACTGCCTTAAATCATGTCCAGGCACTGCTCTGTTAGACAACAGACTGGAGAGAAATTTGTTTTCATAAGGCTTTGGCCTGCTGCCTTGAGGTAATGAAGTTAATCTATTAGCTGGCTATAGGGGTAAGTGTTTTGCTACTACATGATAGCTGCTTGGAGGAAAATATGATGTATGCTTGCTTTACCCACCCACTGCCTAGATCATGACAAGAGGTAAGAACCTAGCTTGACTGGTCTTTGGCTTCCAGACTTATCTGGCAACCACAGGAGAGTATTGGAGAAATAATTCTGTTTGCTTGCTGTTGATGGTTTTGGTTTACCGGTCTTTATTCAGCCATACTCTCCAACATTTTGTGAAGGGTGTACACATAAGTACTCCAGCTAGGCCATGAAGCATGGGGAGCATCCACGCCGACATAGCAAATGAGTTCCTGGGTAAAAGTTGAATCTTCTCTGTTGAGAACCTGCCTTTTCTTTCACACAGGTTTCATGGGATTTGTAACTGACGTGAAACTGCAATTCCAGGTTGCAAGGAGCCAAGAGCTGCCTGAGCACAAACGACACTGGAACTGGGCCTCACTCTCTGGGCAGCTCAAACTCCTGGGGGGGGGGGAAAAAAAAAAGAGACTTCCACTTAGAGGCACAAATCCATCAGTTTGAGCCCATATGATTAATATTAGGAGCAACTGAAAACTTGAGGGTATGATGGAAAGTGCCAGGCCATGTTACCTGAAGACATCACACAGCTGATGGTGGAAAATGCATTTTGCAGGGAGAGGTGGCAGTGCTGGCTGGCAACCAGAGGGTGAGGAACCTGGACTGAGGGGAGAAGAATGGTAGGGAGGAAGGACATGGATGGGAGATGTTGTGAACCAGAATTAAGAGGTCCCATTTCCAGCACGAGAGCCGGAGAGGGATTTGCAGCACAGCCAGGGCTGTTAGCTTCAGGAAGGAGGAAAGAGAGGCTGCAGAGGAGAGGCTCTTGGAGCAGCTATGGGGCAGGAGGCTCCTTCCAGGTGAATGTGCCTTCTCCCTCCCCAACACGCCTCAGGCTCCCTGCTCTCTGGGGCTGGTATGCCAGGAGCCAAGGGACGCATGCCTGGGTGCCAGTATTTGGGATGGAGCCAAGCTCCCCAGAGCTCCCAAGGGAGGACTGAGTCACCTTTGTGCCATCTTGCACCACACAGGAAGCCAGCAGGTGAACACCAGCCCCAAAGGGGTGAGGGACAGTTTCTGGAGCAAAAATGGGGTGGGATAGAGCAGCACTCCTGGAGCCTCATCTTTGCCCTGGCACTTCCCTTCCAATCCTCTCTGCTCCCAGTCGTCACCATCAGCAGACACCTGTCCCCATCAGCAACTTCCTAAACCATGCATCATCTATGGGCAATGGATGTTTTGAGCCCAGCTCACCAGCAACTTTTGCAGCACCAGGCACTTCCATGTGCCAGAGAGCACAGTCTGCAGCCAGCCATCCACCTGCCTGTACACCCTGATGGCTTCCCGCTCTCCTCCACCTCCCTGTCTGCCCCAGGCACCTTCCTGCTGTCACTCTTCTTGTCTTGCTAACAGTCCCCACCAAACACATCCCCGTTCAGTCTTTCCCTACTTGCTGTTTGCCCTCCATCCCTTCCTCCTCCTCCATGCACCCTTTCCCCACGGGGAGCTGCACCTCATCCCACTGTCCTTCATCCCTCCCGCCGTGCCCCAGCACAGCTGCCGCTTTCCTCCGCTTCCTTTTTTTCCTTCTCTCACGCCGAGGGAAGGTCCTTTCACCTTCTGTCTGCCTTTTTTCTTTTCATTCTCAGCAGTGTACGTTTGCCTCCCTCTTCTCCCGTGCTGTTTCAGCACCCCTCCCTGGCAGGACCCGAGCAGTGCAGGCAGCACCGCCTTGAGGTGCAGGCAGCACTTTCGCTGGAGTGCCCAGGGCCCTGCTATGTTAAGGTCTGTGGATATAATTGGTCCGTCGGACTTGTTTGGGCTACAATGCGGATTACATGCTGTGTGAAAAGTAATGCTTTGAATGATGCTGGACCTCTGCATAATGTTAATTGGGGCTAGATAATGAGCTCTAAAAATATGTAAGATCTTTGCACTTGTGCAGGGACCTGTTTGTGGCAGCAATTACAGCTTGCCTGAAGAGATTTAACCTCTTTCACATAGTGGGCAAGGGAAAAAAGTCTTTGTGTCAGCTAGGGAACAAGCAGCCACTTAGCATAGCAAGCTCTGAAAGGGCTGACAGGAACACTTGACGGAGCCTGCTAGAACTGAACTCACTTTCAAGCTGTGCTTAGACAGTTGTTTCAACAGTGGCCAGGCTCTGCAAGTACAGGGACAAGATTTTGCAGAACAAGACCCATTCCAGGCCTGTATTTCCTTTGTGCCTTCCTACTATGATGAACTCCTGCCTGCCCTTCTTCCCATTTCCACCAAAGTTACGTGAATGCAGACTTGAGACAGCTTTCAGTTCCTGTGCCTTCTGACAGTGTACAATCCATGCAACTTCCCTCTGCCTGTTTCCCTGTAAAAACCTTCTACTACTCCATTGGGACTGGAGACACATCAGGAGATGGACTTTTTGGAGTTGCACAAGCTCTTCACCATTGTATGAATATGAGTATTTCTAATAAATAGTGCATTGCCCTCTGCTTTAGACTCTGTTTTCCTTTTTCAGTTCTAACTTTACAGTGAGGTCTCGTTCAGGATGTGGCACTGTGTCTTGGGGCTTTGTGGTCAGTTCCTGCATTTTGGTGACACTAACTAGTTCTGAAATGGGGTAATTTTCACAACTCTCTGGTCTGAGATGATAACTGTAAACGAAGATCTGTCTGGGCTCTGCTATTTTCTCAGCTTGTCTTTCCATTTTATCAAGCTCATCTCTGCTTTGGTAAATGCACCTCACAGCTCAAATTTTATCTGCAGCATCATGGACTTGCTGTTCAGATGTCAAGGCTTGGAAGACTTCAAGGGTAAGCAAACTATTAGCAAGGGTCAAGACTTTGCAGTGTGTGAGAGAAAACTCTGTTTTGAAGACAACTGCTCCAAGAATGACAGAAGCGCCTGGTTATGTCTATCTCTGCACCTACCTCTCGGCCTCTCATTTTCAGTGCTAACACCTGGTGCCTGGGAGCCCTTATCTCAACAGACCCAGTGCTCCATGGCAAGAGGGTGCACCATTGTCCTCTTTTCTGCTTTCTCCTTCCAATTTAATACAGGCTTTTTATCCCCAAGGCAATTGTAAAATCCAAAGGGCAACTCCTGCCTCATTCTATGGCCTCGATAAGCTGTCTGAATCGTGGTGGCAGCTTTGTTCATTTCATCCACTTTTCTTCAGATGCAATAGTCCTGCCACACAGCCTGAATGG
>VFFE01009228.1:4095578-4112467 GCA_008921705.1 Burhinus oedicnemus
GCGCAGGGAGGGAGGGGCAGGACACTGCCTTGGACATACCATAGCAAAATCAAATGCGTTGTTAGAAACTGGATGAGGTCTACAAGCTCTGATCCTGCCTGCATTTGAGGGCATTTGCGCTTCATAATCTTTTTCTGAGTTAGCAGAAGTGGTTGCTTTGTGAGTCCACATCATCCACACATGATTCACAAGGAGGTTTCTTTTTAGCTTCATAAATATATCTTGACATAGATAATAATTCTCTGTTGTCCAAAGGATTAAAACGTAACATACTTTCTCAGATTGCTTGGAGGCCCATATTCTTTTGGCGCTTTCTTCATTACATTACTGGATGTTGTTCCAGTGCTTGTGGCTTTTTTCATGATGTTTCAATTAAAAGAAATGCAATTGCTGTTGAGCATTTTCTTCTGCTGCTCTATGCCTCTTGCTACCTGCTTGGATTACAGGAAGACAGTTCTCCATCATGTGCATTTTCAGTATGTGTATTAGGAATTGCGTTTCTGTGGAAAAATGTTATATATTATATACTCAAATCTGCAAGTACACAATAGCTTTATCAGGTTGTGCTTCATGAACACAACCTTCATACTTGAATTTTTGTATATTGTGAGTTGTTCTACCTTTTTTTTTTTGAAAGCTACTATTTTTAAAGAAAATGCAGCAGCACCAATTTTCTCAGTCACATTCAGCCTCACAAAACTCAGGGGCTGAGAAACATATCTTCTCACATGGGCTGCTGAGCTGCAAGGCAGGTGCCTGTGCCTTCATATTTAGCTTTCAGAAATAAATTGGAAGAGGACAGGAGAAAAAGAAAAAAAAAAACCCAAACCCCACAACTGTTAAAACCTTGCTTGGGTGCTAAGGTGGCCGCTCTCTGGTTCATTCAGACTTGTTCTGAGCATTTTCCTTCAGCTTGAGGACTCTTCAGAAACTTTCACCTGCCAACTGTTCATCAGCAGCATGCCTCATTGCCCCTTACATGCCCTCCCTCTCAAAACTAGAGCCAAAAATGTTAGAACGCTCTCTGGCTGACAGACCATGTGAGTGCAGTATGGCCGCCTCATTCAGGCATTGCTTTGCTGAGATTTTACATGCCTGACTTTCTAGGTGCCCACCAAATGAGAGATGCTGAAGTCCTGCAAAGCGAAACTGAGCCTACTCTGCTTAGAAATACTCCATCTTGAAATGGTGGCTGGATTTGCTTAAGTTAGGAACCACTGGCAATGCCAAGCACCTTCAGCCACCCAAGATCCAGGCTGGTTAGCCCTCCCGTGAGCAAGACTTCTGATGTTTGAGATGCATCCATCTTTTGCCTGATATCAAATGGTTGCAACTCCTGCTCAGAAAAAAGGATGTCTGGGCCCTGGGCTGGACCCAGCCTGGACTCATATTTTGGAGGCTGTGGCACACCAAAAGCAAAGTCCCCCCACTCAGCTACATTACAGCTAAGAATTTTATAAAGTGGGAATTTTAACATTACAGTCAGGACACAGTTGAACAGGACAGCTACTATGAAGTGCATGCATTTTACTTCGGATCGTTCCTGGTTAAAAAGCAAAATGCAGCAGCCAGTCAGCAGACAGGATGTCACCTCTTTCACAGTGGTTGCCCTAACCAGCATTGTAAAGCCGACTTCTCCATGGGAAAACAGTGGTGGGTGAGTTTGCAAGAGGTTCTTCATTTAATACCTCCCACTAACTCACTTCTGTCTTTCTCTAATCATGTCCTAGCAGGGCTCAAGTCAGCCCACTTGCTGTTTTGAAAACTACACCCTGATGGTTTGAGCTGGGAAGTGAGCCTTTGAGCCAGAGATGCCTGCTTGCCATGCTGAGTCTCTATTGCTTGGGTAATAATAATTTATGAATAATAATATTTATTCCTTCTAGAGGTTTTTTAAGATTAGATACAAATGTTCACCTGTAGGAACCGAAAAGACAGAATATGTAGGACCATCATTTGAATACTTATGGCATATTTTGGGCTTCCATTTTCACTGGCAGTACACTTAAAAGTAGACCCAGAAACCAGTTTTCACATACGATAACTTCTGGAATTTCCTAGCCATAAAAACTCACCCTGTGAAGCCATTATTTCCAGTTCAAAAGCACATATAGTCCCCTTGAATATCTACCTATGTGCTTAATATTCAGTGTCGTGTACCTCCACGTATTTGCTTGTTACATTAAAGTTTTCACAGTTGTGCTCATGAATATGTACAAACAAAACCCAGTTAGACTTCTGAGTGGCACAAATGAAATGATGGATATTAGGTGATTTTTGGGTGGTTTTTCAGTTTTTATACCAGATGTTAAACAGTACAGAAGAAATAAAGGCCTTGGACCTGTTGCAAGAGCAGAAGGGATAATGGTTTAAACTAAAACAGGGAAGATTCAGATTAGATATAAGGAAGAAATTCTTTACAATAAGTGTGGTGAAACACTGGAACAGGTTGCCCAGAGAGTTGGTAGATGCCCCATCCCTGGAAACATTCAAGGTCAGATTGGACGAAGCTCTGAGCAACCTGATCTGGTTGATCTGCTTGTTGAAGGCAGAGTTTGGATTGTTGAATCTTATGACATGCGTGCATAATGGCCTATATCTACAACAGAGCCGTTCTGAATATTACCAATTAGCCTGGGACTATGGAAACACCTGATGTTAAACACGAGTGTAAACAAAGCACTGTGTATCAGATGCCTTCACAGTTTCCGAGTGAAGTCAGAGTATGTTTTTGATGTAATTTGAAAAAAATTAACTTTTAGGCAACATATAATCATAACAGAAGGGATGTGAAGGTAATGTTAGCTAGCAGAATGTCCTGTAATTATTTGGTGACATATGTAATCAATGGATATATCTTAAAACTACATAAATTCATTGAATAGTTTAAAGTTTTTAAACAGAAAACTGAGAGGTTTTCAGACACAAAAAGCTATCTCTGCTGGATGACATCTTTGATATCTGTCATATATCTTGCTTCTGGCAAGCCAGAGAAGTTGAATACAAAACCCAAATGTTTACAGCTTCACCTCACTAGAAGGTATAATTGTTGTTACTTATGAAAAGATGTAAAAATTACACTTGCCTTTCCTACCGTGCCAGAATGTCCTATTTCCTATAACTGTTTTAATGGTCTGTCTGTGCCTAGTCAGAAGAACTAACCTAATTAAAGGTATTTAGGTAACTTCATCTAATAGCAAACAAAGGCTGGGTTGGAATAACTTCCTGAACTAGGAACACAGTCTAACCATTTGTATTAGTAGGAGGAGGCACCTATGGGACCACAGCCAAAATACCCTGCAGACTGCTCCTGTGGTACACGGGGACTGAGGCTGGGAAGAGGTCCAGCTCTTCGAAGGAAGGCTGATAAGCACAGGGCAAGATCCTGGCAGGTCAATGAATGATGGAGAAAAGTGCCAGGAGACAACTTGCCATGACTTTTGTAGAGCCTGCAGAAAAAATGCCACCCCCACTAAACTCCACAAAGGCCCAAAAAGGCCTTTTAACTGCCTCAGGCCCTAGCAAAACAAACTGGGCTGCTGTTATCCACCACATTGTCACCTTTATTTGCCCTCACTGGAGCAACTCCTCACATTCACTTGCAATGCAATGTGTCTGCCTGAAATGGCGTTTCAGTCAGCCAACAGACTGGTTTCATAAGGTCTGCAATGTTTTGAGGCTCTCAGCAAGCCCAGAGAGCGTGATGCATTAACTCCAGGTGCATCACATAATCAGCAAAATCAATAGGAGCAAAAAAAAAAAGTCTGCAGGAACACTTCAGAGTTTAATTCCTCTATGGGTAAATGGGGATGACTGTTTGGCTAGGAATGCTGTCAGACACCTATTCACTTAGGTAAATAACCATTTACCACTGCAGCTGGATTGTACCTTACTGTGACCTCACAGCAGCACAGTAGACTGTCACACTGCTGCAGAGCCCATCTCCCATTGTGACGTCATGAGCAAACAGCAGCTGAAGCCATATGACCTTCATGACCATGTTCCCAAAGAACCATGCTGCTTAGCCTTATCTGAGACAATGATGCTGCCCCAGTGCCCCCTTCTCTGCACAAGGCTGATGAGGAAAACCCATGGTGGACTTTCCAACGATACAACAGTACCATTTTCAGCAATACAAAGAAGAAATCCCAGCCCCATGGGACTCAGCAAGGCTTTCCCCAGAATGTTCAGAGTCGGGTTTTCAGCATTTCAGCAGAGGCAGGAATTTTACTGTTGGTTTGTGTGGAAGGAAAGTTACATCAGTGGTGAAGACATCGCTCAGAAAGCTCTCAGCTCCCCTGAGAATTGCTGAGCTCACTTTTATACCTCTTATATATGTTGTCTTATATATAGGAATCAAGAGACAAGTAGAATAAAAGTAAACTCAGCTTGAAAGCACAGAGAGTAAAACCCATTGAAATAATAAGCAAGCCTCCTATTTCCTCAGGCCAAACTCATCCATTAACCTGAAGCGGTCTTCAGCTAAGACATGCTTTTCATTCCAATGCTGTTTCCAACAGTGTTTTTGCATTTTCATCTCTGTGGCACATTTTATAGTATGAAACAGTAAAAAGTGACCAGTCCATAACAAAAGGTTACTGCTGCACATTCCAGGTACCCCAATGGTCAATTGCTGACCCCTGTAACTGAGCAAGTCAGTGCCTCATTACAATGTATAAAATATCAGAAAAGGCAAGTGTGGTAAGAAACACAGATGTTTAAATTCTGAAAGTATTAATAGAAAAGATCAATCAAATCTTTGGTAAGAGAGAAGAGTGATGCTGTAGATGAGCAAGGCAAGGCACACAAGAAAAACTCAGAGAAAATGAGATAACGTTCAAGATTAGAAAAGATTTCTAGTGGGGAGAAAAGAAAGTCTTACTTCTACAGTGATTATGGATTCAGTAGACAGCATGCTCACAAGACTTTGTGGTGATCATACTGTGAAAAACAAGCAAAGACAATGTCATCTACTGCATGTGTAAGCTTATACTTTCTTCTGTGACTGAAGGAGTAAAAGGTGTTGAAGGAGGCTGTTTTTTGATTTGGTGTAGGAATCCAACCTATCATCAGGCAGGCAGCATTGGGAACAACACAAGAAAGCATCATTTGCAGATACTAGTTTCATTTAATTACATCATATCACTGAAGTTTTTTACATGTCAATTACCTGGCAGCTATTAAGCTGGCATATCATGAAGCAAAAAATGTAAGTCATAACAACTTTAATAGACAGGCCAAGAGAAAAATGTCAATATTGATGGAAGAATGGTTATCAACAGAGTGATACTGTTAAATTCATTATAATGTCATCATAAGCTTGCTTGAAAGTCGGAGTGTAAAAGATATTACATATATACATACATATATATATATATATATGTTTTTATTTATATGAAAAGTTACCACCAGGAAATCTGATTTTGTCAACTGAATGCAGTATCAAAGAAGGATAACTCCACTGAAACTGTGGTTCGTGTGCGTGTATATTTTAAATAGATTACTTCCAAATTAAATAGATTACTTCCAAATAGCTAGAGTTCCTCAAGCTGAAATAGCCACACGCGCATTCATCTGGGGGGATAGACATGTTTCCTGTTATCCACGACCAGATTTCCATGCTGTAGTACCTGTAGTGCAGAACCTGCCCAGTTCCTCACCATGCTGAACACATAAATAAAGTCTGAGCAATTTTCATCCCTTGACAGTCAAAGAAAAGAAAACTAATAAAAAGATTTTCCTGTCTGGACTCAGAAAGAGAGAAATGAAGATAAGAACTGAATGTACATACCGACTATGGAATTTGAGGTTATTGATAAATAAATTCTTTTTCAATCCTTGGACACAACACCACAAATATGCATTCATCTGGTAGTGACCCCTGGAGTTTCTCAGATAAACTGCCACCACAAAATCCCTTCATAAAACACCATATCAGCTCAGGATACCTATAAGACAAGCCCACAAGTATAAATCAAGCTTAAAATACTAGAAATGTAAACGGTTATCAGTAAGGCCAGCCTCTGTGGCCTGAGCTCACGTGGCGTGTTCTCTAGTGAGACCAGAAGACTCCACCTCGGTGAATCACAGCCAGCTTGGGAACAACTCTCTCTCTCCATTTAGATTTTCTTTATGTGCAGATGCCGTTTCTCTGGACTCAACAGCATCAACATCAGTGAACTGATGAATGGTCTAACCCTATCAATACAAGAAAAAAAGAAGAAAAAGAAAAAAAAAAAAACCACAACAAAAAAAAACAAACACAAGAGTGAAAACTCTGGACTGCACTGTGAAAGTGGAGATCCTGAAGCTTCCTCCTCTGCAGATACAGCTGCTGTGGTTATTATCTTAAACCTGAAAGTCAAGTGGAAGTCTTGGGATTTCTTAAGCACAGAATAAGATCCCTTCCTCTCAACGTAAAAAGAGTACCACTCCTGAAAATTCTTTCGTTTCTGAGCCATGTGTCCAGACTGTAAAGCACCTGAAGCCAAAAAAGTTCACTTCTTCCTGCAAAAGACATGTGTGAGGACACTCCTGAAAGGAGACGGTGTCAGGATATGTGACTGACCCCTACAATGGAAGAAGGCCTGGAGGAGATGGGCAAGAATGATGAGCTCAGGGAAGAATGTAAGGAATAACGATAAATTGTCATAAAGAAAGCTGAAATTACCTCAACACAAGGGGGACTGGATGGTAACCTTTGTTTTAGGTATACAGCAGTATCACTCAGTCATCAGACTGCATAAACAGCCTTCCCTGAAATAATTAGTCAAGAGTAACGTCTTCCTGAGCTAGCCAGACCAGTGTGGGAGGGAAGTCTGTACGCGACTCAGCCCAACATAAAGTATAAAAACTGAACCACTCACAAAATCAGCTTGGAAGAGAGAAACTGGCTTGAGCTGGCTTTAACCCACATATTCCTGGCAGCAACTGGGAACACACAGTGTCATGATGGCGAGCATTTAGAGACCAGTAATGGGAATTTGTACAGTACGTTTGTATTGTGATTCTGCTACATATTGCAATTGCTATATTGTGCTTGTGCTGCGATTTCAGTATATTGCTCTATCACTCTGCTAAATTAGTCCTGGGTACATCTATGAGAACCTGGTTAGAGAGTAGCGGACTCAGCTGGTAAATGAGCCGAAGACAAAAGAAGAAACCGTTACTGCAGGCAATACCTCCTCTTCTTTTCTGGATTACCTGTCCCAGGTCACTGTATTGAAGATCTCCCAATAGGAAATCACATGTCTTTCACAGGCTCAAATACTGAATAGTTGGTTCATCTATAGATGACTAGTATAGCCACAGACCCTGAAGCTTAAATACTCACATTCACTGAAACCTGAAAGAAAATGAGAAGCCTGCCTAATTTGCTCAAGTCCTCCCTGAGTTTAAAAAAAACAACAACAACAAAACCCCAAACGACTAGCCTCATGGGATTCTCCATGCTTCTCCTTAACTAAAAGACCTTTTAATAGACCACTAGAACCAATCAAAATGCAGAGGACAATCACTTTTCCAGAGGTCCCACAACTGTGTGAGCCCAGGTTTTAAAATCTATTTTCCCTGTACAATGGGAGGAGGCAGCTACAGGAGGATCACTAGACCATTTTGCGCGACAGGCAATAAAAGGCTTAATACTCAATGCTAAATGAACTAATAGTGCCAGGACTGTGGAGACATTTAGTTATTCCAATGATTTAATTATGACAATGTAATGTATCTACTCTCAAGAGAGGTTCTTGATAATTTCTTTCCAACTCATTTAAATGTTTTCTTTGACTTAAGAATATTTAAGATGACTTTCCTTTGGGAACTGTTTCCAGTTATTCTTTGTGGATTAAACAACAACTTTGCCACACATGTTTTCTGCACACTTTTAAACTCCTTCAGTCTGTATAACACTGTAAGGCCTTCTGCCCAATTTGCGCAATAAAATGCTGCAATTCCATCAAAAGATCTAAGAAGATAAAATTTCCATTTAAAGCATTGAACAGGCACAAAGAGAAATCTGTAATAGCAATTACTGTCATCATCGTATTTTTGGATCATGTACCCTGTTTTGTTCTTTTTCATTTATTAATAAATCATCATTGTGGCTGAAGTACAGCAAATAACCTGCTATGCTTAAAACAGCAAGAGTTACAGACCTGAACTTGCAGTCATGACAAGCTGTAGGCATCAATGTGCTTTGGCAGATTGTGTTTCAGTTGTTAAAATTAGACAATAACTCAAAACACTCCCTTCCACCCCGCCAAAGCCACCTGATGAAGGTGTAAGCTGACAGGAAACAGATAAGCCTATAGACTAAAAGCTAAAACAAATCTCAGGAAAGAAAGAAAGCAAAAGGGCAACTAGGAATAACCAGAGAAGAATTGCACTTTCTTCAGCTGCAAGAGACACAGGGCACCTGTACCCTAACCATATATAGAGCTGAAGGAAAATGAAATCTCAGCAAGACAGAAGATTTCTTGGAAATCTCTGTTTCATTAATTTGCTGCCACAGTTGTTAAGACATGCTAGCAAGAACATAGACAAGATGACAACTAGAAGCAGAGGAGAAAAAAGGGCAGTGACGAAGGACTCCCTCAGTGTGACAAGCAGTAATCCAAGTATTTAGCTATTCATTTTTTTTCCACATAAAGCATACCTCTGGGTTTGAACTGCCCTAGTTAGACAGGGAAATCTAATACTTTGCAGAGATGTAAGGAGGAAAAAAGTAAACACCACACATAGGGTCAGATCAGCAAAAGGGAAAGTGGGGCAACAGGGGGAAGTAAGTCAATGCTTCTCTTTTTAGAAGCGGCTCCAATTTCTGCCTGTTGAAGCATCAGCCCTTTTCAAAACAAATCTCTCTGTCCAGATTTTAAGGATGGAGCATTTTTGCCAGTTCTGCTACTTTCTAACTTCCTTGAATTGTTTGCTTTATAAAAGAGGCTTCAGTGAAGTGCAGTTACAACCATTTAAACAAATGTCAGTTAATTCATGCGCAATTGGACAAGTACATGCCATTCTGCATTTCCACGTCAGCTTTTTAACTCCCAATCACTTTTTTTCAGAGATATTTATGAATTTGCTGCTATGTGCAGGTACCAGTTGTGGCCAATACAAACAGTAAGTGATGCAGCCTTTTCTTACAGCTAATTGTAAGAATGTAACAGATGCCACTTTAAAAAAAGAAAAAAAGGAAATTTTAACAAATGCTTGGGGGAATAAACTGGGCTTATTAATTTTGTATGAAAAGTTAAAATTCCTTTCCTCCCCTGGCCAGTAGCAGATGGCCTTCATCTTCTATATCGCTATCAGTCAGAGAGATTGCAGTATAGTGCAGGGTAGCGCACAGTGACGGAGAAGTCAACTGCTGAAAGACAGTTTTTTCTGTGCCAGCCTTTTTTCCCCACTTCAGAGTTCTGTGATATTGATAGCCCTCATGGGCCTAGCAGAGGCCACACCTAGCCCTAACATTGCTGCATCAGGAGTTAGCAACAGGTTTTTTTAAAGAAACAAACAAACAAAAAAACCAAACAAACAAAAAAGGGTATGCTGCAGGAGAAATTCAAGCCCGTTGTCAGAATGGACTCCATCTCTTCTTAAAAAAATCCTTTGATAATAGGAAAGGAAGCGTCTGCAATTGGGCAGCAGTCCCCTCTTCAACCTAGTACTATTGAAACCCTCAAAACAAGCAATAACCACCCCTCTCAACGGAAGGGACATTTACTTGAGTCAGCCATTAAAGCAACTGCACCAACATAAACAGCTTAAACACACACAAAAACTCTATATGCCAGCCATCGATCCGTATGTCTTAAATTTACCTTGTTGGCTTACTTTTGTTGGGCTGCTTTTCTGGAGGCTTATGAAGCTAAAATACCTGAACGACTGGTCCAATAATCACAGCAGCCAGAGCATAAGGTGGGGGGAGACATGGATCTTTGGCCAGAGTGGAAGGAAACAGTGCTGAACATTAAAGAGTACAAAGTTACCTTTATATTTTCAGAAGCAGCTGATGTAATGGAACAGTTCATTGCAGATGGAGGAGAGGACTTACTTCTCTCCATCCCCAGCTCCTGGCCCTGGCTTTTCTCGTATCAGATCTCATACTGTTGGTCTTCCTCTGCCTCTCCACTACAAGCCAAACCTGCTGCTTTAGTAAGCTGAATTGCCCCACAGAAGGGCTTAACCGGCACCAGAAATGGTGCCGGTGAGAAGGGTGGTAATGGGAGTACACAGCCAAATAGCAAGGGGAAGAGGGGGATGGCAGGAGCACCCTAGCCACAGGGGGGGTGGGACTGCAGCAACCCACCATGCCTCAGGAAGTCATACTTTAAACTCCTAAAGAGTAAGAAGAGATGGCATTTTGCAGAGAAAACAGAAACAATCTGCTATCTGGCCACACACGCCGATAGCACAGCAACAGTTGTTTAAATGTCTCTTCCTTGTCACTTTTTGAATTTGAGCATTTTCAAGTTTATTTTAAGTATAAAGTGTAACAGCAACAAGATGAGAACACTGTGAGAAAAACCCAGCATCTAAACCAGGAAATAGTTTAGAAAAAAGATACAGAATGTCAAGCTAGTTCTAGCAAAGTCCTGGGAAAAGAGGAGAGAGATTAGTTAAAAATCTAACACACCATTTGCTTTTTATTTTTAATCAGGTATAATAAATGTACACAAAAGGATGCATCAGAATTCTTGTTCATCTTAAGTATATGAAATGGTAGGGAAAGTAGATACATGGCATGAGTGAGGTCAGAAGTATCAAGACTGGTTCAAAACATTTCAAAATGTCATGCTAACAGGATATTAAGGGAAGCTTTTAAAGCCATCATGAACAGGGCTTGATTAATGTCAGAGCTAGAATCCACGCAACACACAAGTTTGACATGGACTGAGAGAAGTAATTTTCCTGATGTCTAATATATCCAAGAATTTCAGCTGCGAAGACTACAAGAGGGTTAGCATGATACCATTTTTTCTCCAATTTTGAATGAGTTCATTGACTAGACAAATTATTAGACAGTAAGTACAAACTGCTGCACTACTTTGTCATGCTAAATTCATTTTTAGAAAGTCTTAATAAGGCTGAAGGAGAGGCAGCAGCACTTGAGATACTAAAAACCAGTCTAGCACCAAGCAACTCCCGAAGTCTAATTCTGTAACTGCCCTTTGGTAGATGCCTTTTGGGGAGCGGAAAAAAAAAAAAAAAGAAAGAAAATCACAGTATACTGCAATGAAAGTCACAAATGCCTGACACTCTGGATAAGTAAAAAACCTTCTTCATTTCCTGAAGCTACATATAGTTGAGATGTGAGTTAAGGTCAACAGTTTCAAAGAAGAGAACAACATTCTATCTGTTACAGCGTTTATGGGAACATCACACTCCAACATGCTGGGGACTGTATCAAGGTGCCTGTGAAAGGCAGTCACCCTAAACAGCACACTGCCTTCCTGATCCTGCCAACAGTCCAATAACATATATGTTCAGTGCAGCACTGCACTTCAGGAGTATTTTTAAGTGCCCTCAAAACAAAAGCCTCTTCTAAAGCTTTCGTCAGCTATGCTAACCAATTCTCCTCAATTCCCTCACAAGATACACGTGGTGAAAGGTTACTTCAAAAGAAGAGGTTCACTTACATACCTCACCAAAGGGATCCAGGAATTAGACTTTTTGCACATGCTTTGAAGGCATAGCAAACTGAGGTTGGAAGTTTTCCCAAGCTGAAATGTGTATCTTATCTTTCTCTATCTTTCTGCAGAACTTGCAGGTGTTCTTAGCTGGCCTAATTCTGCTCCTTCTGAAATCAGTGAAAACTACTTTCTGGGGATCACCAAAGCCAACATTAAATGCCTTGACAAAGCTTTGCACTAAGTGTACAACAACCTCAACTTCACTGTCTGCCAGATTCAGTTCCCCATGCCCTGTAAGCATAAGACAGATGGGGGGGGCGGTGGAAATTAACAGATTTTAAATGTATTCAACCTTGCATCATTTCCTTCTGTAAAGCAATTCAGATTTTGTAAGCTAAATGCATATTCTAATTCTGAGATGCTTGCATTTTCAATATATTGAAAGTGTATCAAACTGACATGACAATGAAGAAAAAATGTGATCTCATTTGTATGACTGCTTATTTATTGTATTAGAATTCTGGAGAGTCCTACACACAGAATTAGAGAGCATTTAGTTTTTAAACTAAATTTCTTGGCCTAGCAAAGTGAAAACTGATGTTCATGACTTCTAAGCAGGTACTTCTACAACTTCAAAATAGTCATTCGGCAGAATCACATAGCCTTTTCCTGCCAGTATGTCTTTTTCTTTCTGAAACTGAACGATCTCTCTCAGTTTTTCAATTTGTCTTTCCTGACGTCGGCATCGCTGTTGCGCTGTCTTGAGCTTCTTCCGCAGTTTTTCAACTTGTTCTTCCAGCTGCTGAATTCTTTTCCGCTGATGAACTGTATCCTCTACAGTATAGTTGTGATCACAAAAAACAGCAAGATTGCTAGGGGTCTGGAGAGGAGGCATCAATAATCCAATACTTGGATCTACAAATCTGGCATCTATTTGAGGCAAATGAAAAGAAGGAGTTGATGGAGATGGTGGTAGTATCGGAGCTGCTGGTGGTGGTGGTGGTGGTGGTGGTGGTGGTGGCGGCGGCGGCGGAGGCGGTAGTGGGTCTTCTGGCTGTTCTGCAAATTCTTCAGACTAGAAATGACAAGGAAAAAAAGGTACATTTTTATGCTTAACATTGTTTTCAACACAACTCCCCTACTACAGCCCCAGAGTAACATGAATAACCAGGATTGAAATTAATAAAATAAATTTCAAAGCCTACATTTTCAAAATTGACAAACAGTTCTGGACCTGTTTTGTCTGGCTTCTCAACTGAAGATATTTTTAAGCAGCTTCATTTTCAGGGCTCTTTGAAACTGAAGTCCTTGATGTCTCAAATACATCAAAAACTGAGGAATGTAGCAACTGCTCTCACATGAAAGCTTAGGTCAAATACATATCTACAATTAGCTAAGGCACAAGAATGCAGTCACAGTTCCATAAATGAAGTTCAGCTGACCTAATAACTCATCATTGCTGTCCCACTCCCCTTTGCGCCTCCTTCTTTATGGTGCATCTTACCATTATATACTTTGAACCTATCAGCTAACAATCAAAAACACAGAAGAAGCAGATAATCTTCTGCTGAGGTAGAATAAGGGTCACCAACTGAGGGGGCTGATAAGCTGGCAGAGCAGAGAGGTAGACACAGTAAGGCCTGCTTCTCAACAACCAGAAGCGACTGTGTCACTGGTTCCAGGCTACAGCGTAAGGGTTTGGTTCAAGAGATATGATGAGCCAAAATAAACAGCTCTTCAACAGCAAAGCAGCCCTCCCAGCCCTGGTATTTACTCTTTGCTCAAACATACTAAGTTGCTAAGATGACAAAAAGCTATTTGTTCTCTCACCATCGCTGCAGAAATCCTGTGTCCTTTATTAAAAGTCAAAGCAATGCAATACAAGGTATGACCTACACCTGCACTGGTGTGTGGAAGGAGTGAGAAACAGGACTATGCAGCCGGCAGATGGAACAGAGGAAGGAGAAGCATGATTCTGCCTTTTGGTAGCAGCAGAATATTGATTGCCTCAACCCCACACGAAACTGCAGGCTTTATCATACTGCTCTCGACAGGTTCTCTTGTAAGGTTCAGGACAACACGGATCCCTCACCACTTGAGTATAGGCCAGAGCAGAGAATCAGATTCTTTCTCCCCCAAACGAATGCAGTATAAATCAGAAATGCTTCCGTACACATGATGGTTAAAAAAAAAAACCTGTTTAAACAAAAGAGCTTGCATATCGCTTGTCAAAAAGAAAGCCTAAGACATTCTCTGTGAAAGAGGCATGGAACCAATTTTCTAACTACCCACCTGTTGCCAATATTATTACTACACATAAAAGCATAAGGAGAGGGACATTGTTGACTGTAAGAGCAGCTGACAATCCTCATCATCTAAATATCAAGCTCATCAGATCTGAAGGTCATGTCATTAACCTCCCTTACTTAACATGCAAATAGGTTAATACTTGATATTGGGAGGGGTCTAGATACCCCTCTTCTACGAACTACAACAGTTGCCAGGCAGTATCTAAGAATGCAGTTTTGTGACTGGTGTTGAAGGGAAATTTCATATGCACTCAAATATTACTGCTCACTTTAAAGTACAAAACTAGCCAATGACCATTCTTATATATCAATTATGAGAAATTGCTGTTAACAGTGTGCCTAATTCACACATGAATATTCTAAAGAGTTTGACCCTATCACCTATCACTTTCAAACTGTTCTACTAAAAAAACTACAAGGCAAAGATGTAATTGGCAGAGAAGCTTACTCTTGTTGGAAGCACAAGGAAAAAGTCAGATCATTGCTGGACAGCTGAATTCACAGACTTCTATTTGCAGCTTATGCAGCATATGCTACCTCTATAAATACATTACTATTGTCACAATGTATCATGGAGAACAGATCATTGGTATCATGGACATATCATAAGTGAATTCAAATTTCTTCTTACAGCCAATAAATGGTTCTCCCAAGACATACGTAAAGAAAAAGAAAGTATTTCAAATTACCTAATGCAAAAGATAAAAAACTGTATTTCAAAATCTGTGGATTCAATCACTACTATTCTTTGTTACTACATTATTTCTTGAAGATATGTGGTAGTTCATTTAAAAGTGCCACAAGACAAATAAGAATAACGCTAAATCCTTCTCCATAATTAAAAGGCACTCTTCTGTGTTCTTGTAGATCCAGGTATGATAATGAAATGGGGAATGTGACCCACCACTAATCCTGCTGCAGCAATCGCACTGTTGCAGATTATCCTCTACACCCATTCAGCTTTCAGATTGTTAAAAAATTTTGCAACTATTTTACAAGTGACAAAGAAAATGTGTGTCATACAGATAGCAGGGAAGCGTAATCAAACAAAAAACTTCACACAGCCATATTTACCTGGAAATTGTCTGTCTTTCCTTATATACCTTCTGCTTATATCCTCTTCTCTGTTATTAGTCACTTTTCATTTTTCAGATACATTCCCTTTTTATTTCTGCATCAAACCCAATATTGTATTTAAAGAGAAAAATCAAACAAGCAGAAGTCCCAGTTTTCCTCCATTCCATTACAGTCTTTCACACCCTAGACCTATCATACCCATTCTCTCGGTCGCCACTTCCTCTATGGGAAAGTGGCAAGAGAACTAATATTTTATCCTTTATAGGAGTTAAGAATCAATGTTTTCCATTCTTGTCTTGCAGTTATTACATTAAGGAGGAAGAACTCATAACTGCCTTGCATGTCACAGTAAGCTGCTCTAGCAGCACAGTGAAAGGAACAGTACATCTCACAGGAGGCTACCATCAGAAGTTAGGGACAAGTCTGGCTTATGAACACAAGCTAACCGTTAAGGCAAGACAGACGTGGCTTCAGCACAGATAACAGGTGCAGGTACTGTTCTGCCCCTCTGTTTGCATTTCACTTTAACTCTGCAAGCCAGAGGACAGAGCCCTTTAGAGAGGACAGTTAAGTTTCAGAACTAAGGTCCGTCATCTCTTAAACATTAACAGTAGCCACCAGTCAGTGTGGGAGAGTACAGTGCAATTTGCAAGTATTATTGAAGGCCAAATATGCCACAAATACTGTTACAAAAACTTAAGTACAAGGCAATACTTTCTTACTTTGCTGCCATTCCATTTAATTCAGCACAAGGGTTTCACCGAAGTTACGCTGCTCAGGCTTCTGTTTATGCACACAAGAGCAGATCAGAGCTACCGCACAGCTGTACAACACTATGTGCTCCAGAGCCTCAGACAGCCTATGTCTCTGCTCTTGTCAAAGCAAATGAGAAGAGCTGTTGGATGTGTTTCAGCCACGACAGCCCTCCAAGTGCCTCCAGGTGCACATGCTCTGCCGGTATCCTTCACAATCTGCATCCTCTCCCTGCTGCTCTGCTACATCAAGCCCTGCTAGGCTAATACGAGCAACATATGTGCATTCCAGTATCTTAAACTACAAGTGCTTTGGGTTTACCTTTTCACTGGGTTCAGTATAACAAAATATTGTGGGCACAGCATTTTCTTTCAGAAGCTTGTTGTTGCATTCCCTTTTAAAGCAATCGGGAGTAAAGTGTTCTGAACAAATACTGCTATACTTGGTTGGCTTGAAGTTTTTCCTTTTAACAGCAGCTTCCCATTTCTTGCAAAGATCAGGTCTTGTAAGAGGAAACCTGTAAATAAGAAGTACTTTCAGCTTTTCTGGAAAGCTTTTTAACGCGGGGTCGGATTACAGCTAAGCACTGCTGTCACTGCATGATCGCTTGTTTTTTCCTCTGATGGGCACATCTTCGGAGCCAAACCCCTCCTACCAACCCAGAGCTCGCACACGGACCGGACCGGGGGTCTCAGCCCTCTGAAAACCCGAGGCAGGGCCGGACGCGGGGGGACTCCCCCTCTCCCTGAAAAAGGCGGCAAATGGCATACCGTCCCTCGGCTTTCCTCAGCGAGGCCCCAGGACGGCAAAGGCGAGGCGCTGCGGGCCCGGCAGGTTCCGCTCTCAGCTGCCGCGGGCACCGCCGCCCCGCCCCTCACTGACACGCCGCGCGCCCGCCCCCCGCACACCCCGCGCGCGCCGCGGCCCCGGGCCCGGCCCCGCCCCGCCGCTCGCGCTCACTTGTGGAAGGAGATGGGCTTCTCTTTGTCGTATCGGTTCCGGCAGCGGTAGGCGGAACAGGACTGCACCATCCTTCCTCCCCCGCACCTGCCGCGGCCCAACGTCAGGGAGACGAGCTCACGGGCGCCGTTAATTCACCGCCGAACGCCCATCCCCCCCC
>VFFE01009228.1:4112487-4174589 GCA_008921705.1 Burhinus oedicnemus
CGGGGCCGTTTCTCTACAGGCAGCCGGTGACGCAGGAGCAGGAGGGTTTCGCCGACGGTTTCGTTAAGGCCCTGGCCGACCTGCACAAGCAAAACCAGCTCCTGGCGGCGCCGCCGCCGCTCTCCACGCCGGGACCCTGCTGCACCGCCCGCCCGGGGCCGCCGGGAGCCGCTGCCGCCGACCCGCCGGCCGTCTACACCAACTTGAGCGGCTTCAACCCCGCGGGGCCGCTGAGCCCGTCGGGCAGCGCCTACCCCGCCGCCTCCGCCCCGCCGCCGCCGCCGCCGCCGGGCCTGGCTTTTGGGGCGGCGGGTCTGGGGAGCGGTCGGCTGCCGCCGGCCCGGTCCCTGGAGGAGCCGCAGACGGTGCCCGAGGTGCCGCCGGCGGCGGGCGGGGAGGGCGGTAGCAGCGCGCCGACGCCGCCGTCGCTGTCGCCGCTGGACGCGGAGAGCCAGGAGCGGCTGAAGGCGGAGCGCAAGCGGCTGCGGAACCGCATCGCCGCCTCCAAGTGCCGCCGGCGGAAGCTGGAGCGCATCGCCCGGCTGGAGGAGAAGGTGAAGGCGCTCAAGGGGCAGAACGCCGAGCTGGCCGCCACCGCCAACCTCCTCCGCGCCCAGGTCACCCAGCTGCAGGGCCGCGTCCGCAGCCACCTCTCCTCTGGCTGCCACATCAACGCCGCCGGGCATCCTCCCCCCGCTGCCGCCACTGCCCAGCCCCGGGAGGCGCCCACCGAGGCGGCCGCCGCGCCGGAGACCAGCGCCTGCTGAGAAGGGACGGCCCGCCGGCCCCGTCCCCGAGGCACCGCGGGGCCGAGGTGGTCGCCCGCCGCCGCTCTTCTGTTATTATTATTATTAATTATTATTATTTATTTGCGCCCGAAGAAGGCGGTTGCGGGAGCCGGGTGTTGCTAAGCGTTTCCCGAGGTCTGTCGATGTTGCACTTCAGCGTGGGTGGTTTTGGGGCAGGTGGTTGGGTTTTTTTCAGTGAAGTACTTGAGGTCTATGGAGATTTCGGAAACTAAGGAAATTCCTGTTTACAGAAAGATTCAACTTTATTTTCATGGGGGATATAAAAAGTGTGTTTCCTAATACACCTTACTGAACTGTATAGCAATGGATAAGCTTTTCAAACTTAAAAAAAAAAAAAGCCAGAATCGTACCCTTTTGAAAAGATGTGTGTGTATATATATATTTAAAACATAATATGGCTATGTATATTTTCTTGGTATTGATAAAGAAATTTTTTTAAAATACTGTCTTTCTCTAGAGCTTTAATTTGCCATTGAGAGTTAAGACAACTATGCGGGTGCTCTTGCACTTAACATGGCTTCGGTTTTAAAATCGGACCCTGGAGGGAAATGATTTTTGTTGTAAATCTTAAGCAGGATGAAATGCATTGCTGACTCAGTCATGTGAAAATAATTTTCTAAACTCTACGCTCCATATTTCTTGTGCCAGTGCAAACTTGGGGCATTGATAGTTATTTATTGAAACTTGAACACTTTTGGACGTTCCCTAGACCTTATTTTTCTAGCCAACATGTTAGTAGTGAAAATGGTTGCTTTGGCAAGAGCTTTACTTTTTTTGTCTTTCACTGTGTACATTCCAGTAGTGTTTGCTCTTTACATAGTATAGTAACAATTCAGTGCTATACAGAAAAGGGCTCAGATCTGGGGTGGGTTAACTATAAAGGTGGTAATTCCATTGTACTCTGTTTGAATAAATCGCAGAAATATTGTGGAGAAGTAGATTTATGGTTCAGTAGAAATCTATATCTTGCTTCTTGGTCTACTTTGTTCTAAAGAAATTTTCTGCAATACTCTAGAGACAGAGTCAGCGCTAGAACATCAAATGTTTTTCTGGTTGGGAAGAATTGGTGTGATTTATTTCTTTGTCAAGATTTTACTGGTAGAAGAGAATCACAAAGGAACTATTTCCTCTGATTAGACATAATCCTCAATAAGTTTTTGAAAGCTTTAGATCCGTTGCTCGGTACTACTGCCTACCTTGCTTCTGCTGCATCTGTGTATTTTGAGCATAGCCGCTAATGCAGCGCTGTCAAGCCCTGTGGCGTGGTGCAGTGGGAAGGGTCTGTCGGAGTGTGATGGTCACCCCACCAAAAGCCCCTCTGTGCAGGGGGCACGGGCTGGGCCTGCCACTGGGGGAGGACAGAGCTTCTCCTGAGCAGATCCAGCTGCAGAGCGGGGCCTGCTCCCCTCTTTGAAACTGTGCTAAAAACTCTGCTTGAACTCAGAGGCAAAACTTACATGGGGATATGTGTCTGTGCCAGCTGGTGAAAATGGGGGATTGTATGAGGAACCACGGGGGCATAGACATCTTTATGTGTACAAGCCATTGCTCAGATCTGTTAAACCAACTCAGGAGCTGTTAAACATCTTTTACTGCTTCTGAAGGCTACACTTGATGCTTTGAAATTCAAGAAGGGGATAGACTCACAATTTTTCTTGCTTTTATTGGGGATACGTGAGTGCTATCTGTTCAGAAAGTTGAGCGGCAGCAGTCAAGTGTGTGAGCTTTTTCTTTTAGTGCATAGTCATTCCTGGAACATGTGTGAAATGACATGACAATGCGTAGTAATTGTGTTATTGTAGCTGAGATGCTCTGAGGATATTTCTTTTCTTAATGCATATGCAAATTAGGTAGAAGCCATATTAATCATTGTGTAACTGTTTAATCATGTCACCAGAGCCTTTTTAGGTGGTTGAAATAATTGCCTGCAGCAGTACCTTCTGCTGTTAGAAATACTAATGAACAGATAAAAAATTATTTTGATCTTAAGACAGGTTTAAAAACTTCTTAAAGGCATTGTGAACCAGACAGCATATAATCTGTAGCACTGCCTGTTATGTAATAACTGGGTGAAAAAGAACTGTTTTTTACTATGTGGCAGGTATCATCTATCTGCAAAGATGCTGCAAGATTGGAGCAACTGATAATGACTTTCCACACACACACACTTAACAGGATTTCCCTCTTGAGAGAGGTAATGCTGCCTCGTAGATACACTGATGTGACATACTTAGCTTTACTGTATATGTAGGGAGGGTGGGGTTTTTTAAGGAATCCTGGAAAAATTCGTAAAAATTACATGGGTGGACACTGCTGTTTCAGTTCTTGTATTTGCAAATGAGTGTAGGGCTCGATAAAGATCTTGTGGTAGGAAACAGGACAGTGATAAATGCAGCTGTGCAGTACTTGTTCTTTGCTTATTTTACCATTTCTAGTCAGAATAAACTGATGTCCAAGGAGAAGTGGGTGATCCTAAGACACAGGAAATCACTGCAATTCCCCTTCCCAGCCAAGGGCAGGGCTATAATGGGTTATAATGTGGCAGGGTTATAATGAGCTCACCCCTTTCAGCATGGTAGTGTTAAAGCTGTAAACCACCACACATTACCTCTCTCTCATTTGAACTTTCTGCAAGAGCAGTCCTGTGTCTGGTCTCTTGAAGATCTCATGTGGTAACTTGGATAGCCTGTTCTAGCTGACATCTGTTAGGTGGTAGAAGTGCTGACAGGCCAGCTCTGTTACCCTGATGACTGACAAGAGGTTACTAGTGAGGCGGGTGGCTCCAGCTCTCTGCCAGAGGCTACTATTCTGGTAGTAGAACTGTCCAAAAGAAATGTGTTTTCTGTAGAGTGACAGGTTACCTTCATAAATGCCTTCTTTTATCTGGTATTTAGGCTAAGACTAACACTAACATGTTAAGATCTAATGTGCTAAGATCTAACACTGACGTGACCAAAATCTGAGAATAGTGTGGGGTGGTTGTTTTGGTTTTTTTTTTCTCTATTGATTCTGCTAGAGCTTGCTGCATCTGTAGCAGAGACATGAGTGGATAGCCTAAGCACCTAACAGTTTAAACCAATATAACAAGACTCAGGAGTGCTTGCCTGCTGCAGCTGTCAGGCATGATTGTTACTGTCTTCTAAAATGTATCAATACTCTGACTTTTACCCCCACAGTGTTCCTAAGTCTTTAAATGTGGCTTCTTTATTTTGTCCTGCCTTTTTTCTTCAGTTCATTGCCACATTTTTCACGTTTATTTCTTTTAGGTTTTGATTTTCTGCCTAAAACTTTGGTCACTGTGAGATCCTAAAAGATAGATACTGGGTAAAAATTTTCCACACTGTTTATATGATTTGCATCAATGTAGCTCCTTTTCAGTAACTGCAGGCAAGTTGGCTGTATAAGTGTCACTGTTAAAAACCAAACCAAACCAAACCAAACAAAAAAACACAAACAAACAAGCAAAAAAACCCCCCAAACCCACCAGTTTATTTTCAGTGGAACCTCAGCACTTTTTAGCATTTTTCTTCATCCTTCAAAACTGTACCATGTTTTTTTATACTTTTGGATGCTTTTCGCTAGTCCTTACAAAGATTCTCAATGCATGACAACCCTCCTGCCCTTCTGATCTGGTTTTGCATTCCAGGTGCGAACCTATGACAAATAAACATCCTTCTTTGTTTCTTTGCCCTGCATCTAATGCCTGCTCTGGAGATGATGCAGTCCCCTCCTATGTCTGTTTTGGTTGGTGGATGCTTGCTCCTGTGCAAATCTTGCCTACTGCTCATCAGCAGATTTAGAATGTGCTTGAACTGATGTCTTTATCTAGATGTGAAGTGCCTTCCTATTTAGGTGCTACAGCAAAATAGTTTGATTCATAAATGACTTTCATTTCTTTGAATTGTTGTCAGATGTTTTCTGTCTTGGGGAGTCGTAGGAGGAGTGTTTGTGGGGAGGGAAGTCTTGTTCACTCCTTCCTTGGGCAGAGGGAGGAGCTCCCGTCAGATCTGCCCCTGCTTGCTGTGAGTGCAGGGAAAGTACTCTGCTACGACTGATTCAAATGATGCCATTACTAGAAAAGTTGATTGGTTTGCTCCCCAGCATAGAACGGGTAGTGAAATCTGTCAGCATCAGGAGGTGTCCAGACAGGTCTGGGGGGTTTGTGAGAGGTTCTTACAACTTTCACTGTGACTCCAGGTCAAGCCCATTTGGCAGACAGAGAGAGCAATTCCCAAAACACAAGTACTTTGCATATTTCGAGAAGTGTAGGTGTTTGGGGGTGGTAAGTCCTGATTACCGAGAAGGGTGATTCTGGTGGTGGTGAGGACATTTTTGTCATGAGTCTTTGATGGTCTTGCAAGAGGGAAATACCTCAAAGGATTTGGACATTTCACTGCATGTCATGATATCATGAGTTACTATTGACTATCATGCACTGTTTGAGATCAAAAAGTGGCCCTGCTACAATTCTCCTTTATCTTGGTTCATGTTTATGTCATTACTGAAGGAAGAATCATGAGACATCCTTTGTTTTTCATTTAAATATCTGATTGACGGCATCCATCTCACCTTTGACAAAGGAGTCATCTCCCAAAGTTAAGCCCTGAGGCATTCTGCAGTTTGCAGCTGTTCAAGTGGAAATTTTATTTGGCAACTAATTTCTAATCAGTTACATAGCTTGATAATACTTTCAAATTATTTTATAGTGTTGTTTGGTGGTGTCTGAAGTACAGATGCATGCTATGTCTGAATTACTAGTTGTGCTGAAAATAGTGACTTGGCTGCCATAACCTGAGTCTTGGCTATTTGAATCCAATAGCTTCTTAGAGAAAATTTCTCTGTGTCTGAAATTAATATGCAAGAAAAAAAACCCCATCTACTGGTAATGTGAGTAATTCTTTAATGCATCTTATGTGTCCTTGTGCTTCTGGAGTGCAAGTTAAATACGAAAAAGGGATGACTTACATTTTTGTTTATTCTTATGTGCAGCTGTACTTGCTGCTGGATAATTTTGCTCTTTCCTTACTTCATTCTCTTAGTTTCTATGTTTAGCAAGTAGACAAATTGGAGTATGACATATCTGTGTACATATTTGATTTGTACAAAGCCGCTTCCATTTTCCAAGTATTTTGTTTGCAGTTTTACTGTAACTGAGAATGAGTGTTGAAGAGTTCCAAGGCTGTTTTGACACTCTTCAGTCACTTCATCTGATCAGTATTGTGTGCAGTGACTGTGCATCTTACATCAGCGGTGGACAGTAAAATCTGTCAGGCATTCACCTTTTTTAACATTTGGCAAGACCTGTATCAGCAGAAAAAGCCTTGAACAGAATGCTTTCACAGTGCCCAATCATGCTGCAAATGTTGACTGATCTTTCTAATACCACAGTCACTTGCTGTGGGGGTGCCTCAGGGTTTACTGTACCTGATGCAGTATGATAAATGTTCCTATGTCAAACAGCAGAATCTGAAGTTTCTTGTTATGTTGTTAATCTTACTGCACATGGTGAAACTTTACTGTGGAAGTGTTGATGAATTAAATCTGAATTTATGGAGACTTAGGCTGTTACAGTACATTATGGGAGACAAGAGGTCTTATTAATTCCCAGTTACTTCTGTCCTGGTTTGCAAAGATCTCTCTCTTTTTATCCTGCCTATGAAGTGGCTTGCAGCTGTTTGTGCTGTGAAATCTCTCTCGTCGGAATGGGTGGTAGTAACTCAGAGGTGGGACAGAAGCAACTTCTGCGCAAAGTGGTCATGTGTGACAAACTAAATGTAGGTTTCTGAAAAACACTGCAACAGTGAGTGCACAGTGGAGAACCTGCTGTTGTCTGTGTGTTGCTAAGAGAGTCTACAAATATATAGACCTAATTCATAATGAGGACGGCTTTCCAAGACACCATCCTGTTGACTTGCTACAGGCATTGATCCTTGCTCCTTGCTTTAGTTTGGAAGCAGTTTTCCTAAGCTATTACATACCAGAAGGTTTACTTTCTGCATCAACATAGTCACAAGCTGGATCTCTGCTTGGATGTTGAAACAGTCCACTGCATGTGAGTCAACCAGAATGCCATGCTCTAGCTGTCTTCGCAGGGTCCTGCTGAGGAAACAGGGGAGAGGAAGGAAAGCAGTCTAGGATCTGTATCTTCATGCCAATGCTGTGTTTTGAAATGCAGCTTTCTGTTAAGTAGTCTTGGCAAAAGTGTGTCACTGATGCAAAAGCACTGAATCTTGGTCTTGTGCCTGCTGGGGACATGAGTTCTTGTGCTGGAGTTCTGCTTTGGGTGGTATCCTCTCAACTCAGCGACAATGACTGGTATGGGAAAAGCCAGCAAATCTAAACTTTATGAACAAATTCTTCTGAAGCACACAGAGACCCTCAACCACATGTCAAGATGTTGTGCACAGACACTAGCATGCATAGAGAAGGGCATGGTCAAATGGAGGAACTGTGATTTTCTTAGTTGCAGCAGTACATGATGGGTCATTTTCATATTCTTTGTTGTGGTTGAGTTCTCCCAGAAGAAAACTAAGCTGCAATTCTGTGTGCGATTGCAAGGTGATTTTTCAGACTTCCAGTCAAATTGGAGGACTGTCAAATCCTGCAATGCTAAATTAACACAAAAAGATCATTAATTTTGAAGTCACATTTAGCCTTAATGTAATCTGAAGTGCTGCAATTCATATGTAGTAATTTGCTGCAAAGTGAAGGGAAGGTTATTGCAAATAATGTTTGCAAGGGAGTCACCCCAAATAATTACTTACCTGCTGTTTGCTTTTTTGTCTGTTATCAAAAAGTCTGTATCCATAGCGTGGATAGTTGTAAATTGAGCTTTGCTCTGAATTTCTAGTACTAGTAGCAAACATGGTCTGCAATAGTTTAAGGAGTATATGTGCTGGCTAAATGGCTTTTCTGGAGAAATTATGATTTCTGTAGGAATGGTTTGGAGTGATGGTTGACAATGAAGCCTTGCTAACACATGGAGATAATAGATATGACCAGTTCACTGTGCACTAATACACTGCTAGATTCTGATATTTAGCACACTGCTGATAAGATTTAGTTCTACTGTTACTTATTCCTTAAGAACTAGTTCAGGGTGGAATTTTAAGCCACCTAAATAAGGTCCACACAGTCTGGAGAGCTGTGTCACTGGAGATCAGTAACAGACCCTCCATCCCATCCCAGAAAAAAATCTTTCGTTGCAGTCACGTTTGTTTTGGTTTTGGTTTTGCAAGTTTGGTTACTTTTCTAGGTTAAGGCCTATTTCACTCTTTCCTTGAAATTTATTTAACTAAATTTGAAAACCTTTCTGCTAAGTACCTTGAAGCATCTCTTGCAACTGTTCAGTTACAATCAGCAAGATTGTGGTATTATTTCTGTCATAGATGGAGAAAGCTGAAGCTGTTAAAAGTAGGGCTTCTCACTGCAACTCTGTTCTCAGACCATGGAATGAACATTTGAAAAATCATAACCAGCAGCTTGAACTCTGTAGAACTGTTTGATACCATCTTCTTGTCCTTTCCAGAAAGCTTCCAACTACCCCAAGGGATGTGTGGCTCTCCTGCCCGACATGGAAAATTGACCTTTAAGAATGAACAGTCTTAAAAAAAAAAGGCTTATAAAGATAGTCTTGTGGTTCACACTGAGCCTTTTGAAGAATAACATGTTGAGCTTGAGAACCTTTCCCACACCTGTTTCATAAATCTCCAGATTTTCTTGTAATGCAGGACACAAGCAACATGGTGGCATAGAATAAAGTTAATGGACTGTTTGAGAGAGCGTATTTAGGATACACTTCTCCTTTTTCCCTGGTAACTGCTAGGGAAAGATACCAGTAGAAGATACCGTTATAAAACTTGCCCTTCTTAATGAACAGAGCCAGAGGTTGAACTCCTGTTTTTTCCAACTTTTACCATGCTATCTTTTAATATCCTTCATGCAAGAGTGACAGAAAGAGTGGGAACATACTGACTACTGGGGAGTTAAATAATCTTATTATATATATTATGTCACACAAGCTGTGGCTGTAAGTAGCTAGTACACCTATTCTATTTACAGTCTGCAAGATGACACCTTCAGAACAGGGATTCCTAAATGCTGCCTAAGCATCATTACCAGTCCAAACCATTTTGTGCCAGTTACTAAAATGGTATTGTAAATCCTTCCCATGTTTGAAAGTCTTTCTGGGCACACTGTAACTGAAATCACAGCACAAGCTGGTATGTCTGCAGTATCTTTGTGGTATAATACCACTTTTCCAGCAGGCTAAAAGCTTGTAATGAAGTCTACCTTTTTTATTCTTTTCCCTAGTTAGAGATGATAGTTAGAGGAATCAGCAACAGTAAGAAAAAACAAAGAATCCAAGGAAGAAATAAAATTTATCTCTGATACAGTATTTAATGGTAATATTTATTGTATGTTTAAGTGGCAGAGAATTAAGATTGCTCTTCAGAATGCTTTTTAGCTTATTTTGTTTTGTTATTAGTGCTTAAGTGTCTTCTAAACTTCTGTTCTTTGGAAACTGTGCCCCTCCCTGTTTGGCCTGATGACTGGTAATTTCACACTTACCCTTATTTATTTAAAGTCCTGGCAACCACCATACTGAAATGTCATGAAGTAAAGTCCAGGTCTGAATGCTGACTGATGATGCAAAGGTCTGCTTTCTAATAAAATGTGGCTCATGAAGGATGAGCTCCAAAAGACAGCTACGCCCTGTCTTCAAGCATTTGCTCTAATTTCAAGGCTTTCCCATATGGTGTTGCTCAACATGTAGCAAAACAAGTTTGTGTGAGTCCCTTGAGCATTCCTCTGTATGTAACAGATTAGATATTCAGGCTTCGTTAATTTTTTCCTCCTTCCTGCCCCCACCCCCCACCCCCCAACCAACAAAACCCCAAAAAAACCCAGACCAAAAACCCCAAACCCAGAACAGAAGATGCAACCCAAGCAAATCTTGGAGAATTGTTTGGCTTTGCTGCCAAGCGCTATTTGTTAATTACAGAGACAGTACAGTTCTGACATGTGAGCAGTCAATGTAAACACTTACTTGCACCAGTGATTTTACTTTGGTTGTACTTAGCTACTTCGTAGGGACTAAAGGGAAGGGAGTAAGTGTTGCAGTATAGTATTGTGCAAGTCCTGGCTTTCAAATAGAAAATGATGAGCAAGTCTGCATGGGCCTCTTACCCACCAAAATTTGGCCACTGATTCTTACCACTCCCACTCTTCTTAATTAAGATGGATCTGCTGGCTTCTTGAGGTCAAAAGGAGAGAAGGGTAGAGGTCTTAAGAGGGCAGGATCAGGGCTGTTCTGCTGTGAAAGGTCCTGAGGCTCCTGGGCCTTAAAACTCAAGTTAATCTGCTAGATTACCTCTAGTTTATGATGTCTGAAGGTAGTCTTTAAGCTCCCTATGCACCAGGAAAGATCACTGGGTCTGTATTGTTGCATAAATCTCGCTGGTGAAGTAGCTCTTCAGCTTTCAGTGTTTTTCAGTCTGTGGAGTTGTAGGACATTCTTCCAGAGCAGTTTCTCTTTCCTGGAGTGGCTCATCTAAGGCTGGCTTGTTCTTCCTGCAGTTTCTGCCTAGACTGAAAATCTTTCTAAGTTTTAGGGGACCAACATGTGCCCTCGCCATGTGGTGTTTGTGATGGCTAATGTATCACTCAAAATAGACCCTCTGAGAAAGGAGCAGCTCCAGATAGGTGCAGACTGGAAAAGAAGAAATCCATCATTCTTTGAGCAATATGTCTTTGCATCTGTTGAATAGAGCAACTAACTCCCGTCAGCTAAAAAGGAGAGAGCTCTTGGGCATTAGGACCCAGCTTTGAAAGCGCTCGGTGGTTTCTGGTGCCTGGTTCTTGCTGAACTTCCATGAGCCAGAAAATGCTTGATGCCCTGCAGTATCATAAGCCTTGCAATATTGTGGGCTAGGGCTGCTGCTAGGATCACACAAGTCTGGTGGTCCTTGTTGGGATTACAGTCATGCCACATGCTGATCAACGGACCAAAGGGTTCTCCTGAAAAGGAGAACAGCCCCTCCCTGCTGGGTAGCCACCAGCGTCCCCAAGCTCTCTTTTTGTCCAAAAGGAGAAGTGTGAGCAAACTGCCACTTCCTACATCTCTCAAATCCAAAGTGGTTCTTCCCAGGCCTTTGGGCATGGCACTGAAACTTTCTCATTCAGGTTAGCTGTTCAAAACGAAAGGTGGAGACAGAGCAGTTCAGATTTGGCTTTGTTCTTCCAGCAGGTTACGTGCAACTAGTTGGTGGGTGGTTGTCTGCCTACATCCTTTCCTGGGTTCTTGTAAGTTGGGTTTACGTGTACCTTCTTATTCTGCCTTATTAAATTAGCTGGCACAGAGGAAGCCTCTGAGAAACCCTTTCAAAATCTCTGCTTCAGGAAGAATTAAAAAAAAAAATCACAGTATTTGAATAGGTTAAAAAAAAAACCAAAACCCAAAACCAAAAAACCAAAAACCCAAACAACAAAACAAATGACTTTGTATGAATACTGAAATACTTCCCCCCTTTTTTTAAACCTGATTATTTTGGGGAACTCTTCAAACAGGTGTGCTGACAAGGATGTTGCACACAGACAGAGGTAATAATAGTGAAACAAAATTCAGTAGCTACTCATTTGCTGGATTTGGTCAGGAGAGGTTTATCAAGGACACTTCTGACAGCTTTTTTTGTGATGTGGTGATTTTTTTTATGTAAACAGAAGCTACAGGGCTTAATAATATACAACTGAGGATTATGTCCATTGTAATTTTTTTACATTACTTTTAAAAACTATGTAGTATTATATTCAAAATACTTATTTCTGAGACAAAGTGGATGATATTAGTTGGCATCTTGCAGTTGATTAAATGTAAAAGATTTTCTTAATTTAGTGATGTGCTTAGGAGAATACTGTAACTTACTGAATATACAACGGTGATAACTGTGTTTACAATAATTCTCCATTTCCTACTGTTCAGTGGTAGCCAACTTTTTTAAGAATTAAAAGTAAGGCATACTGCAATTGGCAATCTTGGAAAAATTAACTCAATGCTGCTACCACTAAATACTGTGGGATGGATACCCGGGGTTTAAATGGCAGCAGAATTGTATTCCAAGCCTCTGTCTTAAGTACTTATGACTAAAAGGCGACTTGCCTTCTGTTCATTTATGTATCCCTTTGTGTAGTACATCAGTTAGAAATCTGTTAATGATTGATTTGTAATACTAGGACCTTTATGGAGATCACAGTGGGTTTTTTGTTTGTTTTTGTTTGTTTCTGAACAGACACTTAGACATTTTGGAATGTATAACATTGATCCTTGTGCTGGAATTGTTTACATGCAAAAAGGTATTTATGATTTTTTGCAAACTGCAATGTGCAATTTTGTACATGTGTTTTAAACTAAAGAGTTTATAAGGAAGATATTGTATGTACATTACTTGGACATGAGTATTATTTCTTTGATATAATATCTAGAGGAGAATTAAAACTGCTTTATATTCATATTTTTGGCTGTGTTTTTCATTATTTCAGCAAGAAATTTAGAAGTCAGCTTAAGCCATAGTTGTCATTTTGTTGGAAAATCCAAGAAGAAATTGTTGGTCTGGGCTTTTTAGGAAATATATTTAATCATGCTTAGTATGCTGGTTCTTTTGATTGTATCAACATTTTGAAACACAAGGGAGAAAGAATTTCTTCTAAAAGTGCTGTTCTTCAGGATAACTTCCCTATATTGCTAGTGCAGATGTAACTCAAAAAGTAAACTTTTAAAAAGAGCAGAAGAGGAGAAGAGAAAGTCCAGCTCTGGTGACATCAGATTTTGGGCCATTACTAAGGAAAAACTGACTGGAGTCATCAGCACTGTGGGATGGGACTCCAGTTGCCCGTGTCTTGACTTTCCTGTCTCAGCAGAACGCGCAATAGTAAGAACTTTTTGCCATTTAAACTGTTTTGAAGCCACAGCTGGAGCAAATCTGTTGAATGAGACAACTCTTCTTTCTTGTGATCATTCTTATGCCTGTTGCTACATCTTGACATATTCCCAAAGGAGAGCTACTCAGTAAACATCACCACGTGCTAAAAACACTTCTGAAGTCCCAGCTGAAAGCTCCCCTGCTCTGGGAAGGCAGCCCTGCCTTCTGGGTGCATCCTTCCAAACTGAGTGATAAGGGGAAGGACTGAGTGCCAAGCCCCACCAAGACTGCTCCAAGGATGCCAAGTTCAAGCAAGAGGTGATAAGTGTGGCAGTGCCGGTGGCATTGGTTATGCCAGCTCACACTCCAGCTCACAGCTGGACCCTGGCTTGTTCTCTAGAGATGCATAGGTTCCAGATCTGACACTGAAAAAATGGTAGAGGGACTGGTTTCTGCTGGTTTAAGGTATGAATACTAAGATTTCAGAAGCATGCAAAAGTTAGAGAGGGGGAAAAAAAAGGAAGCTGTGAGCACACTGTAGTTCAAGCTGTTGTACATTGGCACTTACGGTTTATGACTGCATAATCAGTTTGGTGTGGGACTATTGTGACTTCTAAATGTGAACCATGCCTCTTTCAGTCCTCTGTGAGTTACTTAATGCTTTTTAATCTCCATGTTGTGCATGGCTGCAGGCTGTGTTTCACACATGCTAGGCAGACCACTCCTTGCAGATTTCCACTCCACTCTAATACAGATTTCTTCCTGGAAGAGTCTGTAGCACTTTTGCAATAATCTTGATGCTTTACAAATTAAATACAGAGGGGACGCAGAACAACAAGATGGTGAGAGCCTTTAATGCTTTGATAGGTGCTTGAGGGTATTGTTGCTAATTTTTGGATGTCAATTTGAGCTCCATAGCCTAGTTCCATAGTAAAGTGTTTTGAATATGTGGTATAGGAACCAATCCACTTGTTCTCTTTAAGCTTTCAGTTCTGGCCTTGAGTGTCTCAGAGTGGTGCCTTCAGAAGTCCTCAGGGAGGAGATAGTTCAGGCTGATTGTGCTCTATTATCCACAGGGTGTGGAGTAAAAGCTGGGTGCTTTGCATTGGTTGAATAACCTGCAATATTGTGTTCATTTTTTTTTGCTTCTGAAATGGTCCCTTTCTCCTCCTCTTCTGTCTCCAGGGTCCTTGCAGGACTGGAAAGGACACGGCCCTTACATGGCTTCTGGAAACAGTGTCCTAAGGTAGTAATTCAACAGGTCATCACTTATTCCTGGGCATTACCCATCTTCTAGACTAAGTGAGGCAAAGGCCCAATGATGCTTTTGCAGCCTACTATTTCTTTTCCTTCAGCCTGGGTGACTCAGTTTCTGTCATACGCCCTTCAGGTGGATCTGGCAATTGCATCAGTTGCCAAAAGTCAAATAGCAGGTGACATGAAAAAGCTGTGAACCTCTTTCACTTGTCCTGATGTGGGCTGATTACTTTCTGTTTCACCTGCAGCTGGCTGCATTAAAGTAATTTTTTAAAGTTTTCCCTTTCTCTTTGTGTGACATAGCAATGTGCAAGATATGACACACAAGTTGCATTGGGTTTCCCCCCACCAACAGTAAATGAGGTCAGGAAGTGTAAATGAGAAGATTTCAGCACATTTGGGCAGATGTCTCATCATCTGAGCCATCCTGCCAAATCCGAAATTCGTGCCTTCGTCATTCTTGCTGCAGCTCTCAAATGTCAGTCCCAGAACGACCCTGCTGCACAGGAGGTGGGGAGCTGACGACTGTAACTGATGGGTGCGTCAGTTCAGAGAGGTGGTTGGATGGATGGAGGCTGTTCCCTACTGTCAGCCTGTGGTCTGCAGATCAGGCAGGGCTGGAGATCTGATTCCTGACAGTCCAAGTTGCAAAGGCCAGTCACAGGTCCCTGGATACATGTCAGGTCCCACAATTTGACTGCTGTGGGTAATGCATCCTAATGATTGAGTTTTGGAGGGTATCTCAAAGCTCATTCTTCGGGAATAAAGTAACCTGGACCAGGAGGTGCAGGAGGAGACAAACAGGACAGCCAGGTCACATAATATCTGACCATCTCCTTGCAGCTTTTACTAATCAGTGGATGCACCTGGAGACAGCCACTCTCTGAGGCATACTGTTATGTTAAATAGACTCCTGCTCTGCTCGGACCTGGCAGCTCCTGTGCACCTGTAGCCATGGAGTCACATAACCTGCAGCAAGGCAGCTCTGCCTAAACTACCTAAACTAAATAAGCCTGGGATTAAATGTCCAGCCTCTGCTTACCCTGTTGTGTTTTTCTTTTTTTCTTTAATCAAGCAAGTTTTTCCCTTTGGACCTGGTAGAAGCAGTCCGTCTGTGGTTTCCATAGGGAGCTTGCTGCTCCTGGTGACTGGCAGGCAGGACAGCAAAAAACTCAGTCATTCATGGCCCTGAGCTGTGGGCCGAACTGAAGGGAATATGAAATGGGTTGTTAGCTGAAACCATTGCATCTGCTTAGCAGACACAGTGAGGGGCCTTAAGCAAATCTTATGCCTGAAGAAGGTTTCCAGCTACCCACGGCCTGTGCTCTAGAGCGGAATAGCTGTGCCCCTGCACTACCATATTCCCCAGCAAACAGCTGGACCTCCTGATGCTCTGCAAGTCCTGATGCTTATACAGAGTTGCAAAGAGAAACTCTTTGCCTTCCTCTCCACCCCATTCCCATCTTTTCTCTATGCCTGAGCTCTCCCTCTATGCCTCCCACTCTCTGCTTTTCTCTAACCCTAATGCTGCATCTCCATCTGCTCTCTCCGACTGCAGCTGGCAGCCTCCCCACCTCCTCGGCTCCCCTACCTCTCTCCACACCCAGGTGTGCAGGGGTACTTCTCTGCTCTGCAGCTCACTGAATACACCCTCCTGAAGAGAGGACAGATAGAATGCATACCGGCCAGAGTGTTCCCCTCCATGGTTTCATCTCTTAATGCACAAAGAGGAGAGGCACTGCCTAACACAAGTGCTGTGAGCCTGCAGGGCCAGTACAGCCTTGCTGTCCTGTGCTGGGCAGGATCATGGTAAAGCCACAGTGGCCCTAAAACCTGGGTGGGTTTTGCAGATTTGCCCCTTGGCTCCAAGGAGCTCTTGGATCTCACTTCTCTTTGGGGTTTGTGTTTAGCATGCTTAAATGGGGGAGAAAATGAAGGAAAATCCCAGAGAGAAAATTACACAAAATTGAGACCAATGTAAATACTTTGGGGTAAAACACCAGCATGGAGAGACTTGTAACTATTCCCCAAAACACCCTTTAGAAAATCGGCAACTTGAAGGTAATTAACAAAGCACAACAGAGGTGCCAGTTTAACTCTACTGTTTTGCCACAGGGCAAGGCTCTCCAGCATTTGCAGTTGGATATTAAGTAAGAGCTGACTGTCTTTTTGTCTCCTCACTGTCGTCTTTTGAGGAGAGATGGAGATTTAACTCCAGGTGCTGGCCAGCTGGGTTGATCTCAGGAGGTAAACAACTCTCCTTCCTCACCTATAATTTCTATCTTTCATAGTGCAGCTATTTTTAGTGGGTGGTGGACAAAACGCTTTCTTACTGACTATTCTGAAGTCTGTTTCCAGACCTCCTGAGAGTGTGCACTGTGGTTAAGACAGATCCAAGCCAAAACCCAGCAGTGCAAATGACTGGCCATCTCATTCAATCACCATCTCATTCAATCATGGAACATCTTTAACCCTCAATATCCCCCTTGGATCACCCTGTGCCTTTCTGAAGGTGCTGGGGTCCCACTGATCACCGATTCTGGAGATTTTAAGGGACACTTTTGCCCATGGGCCACTCTTTGGGAACAGCCACGTGGGCTTTCCAGTGCCTGTGTGGATACGGCTCTGGCAGCGTGACTCATGACAAGCCTTTCCCAATGCCTTACCAGTTAATACTTTCAGTTTCTTTTAATGAGACACAGGGGAAATGTGACCCATTGTCATTTTCAGAAAATGACAGATTTGCAAAGCGTGGCCCAGGGGAGTGCCTGCCTTGTGCCGCGCAGCTGGGATCAATGCGCAGCTGCCTCCTGCCCTCACTCCCTTCCCCTTCAACTTTCAAAATTAGCATCGTTACTTCCCTTTTGACAGCCAAAACCAGGAGAGACTTGCTACTGTCCTCTGTTGCCTTTATGTGAAGTGGATGTCCGGCACTAGAAAGAGAAATTGCTTGAAGGGAAGATTTCGCTACATGTCAAACTGCGTGCTGGCATTACTTTATTAAAACCACACACTTTGATTCCTCACTACACACACCAGCTTTGCAAGAAGCTGCAGGAAGGTAAGTCCCTCCTTCTTGGACAGATCAGTGGCTGTTACTGCTGGGCATCATGGTGCTGGCGGCCAGGCTGCTGCATTACATTTACCCCTTGGTACTGCTGTGTACTGCTTCATGCCACTGCAGAAGCTGCACCGCCTCCCCAAAGCAGGCATCCTGCAGCAGAGCATGTCCATCTGGCCAGGAACTGTTACAACAGGTGGAGCCTGACCTTTTGGTGTGCTGCTCTTCCCAAATCACAATCATGTGGGGCCTTCTGCAAAGCTGCTGCTCCACTCCAACAGTTCTTGGGGTCTGCATTAGCACTGGTGTTAGTCCTGCCTAAACTGCCCTGGGTGCATTAGGGCCATCTTTGCTATCAGGGCACATAGGGAGCACTTCAGGAGTCTTAGGCCTGCTGCCATGTAACGGGAAGGGTCTGGCTGCACTTCTGAGCTTCTGAGGCTGTGAGGTCAGGAGAGGAAAAAAAAAAAAAAGATGGAAAAGAGAACAGGGAACTTCATTTTCCCCTTGCTCTTTGAGCACTACATCAGGCTCTTCTGAGGGGAGTAAGCAGTACCCAGCCAAACTGAGCACCCCACTGAGACAGTCCTGGGAAGGATGGACTGGCAGCTGCCTTAATCAGACAATTGGAAACTTAGGTGGCCTTCCAGGCTGTTTCAGGCACAGCACTCCTCGTGGTCCACAACTAATAATTTTATCTAGCTTGCATCTCCTCATGGGAACACAGCCCAGTGGAATAAAACTACACACATAATTAAATGCAGCCCTCCCAACTGACACCTCTGTACACAAGGCACCTGCAGGTGGGTGAAAAAGCTGCAGCCCCAAGCTGCCCACTCATCTGGGCTTGCAGCAGACCACTGCCCCAGCAAACAGACACACAGGGGTTTAGCATTTACACAAAGGTCCGTGGAAAGCAGGCCTGCTGTCTGCCACTTCTCTTCGTCTCCTGGTGCTTACTGCTGTGCTGGGCATGGCTGGCACGCTCCTCAGCAAGGACATGCTTGTTGCAAAGACTTCAGGTGAGTTTGACAGCCTGGATATCTCTGTCCCTGTGTTGTCTTTTCCTTCTCCATGTTGGTCAGCGCCAGGGAAGGAAGGCACGCAGGAGAGCAGCATGCTCAAATCCTATGCCCTTGTGAGTTGGTATCTATTTGAACACCCCAGGCTGTGGGTGGAGTAAGCACAATGTTCAAGGCACTGAAGTGAGAACCTGGGCAAACAGGAGTGAGGTAGCGTCTGAGACCACAGAGCAAATATTTGCCTGCAACGCACTTTGGCAGATAATTGAAAGGCAGCCAGCAAAGGGTGGAAAAGGCCTGTGGAGACAAGGCCCTGCTTGTTTTCTCAGCCATGCAGAGGACATAAATGTAAAGCCAGGGCCATTCAGGTCTCTCAAGCAGCTGTAAAAGGTAAAAAACAGGAGTGGGCTAGTCACAGCTGGTCTACATGTGCCTAAATGCCCTCCAAGCTCAAGTATGAGCATCAACTCAGAGGCGGCTCACCTGCCTCTGATCTGCTGGCTTGTACTTCTGGGAAGCAGCTTTCCAAGGCACGAAGAGGAAGGGAGAAGACCTTCCTGTGCCGTCTCTCTTCCTCCGTGCCTGCAGCAGGAGCTGCCCATCACTAAGCTCCAGCTGGGATGGTTGGGGTGGGGGGGACCACAACTGGCACCAGCTCCTGACCCCATCTTGAGCCTCCAAACTTACTGTTTGCTTACTGCATGGTCAAACAAACTGCATTTACCTCCTTCTGGGTCTGTGGCATTGGGTGTTTCATGTTCCACCCAGCTGGGAACCTTTCTGCTACCTAGTCAGGTACAAGGGCAGATCGTGCATCGCCACCCCACTTGCCCACCTCCTCCTCCAGAAAAAACCACTGAGCTAAGCAGAATTAGACCCCCTCTATGTTCAAGGGATCAGATTAGAAAAGGCAGAAAATAGGATTTTGTGGTGCCTTTTTTTGAGCAATAGCAAAACTGAGGCTCTGTCTGGATCAGCAATGTTAAAGTTGGGGTGAGATAGTGACATTCTTCTTTTTTTGTTCCTGGTTTTGCTGTTTGTGAAACTGGTGTGTATCCTGCTTTCTCAGACAGGTTTGGTAGCACAGGGGAGGCTTCATCCTGGCAGTAACAGCTGTCTTGGCCCCAGAAGTGGGTGCTGTGATGTGACTATGTCCATGTGCCCCCCAGCGCCTGGAACCACTAGAGCAAGGAGCCCTGGCTCTGGGCAAGGCAGGGAGCACAAGGGCATCCTTGTGTTTCAAACTGCCCCTCTCCCAAACGATTTCAGATGGTTTCTCCTCAGTTTTCTCCCAGTCATCCTTTTGCTGTGAAAATCCACATTGAATTAGTCACCACCTTTGTGTTCAGGGGTGAAAAACTGTTAATGTACAGCTTTACCCATGGAGGGAAACCTCTTGGCCCCTCTGGAAATGAAGAGGGTTGGATGATACACTCCAACACCTGAAAAGAAAGAGAAATGCTCACTCATGTCCTTGAGGGATGGTTCACCCTCCATCCCCGGACTGGATAATGTTTCCTCCTTGCAGTAATTGCTGGGGGTAGGAGGAGACCATGGGGTGGGGAGCCCCACATGAGGTCCAGCCACCATGACCTGCCCTGCTCCCTGTGCCATTGCTTTTCTCCCCACCTCTGGGCTGCATGCAAGCCACAGCAGTACAGGCTCTGCCCCTGGGGGAAAAGCGTGCCCTTGCAGGCATCCACCCCACACCCCTCAGGGAGCACCCATGGGAGGAAGGGCTGTTGGTACCGTGGGGAAAGAGACCATTTTCTCAACCAAGCAGTACTTCTTGTAGGGTAATGCAGAGGATTTTTATCTGTGTTGCTTTTCACTCCCTTGTTGTTCCAAATCTGTTGCAAGATGAAAACATGATAACAGGTTTTGGGAAACTGCTGGTTGAAACTTGGTGAGACTGTGGGACCATTTGACACAAGCTCCCTGGCTGACAGCAGCAGGAACTTCAGAAAAGAGTAAGGTGGCATAAAAGATCTTCCTCCATTTACTGCTGAAGAGCATTTGGGAACTTTTGGAGGGAGAGGTTGCTCTGGGGCTTCCACATTTAATAGTTCTCATGGAACTTGTGGCAGAGATTTGTTTAGAAGCTTTTGGAAACTGCACAAACTCCTGATGTCACCAGGTCTGGCACCAGAAGTTCACTGTGCATCTTGTGAAGCAGCTCATCCTTTTGATGAGATTAGGACCTATTCTCTGCTAACTCCATGCGGTGTCACCTAGACCTGGTGGCATGAGAAGCTGTGAATAGTGGTTTCCCTGTTCATATTTCCCATTTAAGTCTTGGTTTCTTAGACCTCTACCATACCTTCTCTGCAGGTTAAGAGTCCTAGCACCTTTACCATGTCCTGGCACAGAGCTATTCTTTACTTCCAGCTCCTTGGAGTCTGTCCTGTCCTGTCACTGCATCCCTCTTAAGATGGGGAGACCAGAACTAGGCGGAGGGCTCATGATGCAGACACACCAGAGAATTAATTAATTAATTATCTTTATTCCTTTCCTCGTAATTCTCAGCCTTTTATTTCCTTTTCTGACCACTACTGAGCACACCGAACCATTCACAGCACGTGGGTCCCTTCCTGAGTGGCAACAGCTGACATGGAGTCCATCAGACTACAGCGATGGCAAGAGTTGCTGTTGCCCCATGCACACTATTTTATGTTCATCAAAGCTGAGTTTCATCTATCCAATTATTTTGATATTGTGGGAGCCTTTGGCTGTAACTAAGTAAAGAGATACAGCTTGCTAGTTTCCTGGCTGCCAGGTAAACCTTGAAAACATAAGTAAGGGAGCAGGATCCCTGAGTTTGCAAAGAGTCTGAAACAAGAGCATGAAGGTATAACTTACCCTGTCCCCAACACAGCCACAATTGCTACTTGTCAGAAAAACAGAGAGGAAGGATTGATATGCAGAGATCTACCCCATCCACTCTTGTTTGAGTTGTTTTCCTTTCAGGGCAGCCTTTGGAGCTGGTTATGCTTTTGGAAAGCCTAAAGCTGCTCCAAACCCTGCGTTACACTTCAGCACCCAGTGTTGTTGCTGGGGAATGGTGACTTTCCCCACAGCAGATGGAGCACTCATGTGACACTCTGTACACTATGTATCATCTATTTACATCTTTTTTTACATTAGCAACAGATGGCTTGGCATAATTATTTTTTTTTAAATTAAGGGGAAAATGTATCTAAAACTTTACAAATTTTCTGGAGCCTGTGGTTTTTACTTTTACATGATGAGGTCTTTAGTGAAAGGACCTCCCTCACCCTTCCACTGTTTTCTCTGAAGAGGTGTTACACTAAAGGTGCAGGTAGAGAGGATCGCAGTAAGCAAGCAGAAACTCTCTGAATCATGCAAGGGGGAGAGGACAAGGCAGCTCTGAAGCAAGAAAGACAAAAGGGAGAAGAAACGGACTTATGGACAGTAGCAGGAAGGGAGGGGAAGAAGAGAGCATTAGTGGTGACAAACCCTACTTTCAAAAGCTGATCAGACTCAAGTCCTACAAAAGCATGAGCATGCTTCAGAAATACAAAACTTAGCAAAACATGAGTTCAACAATTGGTTTCTTCTTGTTCCTCTTTTGGCATATAAGGCTGTAGGCACTGGGGCCCTGCTATCAAATTTTTCTCAGGAAATATGAGGCTTAGTGGGGAGGAGGGTTAATGTACACCAGGACTTTGCCATGCTCATGTGACTGCCAAAGCTGGGGCTATAAGCAAGCTGCCAGCTTCATTTGATATAGCAGTGCGGATACTGTCAGAAGAAAAGAAGAGGCACTAATTAAGGCCATAGGAAGAGCTAAAGGACAGACCAAGACCAGCCAAGGTACTGAAATCTCTTTGTCAGACTAGATTTGCCTGCAAAACAAAAGGTCTTTGGATGACTAGGGATGAAAAACATCCCCAGAATTGCCTGACACAAGCATCATCCTTGTGCAGTGTCAAGCCTTGTGCACTGCCAATGTGCAAGGCTGCTGCCATCTGTTGGGAGATGGCTGGGGCTTGGTGGGAGAAGACTGTCAGAGGAGCACATGAGAAGGCTGTTGTGACACAGGGAATTTAATCTGCATCCTTACCACAAAGGGCCATATCAGAGGGACAGGAGCCCTCCATGGGGTAGTGCATCTGTCCACAACCCCATCAATACTGTAGTACTGTCTGTAGGCAAGTATCTGATCTGCCTTGTGCCAACAGGACGGAGTAGAGTACAGCATTGAGTGGAAAATACTTTTGATTGCAACAGTCCCTGTGAAACACCTCTCAGAGAACGAGCACACAGGTAATACCAAGATCTGCAGACAGAGCTCTGGGCAAAGGCTGCAGTACCCCTTGGTGGCCAATGGACCCGTGCGCGCTACGTTTCTATGTAGGTCTTTCCCAGCTCATGTATGTACATCTGCTATCTGAGATGTCATCCTTTTGTCAGATTATTTTGACCCATGGACCTTTGCTGCAGTAAATCAGATGATGTGCCTACTGGTTCTAGCTTGGTGTTTCTTAGCAAGCAAACATGGTATGGTGGGTGGATGCAAAGCTAGTTTACATTTTTACGCTAGTTTTACTCCTCTGTAAATCCTACTCAGTAATGACTAATCCCCAAGTTGATTCCCCTTTCCCATTTGGATTATTTTATTTTCACTATATTTTGGTACTTAATGAAATTTAACCATTTAGGGTCTACCTATTCTGATTTTTTGTATGCTACAAGTGGCTAGTTCTACAGCAGTACCCCGATACTGCTTATATGCAGCAACAAATCCCAGGTTTATGGTAAAAGCAAAGGCAATGGAGATTATAGGACACAGACCCTCCAAGAAAGCATAAATACTTAAGAAAAATGCACAGAAAGAGCAGATTGCAAAAGAAACTATGTCAAATGCCTACAAGGAGTCAGGTGAGACACCGAGACTAGGTGCAGTACCCCAAGGAGCCTACCCATCCTGGGTCTATCCGTGAAACTTCCCATAATGGCAGGGACAGGTTGGGCCATGCAGCCTCTGCTTACCTGCCATCATCTTTGCCAGGAACAACACTACCCAGGAGTCATTCCCCTGGCCGAAGCAAGGAGGACACAAGCAAGTTGATGCTATGCTCCTTTATGAAGACTTGTGCAACTAATTCATTTTCACTGGGCTCAGGTCACTCCGTCTGCAGCAGCTCAAAGAAAGACAGTAACAGATGCCCTGAGAAGCATTTTGGCCCTCAGAAAAGCTGGAGAGCCCTGCAGCCACATCAAGGAGCACAGCGTGAGAAGACCCACCTTCCTAACAACCCCACTGGCTGGCAGGGGTGCTGGGCCAGCTGCCACCTCCAGCTCAGCACTGGCCCCAGGGATTGCCTTGCCTCTCTGCAATACAGTGAAGCTGCTCTGCAGCGCTGAGGGTGCGGTGAGACAGATCTTGGCTTGCTACGGCTCCCCTCCATCAGCTCGCCAATGCTGGGACCCATTGCCCAGGCTGCAGCTTCACCCTGGCGTTGCTTTTTCACTGTCTCACACTCTTCATAGGATCAACATGGGCCCCTGTTAGGATCTGATCTCATCACCTGTTGCAAGGCAGCATTCCTTAATGGGGGCTGTTCTTTCAGGTCTTTCCTGGCAGGCTGGTGGTCCCCGGCTCACTCTGTCCCTCTCTATTCTCCAAAGGGTAAAGGTCTGCCTCCTTCTTTCTCCCATTCCTGGCAATGAAACACCGGCGATCTCCTGGCTTACAAGGAGGTGTTTCAGCTACTCCCTATGCCCCTTTGCCCCAGATCTACCATGATGTCTGCAGTGCTGCTGTGAGTTAATGAGGCATTCGGTGTGGGCAGCAGCCCACTGCAGAGCAGGAGATTGGACTGGAAAAGGTCTGCAGGGGCTGGGCTGGCGTGGCTACTTCTGCTGCTGATCTAAAATTACTGCTATCAATCGCCTGTTTCTTCTGCGCAAGGTGAAATGAATCAACAGCAAAGATCTGAATCCAGGAAAGGGTTTGCCTAGCAGCCCAGAACAGGAAGTTCACTGGATTTCCAGAGAAGCAGCTTTTCTGACGCCATGTTGCCAGTCCTTGTGGTTTCAATCATGTGTCTTCTATGTTGTTTTTTTTCTAGGGCTCTTGCAGTTGCAAACTGATTACTGAATTCTCTCTTCTTCTTTTCATATTGAGACAATCCTTGTTTGTGGGAGCTGTGAACAAAACCATGAGAACAAGAACCTCAGGGGCTCAAAATACCTGTATATAAATAAAGGGCAACACCACAGAGATTATTTTCAAAGCAACGCCTTGTTTTTCATCAGGAAAAGACTTGCACCCAACAACCTCAGTGACAGAGAAAACCAGTCTCTCCAGACGTGACTAAAACTATATGCAATAGCTCTTCTCCAGCCTCCCAGGCACAAATACAGCCCTGCCTAACTGGAGGTCTGCTTTGATGCTGTGCTTCTTCTGGTCTTCATTCTCTGCTTGCAGTTATGAAAACAGGAGGCATTGCTGAGGGAAGTTACAGGCATAAACCAAAAGGTTGCTGGACTTCAGGTCCTTCATCCTTCTTGGGGAAAGGCAGCAGACCCAGGGTGTTCAGCTCCTTGCATGGTGAGGAGGCAGAACCATGGAGCTGTACCAAGAAGTATTTTTCAGGTTGCTGCATAAGGAATTTAACTATGTGACCACACACCTTTCTACCTTCCTTCCTGATGCATGGCCTATGAGTTGCCAGAGAGTTAAGGGGTTGCTGGAAGGGGTATTCAGGGGTAAGGTGTGAACTGTTGTGGTCTATGAGCAAGTGATTCATCAAAATTTGCTTTGTGATCTTTACTGTGGTCCTTACGCACCACAGTTAGAAAGTGGGAGAGGAATGAACAAAACTACATAAACCTGCCAGGAAAAGAGAAATGAGACTAGAGCAGCTTCAGGTTAGTTGGTTGGATGCTGAAGACCCTAGATGGGATGAAAACATAACCCATAAACCATCATAAACCATCTCACTGATGAGGCATATTGTAATAGGTTTTTTGAGTCAACCTACATTAAATTGAGTACCATGAGCTCCTTAGAGCCCAGGCTCAAAGGCAACACCAACCCCTGACACCCAGGGGGTGAAGAAGACAAGACAGACGTAAGTGTGACCTTCCACTTTGGAGAGTAAGGACACATCCCATGGTATGATGGGAGGTCTCTCCCTAAAAAAGGTGATTTACTCAGGAGTGCTTGCATTGCCCTTTATAAAGTGTGGCATGGATTACTTTCAGGTTCTGCTGCCTCCCCATCTTGGTAAAAGAAGAAATAAGTTTCCAGAATGAAGGCAGAAAGAGGGAGGGGGGAGAAAATGATTCTCAACTGTGAAGCATAACATATGCTAACGTGAAGCTGAACAGCTTTCTGTGCAACATACTCTAGCCAAGCTATTAGTAACACCTGATACACCCATAGTTCCCCATCAGTTGCCTACCAGCAATGAGCAATTGACTCAATATTATCAATTATGTTCCTTTCTCCTCTCCTTCCCTCCCACCAATTAAGCATCTGTTAATCATGAGAAATAATCCTCTTCTTGGAAAATATGGGACAAACAATGAGTTTTTGTAATTAAATGTAATATTATTGTAAATAATCATTAAGGTGTCCTGAAATAAGGTGGAGTCATATCGTTACCCCAGGGATTTTAAGCACTGCTATTTAGCAAAACTCCTGGAGAAAGGTAAACTGGTCAGGTCTGATGGCTGAGGCATACAGGTAGTGTTTGTCAGAAACACCAGCAGCAGACAGACTTGGTCAGATCAGGACTTCTCTGGTCCAATGTGTATTAAGGCCCAGACCAGCTGCCTTGAAAGCAGCCACCTTTTCATTCATCTGCCCCTTCCCCAGGCAGAACTAGCTGTGCAGAAACCAGTCTTCACAGAAGGCTGCCTTCAGAAGCCTCCCAGCAGTGGTTCCACCAAAGCTGCAGACAATATCCTCTCCCAATTCACTTTAGCAAGTTTCTTCTAATTTAAGTCTCATTTGCTGCAATTCAAGCTCACTGCTACTTCCTCCAGTCATACCTAATGCAGACAATAGCATCCCCTTTTAATATATTTAAAGACTCATGTCTTCCTCAGTCTACCCTACAGGCAAAATACCAGTCTCTCCAAACTTTCCTCCTGGATGCATTTTCTAGTTTTCACCATTCTTGTGCCTTTTACCTAGTATTAGCATAAACAAAGAGACAAGATATTTAGATGCCCTCACGCAGGGCCATACAGTACCAGTAAAAGCAGATCACACAATTAGGAATTTTCTTTAGGAGGACCCTTTTTGTTCCCCACATCCCGCCACACCCTTTGATTTAATTCACTCAACAGAGCAGCCGTAACACCTGCCATGAAAGTTGCAACAGAAGTACCCATGGCAAGATATGAGATTACCTAGACATGAACAAAATGTATCTATGATAGACTTTTATTCTGTCTATGATAGACTTTGCTGAAGTGACAAACATCTTACATAAGGCAACATGATACAGAGCAGGGTCATACAAAGACACTGACTCTAAGTTGTAGTATAGGAAACTCAACTCTAACCTACTTGCCTCATTTTTCAGTATTAATTATTTATTTTATTACTTGATTGGGATTATTACTTGATTGGGATTCTCACTCCCTGAATGAACAAAATCCTCAGTTTACAGAAAGCACCTCTGCACAGTGTCTAATGATGTGGTGTCCACATGGGAACAGCATCTGCAGCCCTATCTCTGCCCTAAACATCTGCTGAGGGAATTATAGGTGGAATGAAATTTAGCAGCTTCTTCCCCAGGTAAAAATTCTGGTGTCCACAACAGGGAAGGTGACAACCCATTAGGATGCTACATGTCAAAGAAACAGGGATAATGAGACTTACTGCTCTGCCTCCTTGAAGCAAATGCTTGCGTGCCTTCCAGTATTGGCGACTAATGGGCAGTTGCCTATTTGGTTGGCACTTGCAAGCTGAAAACCTATCTACAACTGCAACTGTACAACAGACCTGCTAAAATAGCCTACTCTGGCAGCCTTGGCTGAGGAGCTCTTGAGTGTTTAACTGAGCTTCCCACAGCAAGAACAGACGCATCAGATGGAAGGACAAGTATGTAGCCATCAAACTTTCAACCTGATTTAATAGCTTCTTACCAAATACTTAATTGCATGTTTTTCCATAAATGTTGGAACTGTTTACCAAAGCAGGCTACCAAGTTCACCTTCAAGTCTAGAAGACTTGGCCCAAATTGGCCCTGGAGTTCCCAGCTAAGACCTGTTGGACATTTCTTAGCAGAATGGATCATGTCTTCCTGATGCCCAGGGGCTTTCCATGGCATGAATCAGGAAAAGCATAGGACCGCAGCACAAGACAGTCACATACAGCTCTTCCCTGCCCCACCCCAACCTTCATCTTTCCTGTAAACCTACAGAAACTCTATGCTGTTTCCTTCAACTTACTTCACGAATTGGATTCTCGTCCACCTGCTTTATGCTTTTGTTGGCTTGGAGAATTGATATGTGAAGGTACTAATTAATCATCTGTACTGGTTTATCATCCTGAAAGCTTAGTGCCCATGGATCTGAAGGTACCGGTCAGACTGCTCAGGGAAAAAGACATCTAATGTACAAGATACTTTTGGGACTAAGATTTTAGAAAGTTTGTAATCCTTATAATGGCAATAATGAAGACAAAAATCACTGAGTTATCTCTGAACTTCCTGTCCACAGACACCAAGATAAGAATCCATCAAGACTGCAGAAGAGCTACCACCAACTTTAACCCAGGGAAGGCAGAAAAGGGAGAATAAAACAATTTCCCACCCAGAAAGTCAGTAAAATAAACCAAGAGAATCTCTTACTTTAATAGCAATTTATTATCATTTAAAGTAACAACAAGTAGGTTTAAATCCTTTTGTCTTAAAAATCTAGTGTAACACACAGGTCACTGCTACAGTTCTATGAAACCTATGGCAAAACTGTATCCCCAAACCACACCGTTCTGCCTCATCCTCATAGACATCAATGGTGTGGGACACAAACAACACGGAAACAGATCGCTCTATGCAGCACTTGTCATAAGGATAATCATTAGGCATCAAGATGCTACAAGTTATTCTGTAAGACCTATCAAGTATAACTTTAGTTTTCCTCTTTATTAATATTGCTGGAACAATCAAATATTTCACAGTTTTTGGTGAAGCTATAAGAATATTTTAAGAACTGTACTTCTTCCCTGTACCTCTTCTTTGCTGCTAAAGTTTTCCTTTTTTTCTTCTCCCCCATTAATGACACAGCTGCCCTATTTCAGGAGAAAAAACAGCAGCAATGCTTGCAGTCACTCTCCGCACAGCATCACGTATTTCCTTCACATTCTGAAGCCAGTGCTCAGCTTTAGCACTTACCTTTAACTCTGCTGCCAGAACAACTTGGCAGCACAGTTCAGGAATACTACATGCTCATGTATTAATCTCCAGTTCTTGGGAGTTCTAGAGCTTAAGTTAAGCTCAAGCTAAGTACCCAAGATAGCTAACTTACAGCTAGTTCAGATTTGTGTAAAGGAGCAGCAGCCACATGCTGCAGGACAGATGCATCTTCACGTTACAGCTATTCACAAAAAGGCCTGAGTGAATCATAATACTGTTCATCAGTGGCTTGCAGGACCAAAAAACAGTCTCCACAAGCAAGCATGCATATTGGTAAAAAGGAACGATGGTCCTAATTCTTTTCAGCATTTAATGTGTTGAATTTAAGCTTACAATATTACTCAATATTCGAAAGTAAGCAGAAGCCTCTGAGGGAAACCCTTCTGGCTAGCAGAAACGTAGCGAAGGAAGAAACAGATCACAGATAAACTTTATGTAGCTACTCAGATGTGGCTTGTACCTGACTTCAGGAGCAGACCCCTTAGATGGATACTTCTGCATGAACTTCACAGTAGCATGTGGAACTGGGGAGCTCAATGAAAACAAATCAATAAGCAGCTTTGTGGACATCTATATCCACTCTGGATTTATTGTGTCATGGGAAAAAATATAAACACAATCATAGGATAAATATTTGGAGGAGGTACTAGATCGACAGATTCTATGAGCAGACTCCAGTTGTTCTACAACAGCAGTTCACGCTCTGCTCTAAGCAGACACAAAAGCTGAACTCCAGGAGAACAGGGGGTGTTAAATTTACTCAGTTAAAAATACTTTTTTGGAGTTTGCTCTCAGCTGATCTTTTTGGGAAAAAAACCCAAAACCAAACAATGCTTAGAGCAAAACTGCAAAATCCTGTTTTATGTAACATCCTAAAATATCATCTTGCTTTGTAAATGTACCTAACAGTTTATGAATATCCTATGCTTATTCAATAATACCTTAATGACTTTTAACTGAGGTAGCTGCTACACCATCACCATACATTAGCAATGCCAACACAAAGGGAAAAGCTCAACTAAGAAGCTCAAGAAGAGTTAATTTGCAAAAATCAATAGCATTTGCTCCCAAAAAATATGATTTTCTGTCTTGCTCTCCGCCTCCCACCCTTTTTTCACTTCTTGTTTCTCCTCTTGCCCATCTCAAACAAACAAAAGCAAGGAAAAATTCAGCTTTCCAGTTAATTTGAAATATGCCTTTGGATTTTCAAAAGCAAATTCTCAAATGAACAATCTGTGAATTTACATTTAAATGAATGTTATTTAAAACACTGACACTGAAGGACAATCTCCAGCCCCAACCACTGACGTGTCAGGTGCCAGCTCTATGATCTTCCTGCACATGCCTACGTACTAGAACCTGTGGAAAGATGCCTGCATGGGCAAAACACAGAAGTTGTGAAAAGGTCCCTTTCATTGTAAGTCTCATCCCATATATGTAAACATGCAAAGAATACCCTCTCTAATCACTGTCTTTCAAGTGCTCAGGAAGTTAAAATAAAATGGCAATTATAATTCTCTGGCTAAAAAGTACATATATCTATCATATCCTTTACCTTTCTAGTGTCATTCATTTCTTAAAATGAAAATATTTTCAAATTACTTCTGTAGCTATGATAGTTTATATTCAAATTCAACATAAAAAAACCCCAACAAACCAAACCAACCAACAAATCAACTTTAAGGAGAATTATTACCTGGTATTTTTGAAAACACTTCCAGGATTTTTTTGTGGTCCCTTATCACAGATCTTTTTCAAAGTAATTCAGAACCCCTTCTACCCACATCCAAATCAGCCAACCAATCAAAAATGAAAACCCCAACTAAAAATCTGCATCTAATAGAAGTTGCATCTAAGTTGTTCAATACTTGTATTGCAGAATGTACATTCAGGTAAAGTTCTGTACTGTAAACATCTAGTTCTGACTTCTTTTTTTCAACCACTACCTAAAATTTGAGGGTTCTCTCCATTGGCTAAATGCTTTAATACAACTAAAGGAATGCAAACTCTCACTTCAGATACATTGCACTGACCCAAAGCAGCACAAAACTCCTGCTTCCAAGATACATACCTACCAAATAAATAAGCCTGAAGAGAAAAAACATGCTCCCGTTTAAAAATAGAGCACTAACCAGTCTGGCACGCGTAATACCAGTTTCTCTATCTAGATCAGATACTGTGTGCATATTCCCAAATATAAAAATAAAATTGTATGAATTTCATGCAACTGTACATAATGCAGTTCAAGCAATATTGAGGTGTTTTTGTTTTTGTGAAGCATATGGACAACAGCAGACTGCAGGGTGATAACTGTAATACGTTCCTTGGGTTTCTTCTTCCACAGAGACACACAAAGCTACTTTTATTTTAAAAAACTCTAGCCCACAACAGGGAGACATTAAACAATTTTGTTATGATAACTGTACTCTGAAGAATTTCTTAATTTCCTTATACATGTCTAGATTACCCAAACGGATTCTTTGTTAGAAGTCTTCTATTAGAACTCCTTTTTCACAAACCACACACCAAAAAAGGTGTTTTCCGCTTTTATTACATACAGTTGTTCATCAGGTGGAAACAGATGAAGGTAGTTTATTACATTATAAAACTAACCTCATCCTTAGGAAGTGTATGTAATACATAAATAAAAGATTCCAGTTAAGCATCACTACATACTAACCCTTCATATTTGTATAAGATGACCAGCTATGAAATTGTAACTACAGAAACTGTACACAGGCGCCTTGCTATATCATACTTATGTTATAGTTCTCTTTTTAAAATATTCCACAACTGCCTCTGCATTTGTCTCATTTTCATTCATTTCATCTATTCAGCCGCTGTGTTACCACTTCTCGGTACATGATAGAGATATATATCAGCAGAAGAAAAATGACAAAGAAATCATCCAAGAACCCCAGAATTCCAAAGAGGGCTTCAGGAAGAAAATCCAGAGGTGAAGCCAGGTAGAGCAAGGCTCCAAGCAAGCAGAGGAATATTCTGATGCGAAACATCCAGAAGAGGCCCCCAACAGAAAACATCTCCCTGAAAGCATGCCGCAATAAAGTGGGCAGATCCATAATTCTTTCCATAATCTATGGAGAAAGAAACCAACAGTTAATATTTTGCTTTAGCAACAGGCCCATGCTAAATGGGTTTTTTTCAGTCTGAAGTTTCTGTTACTACATTACAGCTTTGGAATCAGTTCCTAAGAATTAAAACAAAGAACAGTAAGACAAGACTTCCTGGATTTAGTTTTGCTGAGTAAGATGTCAGATTTAGAATATATATGTTCTCAGGACACAGTCAAACTGTGTTACTCTATAGTGTAAAACATACATTTAACTTAATACAAAATACATTGGCATCTATTAAGAAGGAAAAGCAGTGATTAGTAGAGTAATGACTGAGAGTAATAATAAATGACTAAAAGTGGAAACAGCAAACAGGTTAACTGGAGTGAAATATTTATCACAATGGAAGACAACTAGAGATTGCAAGAAAAAAACAATAGGTAAAGTAGAACAGGTTGCAGTTCTTCAGAAACACAACATCCCCTCCCCTAGCATATAACCAGTGATTCATGTAAGTTTCCAAAGGATGGATTAAGCTTCAAAGTAAACTACAGAACTTTTAAATGAATCCATCCCTGGCTCCTTTCCATTTTTCTACTACGATTCTGTCATCTTAGTGAGGGACTGCTCAGTAGAAAATATTCAGGATTTTGTTGTGAGGCATAGGGAGGAGTGAACTTTGAAATTTTTTGATACTGGTTCCTTTTCTACTGTATACAGTTTCTACACGGAGTTATGACATTAAAATGAGTTATTGCCAAGGCTGAAAAAGTTCTCTAGAAAAGAATTCTGTTTGTGGTTAAGGCAATATAATGTGTATAAATCAAATACAATTTATCTAGTCTGATTAAGGCTTTAATGCAAACTTCTGGAATGACCTCAGACAGGGGACTAGACACAGGGCCCACAGAGAAGTCTAATGGAGCCTGTAAGGCAGTTTCAATCTATTCTGGATCAAAAGTGTAACTGTGTCATGGTTTAGAACATGGTAAAAAAAAAAATAAAAAAATCACATCTCACACCTCTTTTGTCTCTTTGGACTGTAAATTTTTCTTCCTAATGTTTTGTTACTATATCCAAATCCAATAAAGAGATGAAGTCAAGCAGGGAAGTGACTAGTATGCATGTGCGTGCATTTCACCTTGTGAATCAGAACATGGACATAGAAGACAGGCTCACAAGGCTGAATTTCTGAAGTTCATAGAACTTCAACCATCTCTCTAAACTATTTATCACAATATCCTATTTTCTTCACTCAGAGAGCAGAATAAAGACTGTGATATAATCTCAGAGGAAAATAAAAATCAATGCAGCGTACAGCTTGAAATCTAAGGAAGAAAGGCACAAAGCAGAACTTTGTATTCTTCTAATCAATGTGAAGAGATCAATCAAATGAATATTCATCCTTGCAGGTCTTGTATTTTATTAAGTATTTTTACTGACTAATTATTAATCCTTTCAAATTAACAAGTCATAATTAAAAAAGAGCTTAACACGTGAATAGGGAACTCAAGACTTATTAGCAGTTCTCACAACAAAAATGCAAGTTTTCATCCATTTCCACAAATTACAGATAAATATTTTCAGATTGTGGGTCTACCCTAACTATATGAATTTCCTAAGGAAATAAACATGAGTTTCCTAAGGAAAATGTGCACAATCCCTAAGCATCATGAAAAGAAAATTCATATCCCAGAAAAAAAAAAGAAAAAAAATCCCCCAAATCCTGTTAATCTTCCTTAAAATTACTGACTTCCACCCAAATTTACCCAAAACTTACAGATCTGGGCTGTCCTGAGAATCTCCGATTGTAATCATTAACATCTTGAAATACCTGGGTTGCATCCTGCTGATCTTCACCAAAGAGTGGTAAAAACAATGTTACCTATGCACAGCAGGGAGATGTTGTTACATGTGCAATTGTCTTTCAAATGCAGGCATTGTGAAGTATAAATGAAAACAGTAATCTTCAGTTAACTACATGTAATAAACTTTGTTTTAGTTGAATACGGAGTAGCAAAATAAAATGAAGACTACTACCACGGATACTGCTGCTAAGTTTTACCAAATTTATTGCTTATAGCTGTTTACAGAATATTAGTTTTTTTAAAAGATTGTTAAAAACAAGCATAACAGCCCTCCTTCTAAGAGAGGCTTACAGGTAATTTTTCTAAACACCTAAGTGGTTTATGTTTCAGAAGTGCAACAGATCATTTGAAGAATAAAGTTAATTTACCAAATTAATATAGTTTTGTTTCTCAAACGGAAAATCAAATAAAGCAACTAATGAGGCCACTCTTCCTCCACCTTTAGAATGGCCTTGCATTTGAGCAAACAAGAAGCAAAACTCATACTTTTCAACATGGACAATCATACCAAGACCAAGGAGAATAATACAGACAGTAAGTTAACAGAAAAAAGATATTAAACTTCAGCTCTTTTGTAAGCATAAAGAATTCTGCTATGTTGTGGGTTAACTTTCATGCAAACATAGAAAAATAAGTAAGGTCATATTCACATATATCTTAGCTTTCTGTATAGGAGTTTCTGAGAACTTAAGACTTGTGTTTGGAAGCAGTGTTCAGGTATAAAATGCAGATTACCACAGGAAATAGAAAATGCACAGCACTTTAAATTATCACTGTCCTCAAAAGCTGCCTCTGTATCTGGCCCGTAAATATACATCTTATATAGGTGCAGCAGTCACATTTAGCAAATGACAGCACAAGCAGATCTATATTAAACTCCTAGCTCTGCCACAAACATTCTGTATGACTCACGTTGTTCATGAGTACATACTTCCACCCCTGTTTATAAATCAGACCTTACTTTTCCTACTTCACAGGGTGAGAATGAATGCATAACCATGCAAGCAGTACCACCCAATTTACGTGTTACTCAGAGGAAGGTAGAAGAACAACTATGCAAGCAGAGAAGGTAAAAAAAAAAAAATCACTTATTTTCCCCTTCTCCATGTTTCTCACCTTTATTTTTTGTGTCTCTCTCCTCACTGGCTACGCTTTAACTATACTCATTCTTCCTCTAGTCATACCTATTTTTCTTTCCTTCCTCTGTGTTCTTATAATCATTTGTCCTACTGATACACACAATGAAAGCAGGATATAATATATGGGCAAGGGCGTGAAGCATGTTATATAATTCAATAGAAGTTACTAGCTCTGTAGTTTGTGCACTGTTAAAATAAAGACGTACTTTTGTTAAAACATACACTGTAAGACTCAGAGATCCCTAAGTGTTAATGAGTTGCAGGGACATGTTTCAAACTGACAATGCAAGTAAGTTGCGTAGGAAGTAAGTTAATGCTTGCTCTACAACGCTGAGATTAATAATACATACAAACTAAAAGTAGGGACAAAATAAGAAATTGACATGGGTAGGATTTTTTGGCAGGGAGAGAAGGAAGGGAGAGGGTACGTCTCAGAAACCAGTAGTATACTGCCTACTGGCAGTCTTCCACAACAGCCAGGTCTTTCAGATGCAAGTTCTGGTAAAGAAGTTATATCACATCCCAAACAGAAAGTATGGAAGAATCATAGTTAAAATCTTATAATTTTCTGTTTTTGTACACTCCTTTACAGAAAAATGGCTGAGTTATCAGTGCTGTTCACTTAAATTTGAGTTGCAGTAACAATCTGTATTTTTTGAGCCATTTGGAAAACTTAATGTCCATCATCTCTGTCTCACACATCCATATTCTTTCAGCTTCTCAGACCTCTTCTTTCAGTCACACTATTGCAGTTCACATATAAGTGCTTTTTTGGTAAGCTATACTACTTAAAATTTTACCGTTTGTCTGCAGATTGGACAACGGATGGCACCAAGCCATGAGCCATACCTCCAGTAGGCAATAATGCAGGAACCTGATGAAAGTAAGTTACAGACATTTAAACTTCTGAGTTGAAGCACCCATTCCATGAAATAATATGTTACACACCAAGGAAAACAACAGAAATGTACAAGCAGTTAGGTTAAATCTATCTTTTCGGGTGTAATTTTGTATACAGTATTCACTGAAGATACCAAGAATCTATGTGTTCAAATTCAATGCTATTAATGAGAAAAATCCTGAATTGGTTCAACTGCATCATTAATTTTAAGGTATTATATCCCGAAAAGACAGAAAACTTCTTAATCATTAACCGAAGAAGTAAATAATTAAAAATTTTACCAGTTTAAAATTTAGAAGTGACAAAAATGTCAAGAGATGTAAAATTTACCCTAAAAATCTGGCTTTATTATCAGAGTTTCAACAGATGAAGGAATATATAAAAATCTGAGTGCTTCAACTGTTTTCCAAATTTGTAAATTTCTTTGTTTAAATGACTAGGCATGGTATGCACTACATATTCCATAAAACCAGATGAATGCAGTGAAAGAATCCTACCGGGAACCTGAAGGACATGAAGCAAACCTCTATGTAGGGTGTTTATATATACATTCGAATAGCTGGGCCTCAAAAAAACAAAAGGCAAACACTTTAAGCATTGTGAACTTAGTCTTAATTCTTCAGGACTTCCAAGAAAAAAACCCACACTCTGAGATAAAGATAATACCAAGCAGATTTTTTTACTCTTTCTAAACCATTTTTTCAAATGGTATATTTCCAAGTGTTTCTCAGCCTCTTCAGTTTTTTACTAACGGGAAATGTCTGGTTTGGGCTGGACTGGCCACTGAGATGAACAACACACGATCTTTCTCCCTCCTCTCTCTGTCCTTGACATTTTTAAATTAACGGCAGTTTTAATCCAGATAGCATAGAAAAAATGCAGCATACTCTCAAAGTCACTGTTTATTCACAAATGTGTTTTCTCAAGAATTTATATAAAAATTATTTCTAATGCAGACTAGAAGATTAGCAGTTAAAATCAAACAAAGCTTTACATTAGGGTGACTGTACTAGTGTCAAAAGTTTGTATTTCTGTTCTGGTTTTATCTTTGTATTTCTGTTCTGGTTTTATCTTTGCAGATTGGGCCTTTTTTGCTTACCACAGAAGAGATGGCCACAGTTTGTTTCTATAGGGAATGTAGCCTGTTGCAAACACACTGGACAGGACATATCTGTATAGAAGCGATGTCTATCACTAGCAGAATCATCCTGCTAGAACAGAAGAGAAATGCAAAGTGTTAGAGACACTATTTTTATATAATTCTGCTGAGTTTAAAAAATAATAATAAATCCAGTGTTCATTTACTAGAAATCAAACAGTCAAATGCAAAACTATGTGAAATGAAAGAGAAATATATTTAAATCCAAAAATCAAACATACTGAAATGCAAAAACGCATTCATTAAGCAAGTTCTTCTTGTGATAAGCCCGTTATTTCCCCTTCATCTGTTATATAAGTGTGTACTCAATCCAGTTGAAGACCACAAAGGAAGAACCTTTGTCCTTCACATTAAGTTAGGTTAGACATGCTGAAGCATGAATAAAAACTCAGATCTAGACTGCTACTTCATTATCCTAAGTAGTTCTGTCCACAGCCAGGTAACTAAACTCCATTGCTTACCAGTTGCAGTATTTACTGTTCTCAAGCCCAAGCATAGACATCAGCTTGTGTATATTATGGCCACAAAATTTTTTTCTCTCCATTTTGCCAAATTTGTTTTCCACATAAATATGCATTGTAGTTAAAAATCAGTCATTATTTCAAGAAGTACTATGATGAAAGACTGTCCTCAATACTCTCCAAAAGTACGGCTTTTCACTCTACAGCTGGGACTCAGCAATTCCAGTAACCTGGCCTAGACTCTCCCATCCTCTGCTCTACATGTCAGAACTGGATGCAATCATAGAACCAAAGATTGGTTTGGGTTGGAAGAACCTTTAAAGATCATATAGTCCAACTCTCCTGCCATAGGCAGGGACATCTGTCACTAGATCAGGTTTTTTAAAGCCCTATCCAACCTGACCTTGAACAATTCCAGGGACAGGGCATCCACAACTTCCTGGGCAACCTGGATCAGTGTCTCACCACCCTGTTTGTAAAAAATTTCTTCCTTATGTCCCATCTAAACATAACCTCTTTCAGTTTAAAACCATTGCCCCTTGTCCTGTCACTAAAGACTTTGGTTAAAAGTTTCTCTCTGTCAGTCTTTGTTGCCTGGCTCTTGTTGCTGTGCCATTGTTCTGCTACACACAGTTTATCAGTCTAAACGTCTAACCCCTGTCCTGTGGCAGCAGGCTGTACTCCAGATTTCCTTTCGTTTACCGCTGAGTTCCCAGGAGCATTGCAGGAAGCACAAAACATAATCTAACATACTCCACCTCGTGGCAAAAACCTGTTTAAAAAAAGAACCAGCCAAATATTTCATTTTAATTACTTATCCATAAAAAAAAAGCCTGCATTATCTCATTACTTGATAAATTTCAAGGATGCCTCTGTATAGTAAGTAAGCTTCTGTAACTTTAAAGACCAGCTTCTTCCAGAACCTCAGAGAAGCCTACACTACCCCAAACCAGATAGCTGAATGATGCAGACACAGTACAGGACCTGCTCAGTTTGAAGCTGCTGACGAAGAGCCCGCACGAGCTCTTGATTTTCTGGGTGTATGTTCTGATGTTCATTTCTGTGAAAGGAAATATAAGCAATAAGAAAAACTGAACACTGACGCAACACTGAAAAATAACTCATTGAAAAAAAATGAAACTTGAACAAAGGGCAAAATTAATTCTTTCCTGTTATAAAGGATTTTAAAGGAAGTACACCAATAATTAAGGAAACAGGACATTTATTCGAGATCCTAAAGTTACTCTGGACACTTAAAGCTGTACACCAGCAGCAAGATTTTTTTCAGGGAGACTTCATAATCAATCATTAAATCATGTTAAAACTCGATTTTCATCTAAAACAAAATTAAGTCATTAACGTGCAAAAAATCAAGTTGCTTGCAAGCGTTTATATTCATCATAAATATTTTACATTTTTGTCCCCACTGCTAGTTTTTGTATTATTGGTCTAGCTGGAAATTTCTTTTTTTTTCCACTCACTGCCTAAAGCTGTCAAGTTGAAAAATCCTAATTATTCCAATTTTATCTGCTATGTGAAAGATTAACGTATAACATTTACATAAGAAGGGGTAGGCAAACCCTTAGATTTAGAATGTTGAATTTATGTAACTATCAGCAGACTGGATATAAAAAGAAATCATTCTTTTTAAATCACTCTTTAAAAAGAAAGACTCTACGGGCAAGAAAACTACAGGTTAGAGATGCCAAGGGGAATCATAGGGAAGGGACTCACTGAAGAAAGGAGGCTGGATATATTACAAGTTTGAAATTCAAAAGCACAATGGGAAGGAATTGGAATTAAAAATGATGCTGACATTAAGAGGTGTTGAGGTGCAATATGAATCAACAGCATCATATTCAAAACTCTGAATTTTTATGCTTTATTTATTCATACGGATTTCACTCAACATTCACTCAATGTGCGCTCAACATTCTGCTCAGCACTGCTGAGGTCTCAGCTGGATTCTGTTTTCCATTTTGGGCTAATGCATAACAATACATAGAGAAGTTGAAGGAAGTCCAGAAGAGAATAAGAACTACTGCCCACATTTTTTTAAACATTTGAGAAAGAGTGAAGAAATGTCACTTCATATTGAAGACCACTTATGGAGAGAAAAGGGGACAGGGTAAGGCTTTCATTCTACAAAAACAAGCAATTTTTACCCACAGTTATCTAAGGCTGGTGGAAAAACATTTCTCACCACTAAGTGTACAAAATCTGAAAAGGATACCTCAGAGTATTGTGATCTATCTTTGACTAAAAGTTAAATCCAAAAAACAGGTTGCACTGCTTCCAGGGATGATCTAGGCAAGGTGATCCTCTGTCAGAGCTGGTGGCTGGACTGGCTAAATTTTTAGGACATTTTCTGGTTGCAGGTCTATTTAGATAGTTTCCTCAATGGCTCTAGGAGCTTCTACAATATTTCCTTCATTTGATGTGGGCAATCATAATACTGCATTAATGATACCTTTAACATTTTGCCTTCTTCATTCTTTCTTCAAAGAGGAACAGACAAACCCCATATTTTTCATACTAATGATTATATGGTTATCTGTAAAAAGTAAATTTATTTAACACTAATGTGGGTGTCATATATATGAAAGTTATATGATGGGAAGATTACATTAAAACCCTTCTTGTCCACCATGGATCTCCATGAGTCAGATTTTGTGGATGTTGTCTGTCATACATGTTATACATATAAAAGTATTTTCCTTTTTAGATGCTACAAATGATCATACTTTGTACCTTCAGTTTGCCAGAACTTTGATATATATTGAAATTCAATTCAAATCACGCACAAGTGGAAGGTGTGAATTATAAGCCAGTTCATTCCGATTCCTTCATAAACAACTAATTGCAAATTTGCTGCTAAAGTGTTCTTTTCTTTACTTTACTTTGGCATCACATACTACGTTGAATACATAGAAGTATTTGTAGAGCTGTAGAGGTACAGTATGTACAACATCTGTCACTTATGCATAAAACGCTGAAGTAGCAGAACACCGCACAATGTCCAGGGGGGCACAGGCAGAGCTCAAGATATACCCAATTCAAAACTTCTGTCATGCAATGTGTGTGAGAAAATAAATTAAATAAATGAAAAACAGTACGGTGCTATGCAATGAAAGGCGTTATCAATCACAAGCCAGAAAGAAAGAGATGCGGAGTCTATTAATTTCCCCATTTCTGAGTGTTAACACTCCATAATTTGAGGGAAAAAGTCCCATGACATTGAAAGATTGTACTATGTATCACAAGGGGCCTCACCAAACTATCATTATCAGATGGATGAAGGCTGCCTACTCATTCAATGTGCAGTCTCACACAGGGAAAGTGAGGGACAGGACTTACAAGAACTGATGTATCATCGTGCAATGATGGCCATTGTTAATTTCCAACGACTAAGATCTCAGTTCTGTGGAATACACTGACTTTGATCTTAGAACAAAACCATATGATGAGATAGAAAAATGAAAGAAAAAGATCTAAACGTGCAGATTCATAAACATGGGTTAGGTAAGTCATTTGGGGCAAGTAGGGAATCTCTGATACAAAACACTGGAGGGTCAGGCTCCCTGTAGTTTCTTGGATAAACTGAAGTTTCACAGTCTCGTTTGTAATGTGACAACCTACTCACAAGTTTAAAAGATGACAGAAGAAAATCTGGCTGCATTTTAACAAAATTTATAACACTAAGACATACAGTCTTTGCAAAAGTATCTTATAGTGACTAAACTAAACATATGCAACTTGGTATATATGTTAATTACTGCTAATAAGTCTCCCCACCACAAGCACAGAGACCTTCAGCTCATGCCCTGATCTGATGTTTCATTTCCTGCTGGAAACAAGCACAGCAACCATATCCTTTAACAGTTCTTTCCATATTCTACTTCTGCCCCCTAAAATCTACTGCAACATATACTCCTTGCTGCCTACTTTCCCTTTTTACTCAGTTCCTGCAATCTTATTCATTACCTTAAGCTTTCTTTCATGTATTTGTACCCAGGACCTGTTCCTATCCAACTTAAGTAGAAGTATGGGTGGCGAAGAAACTGAGGTAATGGACACAGTATAAGGAACACACAGACCACGGTATTGCCTAAGGTAACTAGAGAAGAAAAAGAAAATACATCTTTCTCCCCCACTCCCCCTTCAGTGCTAAATAAATAAAAACTACTATACTGCTTGTACTGCACAGATTTTTTTTAATGTACTGTGCAGATTTTGATGGACACAAAGCAAAGGAGGTAGAGGAAAAATGCTGCTGAACAGACAATTTCAGAAGGTACAGTGAAGAGCTAAGAGGATGCTGACAGGACTTTCAGTAGTCAGTCATACAACGCAGAAGTAAACAAGCCTCAAGACTTCCAATGCACGAAAGCTTTATGTCCCAGTTTGTTTGCCCCTCCAGAAAGTAAACCATGAGGGCATGTAATAGGATCCACAGACAAACTTTTTACTTAGCTCATTACACCGCAGAGGTAGCTAGTAACTAGCACTTTTCTCCCTCCCCAAGTAACCCTTCATCATCGATATATCATCTCCCTGAACTGCAGTCCTGACTGAACTCCTGCTACTCTTGCCCACTGCTGACACTTCTTTCATGTTCCTAACTTACTTTCCTTTATGAAGTTCAAAAATAAGATGTTTACTTTTAAACTAAACACTTAAAATGCAAATCATAAACGCTAAAAAAGTCAATATAAGGGGTAGAGAAAGTGTAAGAGAGCAGATGGAAAAGAGGCACACTTGAAGCCCTCTGAATAACTGAAACAGCCTTGGAAAGAAAAGCTAGGTGAAGTGCATACTTCTTAGATTCCTTTGCTATCTCCCGGTCCTGAACAGCAGCACTGCCTTGCAGTCCAACCAAACCTTCCCACTTCTGGTTTCTTTTGTAGCTTGCTCTCAAACACCTCCTTCCTGACTAATACTTCTCATATGGACAGATACCCCTCAGTAAATTCCATAATGCCAATGCATCACTAAAATTGAGTTCTCTTAGTTGTTAAAACTCTTCTGTGTTCAGAAGTCTACAGACATCCATTAGGAAAAAAAAAAAAAAAAAAGCAAATGTGAAGGTCAGACTTATTTTCGCAAAAAACACATAGGCTAAGATATGTTAGGTTGCAAGGAAAAACTCCAAAATGAAAAATAAGCTTTGATTCCTCGACCATTAAAGTTATTGAATTCTGAACTTAACATTTTCCTTTATGGAAACCATATTAAAGTCCATTGTTTTCCAGCATAATAATTTATAAACCAATCAGTCAATGTATTCAGGTTTGGGAGTTTTTTGGTTTTTTTGGAAGGAGACTGCAACTAGGAGGATTGCATCCAATCTTAATTATGGAGCCATTATTGACAAATTTGTACTTTCTAACCAAATATGACACACCAGCCATATATACTGTGAATTAAGCCATCTTCAGTCTTAAGGAATGATGAACACTACTCAGTTTTATCATCTGAAGATAAGGAAGAGTTAGGCTTCACTTTTGAGAAATGCTTCACTTCATTCTAATGGTGAATTAAATTATGAAACTCTGTTAAGCAATTAGTTAAACAGAGTTAGTGATTGAACGATCATTTCCTTAATGTCAAAAAATCACAGGTGTTTTATATACCAGTGCAAAAATTTGTTGAGAAAGTTAGAATTTTATAAAGGCAGTTATGTTGATTAATTCCTGTCAACATATTCTCACCTTAAAAGCGTATATACCAGAGCAGCAATGAAAGTGAAACTGAGCACAACTGCCACCAGTACCTGGTCACTTATTCCTTCTATAACTGAATCATTATCTAGCTTCAGACTCTGAACTTCTGCTTGGTGACTGGCCATCACAGCTCTAAAATATAAAAAGAAATATATACATACACATATGTACATATACATAAAAACATACACGTGCACACATACATTTTAAACATAGTTAAAAATAGTATGTATACACATCTATTCATACACAACAAATTCCTGAAGCAACAGATTAGTCATTGCTGGGGGAAAAAAATGGTAAAAGGAGAGGGAACAGATGCATTTTTACCAAACACTGAGCTTGCTGCAAAGGACTGCAAAACATTTGTCTTGCACAGTAGCAAACAAGTTTTAAACGACTCTGTTGTGATTTAAAGGGTTTTTTTAAAAAATCTGTCAGATGCTTAACCTGGGAATCTTTACCAGATAACTTGCCTATGAATAGGTCATTGCTGAATTAGACATATTCTAAGGACAGTTCATTTAAAAAAAAGTACAATGACTCTGCATTATCAAGAATTGTAGCTATTACACAACACACCATTGCTGCTAGACTGAGACAACGTAATTTTTAGAAACCTAGTTTTCACCACTTATGTGAAGAAAGAAGCAAGGACATTTGGGGTTTAGCTGGTTTTAGAGTGTTAAATGCCCATTTAGACACTCAGGAATCACCCGATGCACTTCGTGTTTCATCTGTCTTTTCTATGCATTACCATCCTTCAGCTAGAAACATGGGAAAAACTTGAAAGAAAAAGAGTATTACCAGGCTTCCCTCATTAGACTCATTTGTTTTATATTCATTTCACATATGCAACAATCAGAATGACTTGCCAACGCTAACATTTATAAACCTACAGCATTAACCTATAGCTGGAGACAAGCAAAATAAAATAGTATCCAACACACTGCTAAACCACTTCTGTTGCAATTAAGAAGTGAAATGAACTACAGCTGTGAATATTATGAAACCAGAAGAGTGAAGCTAACTCTGGTACACAACCAAAAAAGTCATACTGAAACTTTGCCCATACACAATCAAAGTATTTTTCATATAGAGCTGACATAAAATCTCAGCATCAGTTTATGAGGTCAGGTGAGACTGGTATCATCTACTTTACTTCCTAGTCCAGTACGTGAGCCTTAAGTTTGCAAGCTTTCATCAGTGTTTCTCTCTACTTCACAGCTCATGTGTCATTTTTTAATTTGAACCTTGCTGTCTAGCAAACAACACCAGACACTGCCTGGCCCTGAATTAATTGCAAAACTGAAATGAAATACAGGTCATGGGGATTTTAGTGGATACCTGTAATGACCACCCTGGCAAGATTTCAACATGCCAGTCTACTGCTAATATAAAAGTGTCATCTCTTCCATAAGATAGCTACTCTCACTCTCCAGATCTTTTCTTGTATGAATTGTGGAGCTTTTTCCAAGCCTCCCTGTGTTTGTGGGGGCTGCCCTCTGTAGCAGCAATACAAGAGAAGCTGATATATTCTAATATTATTGTCAAAAACAGTAAGTGGTATAATTAAGTACCATAAGAGCAGAGAAAATTCATGGAGAACGAAGGCTAGATTTGTTTAATTGTTGTATTTTTGGGCTTCCATTGTGAAAAACAAAATGAAATAATGAGGCGTATGTGAAGCAAAACAATAAATTGTTACCCTCAGTGTCCCAATCTGAACTGAGACTATTATTTTTGTAACTAATTTTTGCTGATTACAGCTTTCCACAAGCAACTGTGTCATAGTCTAACTACTGAAATGTCAATTAATATTTGGAGAGAGTAACTTTTCCCAAAGGTGGAACACCAGTGACCCATCCAGAACCACGTTTAAAGTACATCAATATTGACACGGGTTTCACATATACCTACAAATAAAAGATAAAAGCTTCATGGAAAGGTCTTACATAGAAACAAGAGCCTACACAAGGAGTTACAGCATTTCTCCATGTAGCTAGTTACACAATTATACTGCTACAGTTAAAGCCATGAGGCCAAGGTGTTGTGGAAGTTTTCTGAGCAGCAGTTACTTGGTGCTGAGGGTCTGGACTGGTAGGTGTGCTGTGATGACTCCTCAGCTCAACATTCCCAACCTATATACTTTATTTCTTTGCATGTCCAAACCTCGGAAAGCTTCTCTCTTACAATACATCATTCTGGGACACTTATTTTCCACAACTGCGTCTCAGGCAGCATGCTTGTATCTTCAACTCATATGTTTTCTCTCCTTAAGTACCATCATCAGCCCATCATCATTATGTACCATCATCAGTAATATTTACTGCATCATGCTGTCATTTCTGGGTTGATCACTCAGTATAAAACCAAAAGTAAATGGCAAGGAACTGGTATGTGATGATTCCTCCATTGTCCTGCATCAGCTCTGTTAGAATAGAGCAACATGCTAATAACAACTACATCCCATTAAGTATTACACACTTTTTTTCAGAAATACACACTGTGGCATAGACATATAGATGATTTAACTGCACCTTTGGAGGGCAAGTTTTTCCTCACACTGACACCTGAAAAGCTTCCTGTGTCACTGCTTGCTTGGTGTACTCTGAAACCAACACATAAATTGTCAGTATCACACAAAGTTCAGTTTTCCATGTACAGCCTTCAAGGCATCCACTGTAGAGCTCTCTCTGCCTCTCTGCACATTCCTTGCAACAATACTCTTAATCCTTATCGGTCTACCATTAACAGCACTCACTGCATGTGCTTGCCTTCATTTCTGCTCATGCACTCTTCTTGAAACATCAAACTATTGTGCCAAGGTTAGCAGCAGAATATGAATAAGAAATACATAGATCCTCACATTCTCTTCCTTCCTGCACATAACGCCAGTTACTTGTATCTCCTTCACTTACCACGTATGACTTTCCAAATAACCATTTTCACACAAACTTAAGTGTCCAAAAGAAATTCCTGCACAGTCTTTCTGGCTACAGAAGAGGCCATTCCCTCAAACACTTCTTCTTCACTTATGTATCAATACTGCCAAGATGCATAGAGGGGGGAGTGGAATCTCTGCCTCAGTCTCTCTCCCAGCTGCTTCTATTACTAAATTCTAGAGAAGACAGACTACCAATGCTTAATGCTCAAGTTTTAACTTACTTGCTGCTTCTGGACAGCCAACAAGTGCTGAGCATATTCCCCTCATTACCTCTAGCACTTTTTCTGAATCAGACCATTACACAGGAGGGCTGACATGAATTCTGTAGACTAGGAAGTCCAAACAGAAGGGTTTCACTTCAAAAGATCAATACATACTTTCTCAGAATAGTAATTCAAGCCTCAGCGGAGACAGTAACAATCTCCTCTTACTCTTATCTCTGGGTTAGCATATAAAAAAAGCAGTGGCTACAATGAGAACACTGATAAAATACACTATTTGAAAACTGTCTGACTGCAGGAGGAAGGAATTTTCTGATCTCAAGTCTGTTTTGAACATTATCCAACAAAAAATCTAAAACTGCAAGCTTGCAGCTCATGTTTCTTCAGGTGCAACTACAACAGCCAATGAACACAACTGCAGTGGTTTGAATGCATAATAGACTAACAGTCCTAAAATAGCTGCTAAAGAATCTTGCATGTGTTTAGTAGTGGTGCTCTTTCACTTGGTACAATTAATAAGCAGGCTATAGGAGATTTAATTCTGAAATGATGTAATGAAGACCCTTCAGTCTTCAGAGACAACCAGCATTGACAAGGACTAAGTCAGAGAAGACTTCCAGAACCAGACTTTACCACAGATATCTAATCTCTCCTAAAATAATAACTGGTAATAATTTGATGTCATTTAATAGTAACTTGATGTAGTTTTTATTAAATTCAACCTTTTTATGTTGAACCATTACATTTGTCTGGTTATGCAAAAATCACAGTATTTCACAACTCTTTTCATCATATAATCTTTTCAGATCAGCATTCTACACTACAGGCTTTTCAGACATTAAATAATTTTAAAGCTGTTCTTTCTTGTCTGTAGATTTATGCTACTTCTGTTTCTTTTAATAATTACAAAGAGATTTTGAACTGTTTTAATGCTGTACCTCTATTCTTTTATAGAAGAAATTAATTCCTGTCTACACGAGCTCTCTGAGAAAAGTACCAAATTAATAGAATGACTTCTGGAAAAAAAAGACAGTTATTGAAAAGAGATTAAATTTTGAGAATTGAATTTTGGTTATACTTAGGATTTTTCCTCCTTTTAGCCATTTAATAAGGATAGATTTCTTACATGAGAGCATAATCCCACCCTGTGTTCCAACTAGGGGATGAAAACCAAACCACATCTAACAATACATCAAAATTGGGATTTATACAATCAACTTCAGAATGTTAAAAGTATCAGCTGCAAAGTCTAAAAATCTGTCAAAAACATTGGGCCTTTATCCTACGTTAAAAGCAACAACTAAAGAGCCCAAAACTTAATTTCCAATTTCATTTAATCTCATCTTCAAACTACTGGCACTTGTGTGAAGTAAAACAATATGATTGCCCAGTGAGGGGAAAAAAAGACAAGGAGTTACTCCTCTGTTCCACTTGGGCTAGCTAAGTTATAGCTTGACTTTGCAGCACAGTACTGAGACTGGGATCAGGTTTATTGGCATTAGGATTCTTGATAACTACAGAATGTAAACAACCTCTGACTGAACTGTCTGCAAAATGCCTGGAAATAGAAAGGAATGGAGTTTATTGTTTGTGAAATCACACGGGTTTTTTTGTAAAAACTCTCATAGACTAACCATCTGAACACAAAATCACCTTATTTATTATCAGTTTTTCTGAGAGTGATTGCTGACAGAAAGCAACACTAATTTACTTACATTTCAAATAAGAATCTGCAGGCCTTAAAAGTTACATTTCTCCTATGAACAATATATGCAGGTTTATGCCAAAAAAGGAGAATCATAACGAGCAATACTGCAATTACCATGTCTTTTATTCTTGGAATCTCATACAGATCACATTGAAATGTGAAGGCATGAGGACATACAGTAGTGTGGATATATTGTTTCTTCAGTTTTCAGATTTGAAAAGTATTATGAAGACTTTCAGTGTTCAACATATAGCACACTAGAACAATATCCCATGCCATGATTTCTAAAAAATTAAAAACAATCCAGCATTTGCAATGATATTTTAAACACTTGTTGCCAGCTATCCAAAGTCAGAATATCCCCATAGCTTTCTGAAGTATTTGAACTTTTCCAAGTTTATCAGGGAATATACTCTCAAAACCACAGAGATTTTAGGACCCACTACCAAAGGAATATGCAAGCATAGTGAAAAAGAAGTAAGAGGCTCTCTTCACGTCCAAGAAGTAAACAATGAGATAACACACAAGCAATACTGCTGTGGAATACAAATTAGTAACCAAGAGCAACATTTTATTGAATTTGACAGCATGGTAATATTTGCTCAACATCTGAAAAGATACATTGGATAACAATGTGTCCTTTCAGGGATGGGCTGGGAGTGAACTGGATGAGAACAACCGGGTTTGGTTGTGTTTCGTTTTTTTTTTTTACTTCATTTTTATTTTGAGTATTTTCTTTTTGATGCACTACTGACAACCACCCTCAGTGCTTGAAAAGATTATAGAATGAAGACAGTGGTGGTGGGCCAGGGTGCAAGTCAGAACCTGTAATACCTTTTGCCTGGAGAAGCATTACCCCCCTCCTTAGAAATGCTGCTTAATTTCCAGAGATTGTGTGTTTTCCAAAATAAGCAAATTCCCCTCCAACTAGTAAAACACTATGAGTCCCATTTTTTTTAAGACCAAAAAGGCTTTAACTCATTAAAATTTTCTTCCATGGTAAAAGGAAGAAAAAAAAAGTTTTCATTTCTATCAACAAGTTTCTAATAAGATTGACCTGTTTTAGATACCAGAAATCAACTTTTAAGAATTTAAGCATAATAAAATAGAGCATATTTATTCAGTAACACACCCTCTGCATGCATATTAGCTTATATTCAAATATACAAGGCATAAATTTAGTGGTTTTCTTTAATTTAAGAGAAAGACATAAATTCCCAAAATAAAGGCAAATTCTTAAATGTTGGGCAATAATTGAGACCTCTCCCATCAGAAGTTATCCAATTACTTCCTACTTCAGGTTAGCAGCAGGTCATGGCCACGGTCTGTGGTTGAAAGCTGGACTTTCTGAATGGATTTGACCCAGCAAACTGGATCCTACAGTTATTTTTACCCTGCTTCACGAAGACCTCAAGGGTATGCCGAGACTCCATTCAGAAAGCATTAACAACACCAGCCATTAAGCATGCATGATGAACAGTAAATGTGTAAACAGGATTGAAGACTCTAGCATGAGTTTACTAATCTAGATCCCAAATCAGCTAAATCCTGAGCTGATACATTTTATCCAGGTACTTCAGTGTATATTTAGTTGGACTTTGAAGTAGTAGTGTAGACATACATAACATTACAAAACAGAAATAAGGGAAATGATGGATGGTGTACTCATAAACAGTGGTTTTGACAAAACAGGATTTATTAGCTTTTCATTTTTGTGAGCATAGTCTTGAATAAAGCACACACAATAATCTCTAGTATTAAGTATCTCCATATGTTTTAAAAATCAGGAGATGACCCAAAGGTGGTCTGAAAGGAAATTTAATTTTCTGAAGGAAATAAAAAAAAAAAAAAAAAAATCAAATACAGCAACATAGAAATTGACAAGATACATTCTGTGAGAAGGTTGTTAAAACTGACTTGGGAATATCTTACTAGGATTTCATGCAGTCTGTTAATACAGCATTATTGATTTAGCAGCAGCTTTGGAGTCACAAATCAGTTCAGTTGGTACAGCAAAATTATAGCCAAACACAGCTGTATCATATTCAGTTATCTCTTCACCACAAACCACCTTTGCTTTCAGGACATTTTTGTGCATGCATGCTCTTTGCAAAAGAGAAAGGAAAAAGCCTAAAGAGTCTTGCCAAAATAGGGGAGTGGGGAATTTCAGTAGGCAACTAAAAATTTTGTTCAATATACCTTAAGAACTGACCAAGTGAGGCACTTGCCTAGTAAAGCAGGTCTCCGCGAGGTCTGAGGTCAGCAGTCTCTGAGGCACATTTTTTCCTAAAGAGATAAACAAGAAAAAAGAAAGTAGATACTCTGTTTTTCCTGGTGGAGTCATGCCTTGCAAGTTAAAAATACTACCGATGCAAACTCCAGATGCAATTCTGTAAGGGAAATAACCCCAAGTTAATACACCATTCTACTGGGAAAACAGTAAGCCTCCAATCATTTTTCTCATGACCCTGAAACTATGTTGATGGCTTGAAGCAAAAACCCAAATTCAATGGTCTGTACAGTACCACTATTTGGAGTATTTGTCTGGATGACGCCATGACCTGTGTAAAACAATTCCCAACGAAGTCTTCCACTGCTTTAAAAGGCTAAAACATACTGAAAGGTATAGAGTTCTAAAAAAACTAGAGTGGAACTGCATTCATAGGCAGATAGGAACATGAGAAAGAGCCTGCCAATGCCTTTAGTTTTGATATCTGCCTTTTCTGATCAGACAGGAAGAGAAAGTAAATAATGTCATTTAATTACAATAATGTTTACTAAAATATGGTAATACTTCAGCTATGAATGAAAAGTCTTTAAATCTCTTCTAAGAGAACTGCCCCAAAATTCTTTACTGTAGAAAGCAATGCTTCCGTACACAACCTCACATCTAAAATAAACAGCAAGACAAAGAGCATTATTGTATTTGTCCGCATCAATGAAATACACATCATGACAACAGGTAAAGCAGAGTGGGAAATGGGCACATCAAGGAAGATGTGGCAGAAAACCTTACACTGAAATATACCTGTGAAAGCACTGTTTGTCAAAAGTACCAAGCATACAGCTTAAAGTACATATTAAAACCTGGACTAGAAAGTTACAGTTGCGCAGCTTACATAGCTTTCTAAGACTTTTTAACTCGTTCCCGAATGTGAAAGCTACCTTTAAACAAAGAGAGATCAAATTCATAACTTAAAAATGAAAAGAACAGGTTGTACAATGAGATCAGTGAGAAGGTACTTTACTGGGAAAACCTGAGAATTTTCACAGCTTTTACAATACACTTTAATTCAAAACAGGTTGACATAAAGTAACACTCAGATTTTATCCATGCTACTAACTTATTTAATGGAAGAACTGTGAGAAAACAGGAACAAAGTGACAGTTACTAGATCTGCAACCTTTCCTTTCTTGGTTGCTTGTCCAACTCACAACTGTTACCCGTGCACTGTGCTTGCTGCTCCATATTGTTGCATGTCAGGCCAGTTGCTAACTGATAGGAACTGTACAGCTTATTATGACAACCGACATTCTTATTGCAAACCTTGGATGGGCCAAAATTCAACTGACTACTGAAAAAGAGTTTTCTTGAACTTTTCAGGCAATCCCTTTGCAGCATGATGAAGAACTACTCTGGCTGGGGCAGCAAGGACACAGAGCCACTCTGGCCACGTGTGAAACACGCAACCTTGTCTTTGAGATGAAAAATTAATCAAACTACCTGCAGCTAATGCTACGCAAATAACTTCTATTTTATGTTAATTATTAGTACAACGGAGTTTTGCTGAAAGGAAGTTGATGGCATTTTCCACTCCAAAAAGAGAGGAAAACCCTGTGGAGGCTGCTCCTTCCACAAGCCAAGCCGTATTACTTACTAGCAAGAGAATGTCTGTGGGTGCAGCGTCCTCACAAGCCCACGCTCCCGAAGCCAGGGACAGACGGGGCTCAGGGTGCTGCTGCAAGTCCCTCCCGGCCCTGCCAGAGACCCTCCCAACCAGCTCCGACCCGCCACCGGCCTGCCCGGCGACAGCCGAGAGCATACACGGCCGGGGGAAGGGGACGGACCCCGTCGAGGGCTGCGGCCCTCCACCGGCACGCCTCGGGGGCCCGGCGGCGTATAAGGGCCTCCGCGGCCTGCAACAGACCGTGCCTCGCCTCGCCGCAGCGCAGCGCCAGCCTCCGCTCGCTGCCACCTCCGGTAGCGGGGTTAGACGCCGCCGGGCCGGGCCGGAAGAAACGCGAGCGACGCGGCAGACGCCCACAGCGCCGCTCACGCCCCCCGCGGGCTGGCAGCCCCTACCCCCTCCGCCGGCTATGGTGGGGCAGGAGAAGGAGAGGCCGGGCCGGGCCGGACGGAGCCCCCGCCCCTTCCCCTCAGCGGCGCGGGGAGGCGCGCGGCTCCGCGCGGCAGTACCTCAGCTCCCGACGCGCGCGACCGTCGCCACCAACTGCGGCCCCGCCCCCCGCCAGCGTCGCGGCGCCTCCGCCCCCGCGCGGCGCAGGCGCGCACGGGCGGTTCCTGTCAGGTCGCTCTGACGTGTCGACGCCGCGGCCCGGGACGGGACGGGGCGTCGGCGGTACCGAGCCGGCCGCGGCCGTTAGCCCCTTCGGCTGCGCCCCGCCATGTTCAACGTGGAGAGCCTGGAGCGGGCCGAGCTCGGGGAGAGCCTCCTCACCTGGGTGAGTGCCGCAGCCGCCAGGCCCCCGCCCGTAGCTGGGCCGCCTGGCGGGGGACGCGGCTCCGTGCGGCCCCCCCCGCCGCGGCCCTGCTACGGCGGGAGAGAGGGGGCCTTGCCGCGCCTCTGCAGCACCCGCCCGGGCCGCACCCCGGCGCTCAGGCAGGCTCCAGCCCGGCCGGCGTTGGCGGAGCCCTGGCGGACCTGCCCCGCCTCGCTTAGCCGCGACGGGACAGGCGGCCAGGGGGCTACCCGCGGGGGGCCCTCCGCCTCCTAAGCTCTACCCCCGTGTAGAGGGAACAAAGGAACTGGCGTTCCGCGGCGCCGTGACCGGCAGGGCGGGGGGGCCGGGGCCTGCGCCGGCGCGGCCGGAGGAAGCGCGCCCAGGTGCGACCCCCGCCCCCTGTCGTATGCCCTGGCTCGGCGGGCAGGGTGTTGCCCGTAGCTTTGATCTGTCCCCCGCGCCCGTCCTGGTGTGGCTCCAGTGTGTCAGTGCCGCGTTTTTCTAACCTGCCAGCTGTGCTAGGCAGGCTTTCTGACCAGAAACTTTCTTTTCGTCTGTTTCTTTCTCTGTATTTTTAAGTAGTGCTTGAGCCTCGAGAGACAAAATTCACCGATGAAGTCAAAGATAATACAGTATCGACATAAGAATTACCTTTTCCCATTTTAATGTTCAGGGCTTGGTCCATAAACATCTTCAGGTTGTGCCGTCATTCACAGAGCAGCCAAAATGTAGTGAACGTTGAACCTGGGTTTGCAGTTACTCTGTAATTTGAGCAGTGACTGTAATATAGCCATGAAATTTGTATTTCTGTAGCAGCTGATTTATTCATTAGCTGTTTGGAACCACTAGATTTTGTTTGGGAGCTGTTTGGGGGTTTTTTTCCCCCTCCATAAGCAAAATTGTCAAGGAAATACTCACTGTATGAAACTGGAGTACAAGTGATTGTTGAAGAGAAACAGGGATTTTCTCTTTTAGACGTTTAGTCTGTGCAAGGCTAGAGCTGGCTAAAGCTGTAGTGGTGATTAGCAAGTTACTGGGGAGCGACAGGTTAGGTTTCTCTGTGAAAGTCAAAAGGGGATGAGCAAGGGAAATTTGGTGATTGTTAGAGGTGAGCAGGGAAGTACAGAAGGTGGAGGTTTTGGGGAAGAGTGTGCCCCAGTGCTTCATACAGGTCTGGAATAAGTAACCCAGTTTCTCTTTCCTTCATGTTCCTGCCAATCTTTGCATCTTTGTTGCGGTTGATCGCTTGTCCTGCTTTTGGCTTCCCATGCTTTCTTTTTCAGGTGTTGAGAATGAAAGTCCTCTTCCCGATAGAATTGATGAGGAAGTCAGTGTGTGTGAATCCTGGCAAAGAAAGGCTGAGTGAGAGGCTCAGTGCTACGAGAAAGAGGAAGGTTTACTGACGGGTGATGGAGGAAGATCTGTTGCTATATGCTCCTAGTTTCTCTGTGGTTTCGTTTTAGCTGTTTTAGATATGCTCCTCTTGTGCTCTCTTGGCAGTAAAGCAGCTGTGCCAATGGGAGAAGCATAAGCTTGAAAGCTTACGTAGCAAGTAGTCGCAGTCCTAATGCATTCCTAACTCCCCAGATTTCCAAGTAACTAACAGACTAGCTCTTTCCTTTGCATATGAGACTACTGTACTCAAAACATGTAAGCTTCTGCAGAATGAAAGAGATTGAATTTTCTTCTGTTTGGTGTCGGCCTGTTAGGAGTGGTTTGAACTGTTGATCCTGCCCATTATCCAGTTGCAGGTTGGACAAAGTTGTTAATGACTTGAGAATATTTTGTTGAAATACAGCATCTGTACAGAAGTCTGTGTCAAGTCTGAAAAGATTTCAAAACTAAAAATATTCCAGCATTCTGTTACTTAAGTATTCTGTTCAAATTTGATTTTAAGGTGTTAATATTTCAATAAAGTTGTACTTAAAACTTCATAAGGTTAAGGTTTTTGCTAGCTAGTGAGGGAAATCATAAAATGCAGAGTCAGAAGACAGTGGCTACTTCCATGTTCCCCAGAATAATTCTTTATAAGCCAAATATGGTACAAACCAGTGGTTTAGATGTGTTCAAAAGGATTGTTTTATCAATTTCTGGACATGTTCACATGCGGTGAAAGTTGGATTAGTCTTGATAGAAAAATAAAATAAGAGTCAGTCGTTCTTGTTTGTGGAGATGAAGAGGACAAGTGTATCCATATCAAGTCTATTCAGTGTTAGTGAATATCTCCACTGATTTTCTGGTATTAAAAAAAAAATAGTGGAAAGAACTAGTGATTTTTTTGTTTGTTTTTCCCTGCCATATTTGAGGTTGGTAGTGGAGACAATGGATTTGTTGAGCAGCAGCAAACTTTACTGTTACCCTTGAAAATAATTTGCACTTTTCTAAAAAAGCTGAACCATTGAAAAAAAAAAATTACCTTGGCCCAAAAAGCTGTCCTGGAAAAGTAGACATAAAAATGAACTTTCACACCCTCTCAGATATTGAGCTAATAAAGAAACTAGCTGCATCTTTTTTGGTTAGCAGAAATATTAGTAGAACCTTCTTAAACAGCATTAGAATTAGTCAACAGATTTCTTGGATGAATGTGTGGAGTTATGGGTTATTTTTACAATTTCAGTATTTGTGTATGAGTGTGGCTTTGAAACAGACTCAGTTAAAAAAAAAAAAAAAAAAAAAAAGGAGAAAAGTGGTTTCCTTTTATTCCAGGATACATGAGACTTGCAAAAGAGGCAATGAAGTTTTTCAGTCATGAGTGAAACTGGCTGTATAAACAAGATGCTTTTTTTGCCTGGCTTTCTCTCTAGTCTCATAATCATTCTTGGGAAACCGTTCATTTAGATGGGAGAAAAGAGCTGTCTTAATTGCAATTTATGCATACCTGGGATGGCCAGTCTTTTCCATTGTGCCAGAGAAGCTGGCCATTCTTAAGAACTGGTTAAACCTCCCAGATTCCTTGCTTCACATTCATATAGAAGTACTTGAACTGGTTTGTCTGTGCTTTAAGTAGGGTAGATAAGGCTTTGCACAAGTATGAGAACCTGTTCAGCCTAAACTGAATGTTTGCTCAGATGGATGTAGGGTGAGATGAAACTGCTCCTCCCTCTGCCAACTTATAATTATAATGAATGAGAATATCCCTCAAGCCTTTTACTTTACATGCCTGTGATTCCTATTCTGGTATCTTTAAGCTGGAACAAACTGCTTACCTGTGAATATATTTTGTTTTATTCTTCAGTATTTCACCAACATCGCCATTTTTGGTGTTACACTCTAGCTCGGGGTGTAGTTCTCAGTTTTTTTTACCTCTTTGACAGCATTGTCAAATGGGTTCCTGAATCGTTTTTTTTTCAAGATGTTAATCAGCCAGGAGGGCTTTTGCTTCCTATGACTTTAGCAGGTGACCATGATGTTATTTTGAGGCAGCCAGGGTAGTGGCAACTCAAGCCAAACTGAGAGAAGGACTGGAGCCCAACTACAGACATCTCAAAGTTGGTATTTTTACTTAAGCAGTGTTTGCAGCCTACTGTAACTGCAGAATTATTACTATACCAAAAATCTCCCAGAAGCTTCTTCTGAGACTATTCTGGGCACTGTGGTACAGTTATCCAAGCTGCACTGCAGCCAAAGCAGTTCAGAAAAATGTGACTGTGAGGTAAACCTGCAATGATACTAAAATTGTTTCAGCATATCTAATACAGAATCACAACATCTTTTCTGTTTAAAACTTATGCCTTGTCCACATATGAACACATGGATTTTTTTTTTTTTTTCCGTTTTGTGGGTAGTGTCAGGAGTGCTTTTAACTCAGATACATCACTGAGTCATTTCTTAAAACATGGAGGGCTGTCAAATGTGCATGTGACAGTTATACTTTAATGTGTCTATATCCGAAATCAGTGTGGTGTCTACAGGCTTTTGCTATGTAATCTGAGAATTTTTCTTTTTTAACGCAGAACTAAGATGTGATACTGGAAAGATTGTTTAGCATTGGCATATAAACAGCAGGGTTCCTCAAAGAGGTCACTGCTCTCTGTTTATAAGTAGCAGATTGCTGTGAAGATGTCATGAACTTTCTTTCCTTCATTATGATAAATATCTCTTATTTTGCCATGTGCTGCCTCCACCAAGCTGCATCTTGCCTACTTGCTTTCTTTTCCAACCCTCAAGGCCAAATATAGTTTATGTGGTAGACTTGTTATAACTTTTATGATAAGTGAGGATTTTGTAAACAATGTACAAGGCCCCATTTTTGGCATCCTCTGCTTTAAAAGCAGTCTGGCCATTTGTGTGGTATCAGTCCTTTGACCTTTCTCCTTTTTGGCTGAAAAATTTTCTCAGTACAAGTGTATCTCCGTGTTCGGTGTGAAGGCCTATCCCCAATTGGAAGGATTTGCCTGTGTTACTTTGAAATGTAGAGACCCTGTGAGGAAGTGCTGAAACAGATTTTGATTCCTCAAGAAGGCTGCTTGTAAATGCTTTGTAGGCACCCTTTTCAGAGAGGATCAAATGCTGGAATTTACTACAAAAGCTGTGTTTTCTCCTACTGTCCAGTTACCTCCTTTTTAGACTATGCTGTTCTTGATCCTTGTGCATCTATGATTTTAAGTGCTCTTCTGGTTTCTTGCAGATGCAAAGATTGTAGGAGACTTTCCTAAGTCTGTTTAAACTCTTTCTTCTTTCAGTCCTTGATCATTGGCTACAAAGCTGTAGGATTTCATTTTCTTCTGATGATATCATTGCATCAGCATCTCTTACCTCTTGATGAAAACATCAGATTTTGGGAGTGGTTGATTGTGCTGGTGATGACAGCAGGTCAAGAAGGTAGTTTTGTTTGAATATGTTGCTTTTCAGACAGAGTGAGCTTGCCAGCAGGTGTGGCAGGTATCTGGCTGATCATAGCCCCTGTATCTGCTGGAACAGAACAGTACGCTGAGCAACCTTTTTTATTTTTTATGACCTCTCACTAAGATGGTAAAGAACTTGTTGTTCCACCCTTTCTAGGGGTGGTTGTCTGAAACAGTGATATTCTGAGAGTATCCTTCACTATGTTTGAAGGAGTTTGGGTGTCTAGCACCATTATTAAGTTATATGGATTTTTTTGACCTAAGAGGTCAAACAGAGGCAGAAGAACTTCTCTTAAAGATTGTATTGTAGAGCAAGTGATATAAGGCTGATAGTATATGAATACAATAATTAAAGATAATAAGATACAGTTTGTATGTATTCCTTCCCCTCCCTCTTTTAAGTCAACAGCAGGAAGGAAGGCTGAACACAGAATTTGGAGGTGCAGACATTCTTCGTGTGTGCATTTTGACATAATGTTGGATTTTCAGTCTTTGGGGCGTCTTCCCAAATTCTGCCTTCTTTCAATTTACTCCTTTCTGAAGAGCCGCTCTATAGCAGTGGAACATTTATAACAATTGCTAGCTGTCTGAAGAAAAAACACTTAGATGTGATTGAGTACGTGGTCAATTTCAGCTCCCAGTTCTGCCCCCTCATATTTGGTGGGGAACTGGGAGATGTTGCTTGGAGAAGAAAGAGATTTTGCTGCTGAGAACTGTGAACCTTAAACAGTATAAAGGAAGCAATTTTTCTATTCTCTTGTTAATCTGAAGGTGGGAGGTGAGGAGAGAAACCTGTTTCTATCTTGTTTTTTAAATACTTCAACAGTTATTTGAAAGAGATGAAGTCAGTTTTACAAAATCCACAATTTGTCTTTCTTATTGTGAAAACATTTCGAGGCTCTTGAACTGGAAGATAATATTCTGACATTCTATTCTTCCTGGACCATCAAAAGTCTTTGCTGCAATGTGTTTGACTTCTGTAGAGCAATTGCAGACATTCAAGTTGTGGAGCAGGGGAGGGAGAAGAAGAGGGGCCCAAGACTCAATTGCGCTTGCTGCTATCTGCTTTCTTGGCTGAGCTGAGGACTCTTGAGTACTGTGATAGTTTAGGAAGACTTAACTAACTTTGGTTTGCCTCCAGCTTCAGAGCCGAAGTCCAGGGTTGCTTAATCAATTTAATTTGCAAGTCCCAGTCATCAATTAAAAAAACCCTACAATGAGGTTATTGGCCACACAGCTGCTAATACTAGGACGAGGTTAAGGCAGGAATGCTTGGCTGGAAGTGAGGGGAGGAAGGTAGTAGTGTCCTTCTTGCGGCTTTCATTGCCAACAGCCTGGCAGGTCCTGCCACATACAAAAGGGAAAGGGATTAACTCCTTCTCCAGTCTACTGGTAGTGGTTTCCTGCCCTGCAAAGTATGCACGTACTGTTTTCCTGGCTGCCTTACTTTGCCATACATGACTTAGTCATTCCTCTGAGTTACTTTGTACTTCTCATTTGAGGCAATGAACAAGAGGCAGCGTTAAAGAGGAAGAAGGTTTTGGTGGAGGGAAAAGCACTCTAAGGTTAAAGGCAGGGGGAGTCCAGCCAGCATGGCGCTCCTACGTGGGGCAGGCAAAAGTTTCTGAATGGATACAAAGCTGGAGTTGTGTTTCAGTGGACTAGCTGGGGTCACAAAGGGATGGCAGCTTTTCAAAGGGGGCACAAACAAAATATTTTTGGAGTGGTGCATGTAGTGGAGCAAATATTGCAGAAAAAGATGCATTGTAAATCTGATGATAATGTGCTTCAGCCCTGGAATTCATAGGGCTCTTCCATGCCATTTAGCTGCAAGCTTGTTTGCAAGCGTACACTACACTGGAAGCATAGAGCTTTGTGTCTTCTGTTGAAGTCCCATTCACTGTTCAGAGCTAAATCTCTCAGGGCAGCTAAGTTTACATACTTAAGCTAAACAACAAGTGGTTATTCGCACTCCGTGTGATGTATGTTTTGGGGACATTAGATCTGGGAAGTGAGCATCTGTGTTTTATTCATTGCAGAGTTGCAAAGTGTTAGTTGAGTTATAGCCTTTCCTACATTCCTGGATTATGTAAGATAAAACTTTGAGTGAATTTGTTTGCCATGGCAGCAAGGTATCTGTAGTTTTACCTCGGGATAGGAATAAGTAGAAATAAGTTTGTGTTTAACTGCAACAGAGATTATGGTTGCGGTACTGCCCCTTTGGTGGTTAGTTAAAAAAACCCAGCAGGACTTGATCACTCTGACATGGTTTACCTGATTTTATCTTACGGAAAATGACAAAAGATAGCAGCCTGTTCCATGGTGACTCCTGCCTTTCTTAAGGTATTATGGAATTTGGTCAGCCTCTGAAAAATCTTGTTCTGCATACCTACATAATCTCCATGAAGTTCAGTTTGCTGAAATATAAATCCTGGAAATGGAGAAGAGTTCAACTGCAAGATATGCTAAATTTAGTGGTGTGCTATACATCTGTGTTACCAGTTCTAGAATTTGCTAAGTCTGAAATTTCTTAGCCTGATGAAAACATACTGCCAACTCTCTCTGAATCCTATCTTTTAGCTGCCATGTCTTTCATACTTTCGTGATACTGTGAAAGACTGTGTTTCTACACTGATGAGAAAGTTTGTGCAGATATTTCAGTAGAACTTAGTGCTTTTGGATTAATCTTCTGTGCCTTTGGGGGACAGCTCTTTATTCCAGCTGTCAATAGAGAGTACTTTTCATCTAAATTATAGCTGCAAGAGGGTGGAGTTGTGGGCTTTGAATAGTTACTCTTCTTTTTCTGTATTTTGCAAGGGGAAAGCTGTCATCTATGTTCACTTTTTTTGTTTGTTTATTTCAGTAATATTAGAAATATGTATAAATTTGGACTAGTAGTATGCAAAGTTTTTCTGGCTAACCACTAGCCAAGAAGTTAATGGAGTTTGCTTTGCCTTATGCCATCAAATAGAAGCTATGCCTTGCTGCTGTCCTTTGTCTTAGTATGGATCAATCTGGGCACATTTATGTGGTGCTAATGAGGTTTCTAGTAGCCTAGCAATCTTCATTCAGGATAAAATGATCCCCCCATGGCAGGGGGGTTGGAACTAGATGGTCTTAAAGGTCCCTTCCAACTCTAACCATGCTATGATTCTATGGTTTATATGAAAATGTGTGGATTATACCATAAGAATATGTAATATCCGTATTTCTGGATTCAGTTTTCACCTGTTATTTGGACAACTATTTAAGTTCTATTTCCCTTGAGAATAATGAAAGCATCACATTAAGCATCTAATAAGCAATACTTTTTATGCAGTGCTGAAGCGCTGGGATGAAAAGTATGTATTACATACCTGAATAAATTTGAATTTCTGTAGGTAAAAGAAATATTACAGAAAAAATTTGTTACTGCTTTCAGTTTGATAGATATTATCTACTAGATTTTTCTAACTTGCAGTCAAAAGTCACTTTCAAAGATTAAAGAAGCATAGTATGTAATCCAAAATGCAACACGGGAAGCTGGAGAGTTTCAAGTATTTCCAAATACAATCAGTAGTGGGATTGCAAGATTTAGCAGACATTTCAGGGATGTGCAAGCCAGCATATATTAACCAACCAAGAAAGATATAAATGACAAATCATATCACAGAATAAAGATTCCCTCTTCTTTTACCTGAAGTAGAGCTTCCTAACAGCTACCTGTGATAGGGAGCAGAGTGGCTTACACCTCATCGCTAGTCTTTCCCTTTAGGATCAACTGACATAGAGAGTCAACAATTTTAAAATAGAAAACTAAAATTGAAGGAACCATCTCGAGGTCGAAGAATAAGTAAAGCTCATCCAGACATATTATTAGAGTTAGCTTCTTTTTCCTGCACTAGAAATGAGCTTGTTCTCTATATCAATTTTCCTAAAATAGCAGCAATTTATATTACATATGTCTCCTATATGTATGATGCATATACGCTGTGCATGTATCCATATCTTTGTATACAAGCACACAAAAATATTTTTATATACACACACACAAATGTGTGTATGTTTGTATATAACACTTAAACATACATACACATATAAACCCATACTTTATCTATTAATAGTATCCTAGACCATATGGGAATATATGCTTCCATATATGTATGTATATACACACATATATAGAAAACCTGTACATTCTGTATGTTACAGAATATTACTGATAGCCTGCTAAACCTGCCTACTTCTAAAGGTCTGAACTTAAATTATTCTTATTGTTAACTTGCCCTAATATAGTTAGAAACTGTACTCTATAAGAATTTGGTTGCTTAAGTATTTAAGAGAAAGAATAGCTGATCTTGCAGCTTAATTTCTAGCAGATGTCAGTGAGCCATGGCAGTTTCAATTAAATTTTCCACATTTTGCCAAGCTAACTAGGTGTAAGAAATTGGGAAAGGAGGGCAAGAGACTGGCATGGCTGAGTCAAGACCTGCTAGTCAAAGAGATGCACAGGCAGTGGAAGCAGGGACAGGTATCCTGGGAAGAGTATAGGAACACTGCCTGGTTGTGTAGGGATGGGGTCAGGAAGGCCAAGGTGCAGCTGGAGCTGAACTTGGCAAGGGACACAGAGGATAATAGGAAAGGCTTCTACAGCTATGCCAACCAGAAAAGGAAGGTCAAAGAACGCGTACCCCCCCGCCCCGCGCTCCAATGAGCAAGACTGGCAAACATGAACAAGGAGAAGGCTGAAGCACTCAACAACTTTTTTGCCTCAGGCTTCACTGGCAACCTCTCTCCCCACGCCTCTGGAGTGGATGGACCTGCAAGGCAGGGACTAGGGGAGAGGAGTCCCTCCCACTGTAAGAGAAGATCAGGTTTGTGACCACCTGAGGAATCTGAAGATACAGAAATCTATGGGACCTGAGGAG